>CM071933.1:4744337-5344337 GCA_016081115.2 Rehmannia glutinosa | reverse complement strand
TTTGTGTTCACTTTTAAGATCCGAGTGGCCCATCTTCTATCACTATCCACATTTCATCGTAATTTGATAGATGAGCACGCATACGAATTTTCCAATCATCAAATTCTTCAATTGTGAACATAGGGATGCATGTCGATTTGCTTCCATGATAATAACTTTCTTTGAATAAAAGAGTTTTGAAAGATTAAGTACTAAAACAAACTTTGAAAAATTTGGAGATCTAGTTAGAAGAACGGAAGGCTCAATGAACCAACCACTCGATACCACTTGTTGGTCCCAAGGGGTGTGAGTGTAAGGTTTAGAAAGGGGGTTGAATAAACCTTACCAACTTTTCGATTTAGTCCTTTTAAAAATGATCGAGTTAATACTTCTATTTTGTGTCCTTGATGGATAGCTAAGTTAGTTAATCGCCAGAGTTAGTCACTCAACGACTGATCGATTTGTTGATAGAGTAACTCAAATTTGTTTTGACTAAAAAGACTTTCGTCGTGATTTGTTTTATTGGAAGACTTAACACCCTTGAATTTGGTTAAGTTTGCTTTGATACTTAGTTTTAGCACTCAGTGGATTATCAATTGGATAGCAAATTTATCGTGAGATATAAAAATAAGATGCGAGTAAATTAAAGTCTTTGAAATGTAAATGACACAATAAGTTTTATAGAGGTTCGAAGATGGGGTAATTCTTCTCTCTCTCTCTTCTCCACTCCTTGAGGAATCCACTAAGTAATCGATCAATATACGAGTGGTTAACGATCCCCGATACAAGTCTTGATCACGCGGTGACTTGATCCTTTGGGACTCGGGCCCCGGAGATGCCTTGGTCACACACGGTGGCTTCTCGACGACTCGCCTTCTTCACAGGGCAAATGCTTTGCTACTACTAAGCTCACTTGCTTAAGTTCCTTGGATTTGATCACGAAGCCCTCTAAAGAGCTTAAGCTTGGTTCAACCTTGAACCTTTCTACAATCTCTCGTGGAATGTAGACCCCTTGATTCTTCAAATGATTCCTCTTCAACTGATTGAAGTTGTCTTTCCTTCACAGGTGAGTGTTGGATTGATTTCCTTCGTAATGTAGGCTTGAGGATTGATCTTGAATAACTTGAGTATATTTTTGGTTACAGTTCAAAATATTAATTTGTATTTTCGTTGTTCAGGTCGGTTACCTTCTCTCAGAGTGATTTCTCAGTCTTTTATATTGATCTTTCAAAAATCTGCTCGTTGAAGAAATAGGCTTATTTTTTAAAGTCACTTGTGGTCGTTGGCTTGTCTTGTTGCAGTCCTTGGAATTTCCACTTCCTCGTATGAATGTTTCTTCAGCTTTTTAGAGTTCTGACACGAGTGCAGTGCTTCCCATTGGTTTATTCCTCTTGCACGCTTCTGGGACTGAGCACTTCAAGAAAGGCAGTATGGAAGTATTACTTGTTTAAGTAATTCTCTTGATTTTTGTGCAATGGATCTCTTTCAGTTATCTCGACTTGACTGCATTTTCTTATCATCCCCAGGTGACTTCGAGTCAGCTTCCAATCATTGGATGACTCTTCTGTCACTTCAACATTGAGACTTGGCTATCTTGAGTTTACTTGATCGATACTTCACTCACCGCACCTTCACGAGTTCCCGTCTTCTTCTTCTCGCCATACTCGGTGCTTTGCAAACAAGTCTTCCTTCTAGTTTCCAGTTGTCTTCTCGCATGTTCAGGGATAGCTGACTTAACTCAGCTCGACCAGCCCTATTTATTACAATGCAGTTTACAACAAAAATGGGGTGCCAACTTCCTATTCTAAGTTTTACATGGCATTCATCAAAATCAACAAAATAATTTCCCAACACTACCAAATGGGCTTTGTACTTGTCTATAGATCCATCTGCTTTATACTTCCTTTTAAAGATCCACTTGCATCCCAAAGGTTTGCAACCCAGTGGGAGATCGACTAACTCTGAAGTGTAAATTTTACATGATGGAATCTATTTCATTGTTGATAGCTTCTTTCCAGAGAGGAGCTTCTGGACTAGACAAAGCTTCTTGAATAGTTCTAGGTTCGTTTTCTAACATATAAGTTAGAAAATTAGGACCAAAAGACTTAGCTACTTTTGTCCTTTTACTGCGTCTTGGTTCTTCTTCATTTATCGGAGTGTAGGAGGAGAACATCTCATTGTCCGCACAAATGTGACGAGTAGCCCTGGTATCTATCCACCACTTCCTTGGGTTATCCACCATATTAGCTTCAAACACAACGACGGTGAGATTGAGCTCCGATATATCTATTGGAACAAACTTGTCATCTGTCACATTGGCTTGTTGGTTGCCACTTGATTGCCCCTTTTTGGATGTCGGCAATCTTTGCCCATGTGGTTCGGTTTGCCACAGTTGTAGCAATTCCCCTTGAATTTCTTGGCATTTCCCTTGTCTTTTCCAGAATGCATCCGTTTTTTGCTAGTGCTTGATTCAACAAGATTGACCTTGGCCTCCATTCCAGACTTACTGGACTTCACTTCGGATTTTCGGTTGTCTTCCTCAATCTGAAGCCAAACGTTAGATCCTCAAGCCCCATCTCTTTGCACTTGTGCTTGAGGTAATTCTTGAAATCCTTCCACAATGGCATCAATTTTTCGATTATTAATTGCAGCCACTTGGAAAGACTCATTCAGAATCATCCCTTCAGACACTAAGTCGTGAAGTATGATCTGAATCTCTTGGACTTGGCTGATCACCATCTTGTTGTCAACCAACTTATAATTGAGAAATTTGTCGACAACAAATTTCATTATGCCGACATCTTCTGTCTTTTACTTCTTTTCCAAAGAGTCCCACAACTCTTTGGATGTTTTGATCGAACTATAGATGTTATAGAGGGTGTTGTTTGAAAAATGGTTTTATCATGATTTTGATGATTTTGTTTTTATACCAAAACAATGGTTTTAAAGGTTGTCCAAATACTCCTAAATGATTTAAAATGGTTTTAATATTTTTCGGAGTATTTCTTCATGTTTATTTTCGACATTAAATTGGACAACACTTTTTATGATTTTGAGTTAATGTGTTTTTACATTAAACAATGTTTCCAAATGTTGTCTAAATACTCCCGATCGGTCTAAAATATTTTAACTATTTTTTGGAGTATTTCTTGAAGTTTATTTTCGATATAAAATTGGACAACACTTTTGTTTTGAGGTCAACCGGTCGCCGTATAGGGCAACCCATACCTGAAAGTTGTGCAAAACAGAAAACTTCATGTTTGTAGAAAATGGTGAGGGTGACCGGTCACCCTATAGGGCGACCGGTGACATCGACCGGTCGACCTATAGGGCGACCGGTACCTGAAGGTTGGTTAAAATTTGCAAACTTCTCTGTTTCGATTTTTTGAAGAGGGCAACCGATTGGACCCTATGGTGACCGGTCAGACCCACCGTCGACCGGTCGCCCTGTGTAAAAATGTGTTCTTATTTTCAATCGTCTATTTCTGTGCGACCGGTCGCCCTATCTTTTGACAGCAAAATTCTGACCGTTTGACAGCAGACAAACTTTCCTTAAATTGTGGGATTGATTTCTAACAGCTATATTCTTGATTTTAATTGCATTTTTCTATAGATTTTCAATCCCCAAGAGGAGCCTATGCTTGATCAACCATCTCCTATAAATAGAGGAAATTTTGGAGCAACCAACACAACCATTGAGATACAATACAACAAGATACACTTCAAGCAAACACTTGTTCTTCATTGTTATTATTCTTGTTGTAATTTTGCCTAGTTTATCACTTTCACATCCTTGAGGTCTAGGCTTATTTCTTGATTACACTTGCACTCATATTTGTAATATTCTTTATCGAGTTGTAATCTTGATTTTGGGTTATCATTCAACACAAGATATCCTTGTGAGTGTTCTTGTGGTAAGAACACACTTGGGTGATCTAGGTGTTAGGTGTAAGAAGATTGTGGTAATCTTCTTGTTGAGGTGTTGAAGAATTTGGTATTCTTCAAGGTTGAAGATTGTGGTAATCTTCACAAGGTGCCGTTGGAGATTGTGGTAATCTTCAAGAGAGATTGTGGTAATCTCAAAGGTGGTGTTGAAGAAGAGTGTGGTGCTCTTCAAGGTGTTGTAAGTTGGTGTTGTATTAATTTTGGTAATTAATTAAATCTTTTTTCTTTTTGAAATACATCCCGGATATACTGGGGTGGTAGTAGATTAGGCCCTAGGTTGGCTGAACTACTATAAATCGACGTGTGCTATTTACATTCCGCACCTTTGTTATTATCTTTGAGCATTCGGTTCGAAAAAGAGGGCGTAATCGAAAAGATGGAGATAATCTATTCACCCCCCCTCTAGATTATCGTAGCCGCTTGGACTTACAAGTGGTATCAGAGACAAACTCCTTGGCAAGCTCGTTTCACACCGCGAGTGAAGAGGAACGATCGTTGGCTACGAACGAATCTCATCTTATCGGCACCTCCACCACCAAGCCACCACTATTTGATTCCAAAAATTTTATATTTTGGAAAGGAAGAATGGAATGCTATTTACAAGGTTGCGGATTCGATATTTGGAACATCATCATCAATGGAGAATCCATCCCGATGAAAAACACAACATACACCTCCAAAGCTCTCAAGAAGCTCAATGATGAAGAAAAGAGAAAATCATCTCCTTAAATGGTAAGGCTCTAAATATTTTGTATTGTTCACTTACTAATTTGGAATATGAACTTATTGTAGGAACTCGATCGGCTCATGAAGTATGGCAAAAATTAGAAGTCATATATGAAGTACATGCAAATGATAGGAGCAACTCAAAAGCATCAAATCTAAGGAACAAGCCTTTTTAAACTTCCAACTATGAAGTAGTCGAACAATGTTTTATGGGCATCGAAGAAGAAAATGAGGTATGTCTTAGACCCTCTACATCCTATGATATTGTTATACAAAATGATTATAGTGATTTGCAAAATGATTTTGATGACCTTCAAAATGAATTCCAAAGCTTGCTTGTTAAATACAAAAACTTGAAAAAGGAATTCATTGTTTTCAAAAATGATAAGGATAGTTTATTTACTTCCTATGAATCACTATCATGTGCTCACACCACCACTCTTGATAAAGTTAGAAACCTTGAGAAAGAAAATAGTACTCTTGTTGAGAATATTGATTGCATGAAAAAGGATCTATTAAAATCTAACTTGAGTACCAATAAAATGTCCAATATTGTTGATATTCATAATTATGATAAAGGACTTGATCATAAGCCTAATGTTTTTAATCATATGAAAAAGGATCAAGTCACTATGCATATTGGTCATTATGCTCGTAAAATTATTACTTGTTTTTATTGCGGTAAAAAGGGTCATACGGCTAATTCTTGTCGAGCTAGAAATGGCTCTAATTATTGTTGGAGACCTAAAAGTCTCAAGACTAATACCAAAGGACCCAAACACATGAGGGTACCACAAAACAATTTCATATTAGGTACCCGGCGAAATAATGATCAAAGAAAATTTACACCGCCAAGAAGACATCAAATGACCATTTCATTTGATCAAAGGAGAAAACATTTTCAAAGCCAATTTCCAAGAAGAGGATATAATCAAAAATGGGAAGAACATAATCCTTGGAAATGGCAATGTTAGGAATTTTATTATTTAGATTTTGATGAATGCCATGTAAAACTTAGAATAGAAAGTTGGCACCCCAATTCTTGTTGTAAAATGCATTGTAATAAATAGAGCTGGCCAAGCTGCGTTAAGTCAGCTACGCCCTAACATGCAAGAAGACAACTCAAGACTGGAAGGAAAACCTGCTGCGAGACAATTTGAGTATGGCAAAGAAGAGTAGACGGAACTCTATCAAGAAGCGGTGGGATGCGGTGAGTGGAGCATCGGTCAAGTCAACTCAAGAAAAGCCAAATCTCAAGTTGAAGTGACAAGAGTCATCCAATGATTGGAAGTCGACTCTAAGTCACCTGGGGAAAGCAAGGAAATGCGGTCAAGTCGAGATAATCGTAAAAGGACCGTTTGCTGACGTAAATCAAGAGATTTACTTAAACAAGTAATATCTCCATACCACCTTTCTTGGAGTGCTCACCCCGAAGCGTGCAAAAGGAATGAACCAATGGGAAGCACTACACCGTGTCGAACTCAAAAGGTGAAAGAACAATTCATACGAGGAAACGGCAATTCCAAGAAGCGCAAGCCAACGACGCAAAGTGACTTTCAAAAATAAGCCTATCTCTTCAACGGGCAAATTTTTGAAAGTTCACTATAAAAGGCCGAGGAGTTTGTTTGAGAAAAAGAGGATGACACACACGCGAGATATACAAGCACATCGAAAAACTGAAATATTCTCAATCCTCAAGCCTACATTACGAAGTACATCAATCCAACACTCACCGTGAAGCAAAGAGAACTTCTATCGGTTGAAGAGGAAACTTTTGAAAACAAGGGGTCTACATTCCGGAAGGGTTGTAGAAAGGTTCAAGGTTGAACCAAGTCTTAAGCTTTTGGAGGGCTTCGTGATCAAATCCAAAGAGCTTGAGCAAGTGAGTCAGAGTAGCAAAGGCAAATGCGCCTGTGAAGAAGCCGAGTCGCACGAGAAGCCACCGAGTGATCAAGGCGTCTCTGCATCGAGTCCCTAAGGATCAAGTCATTTGTTGTGATCAAGACTTGTATCCGGACTGTTACCACTTTGTAAACCGATCATTACTTAGTGGATTCCTCCAGGAGTTGGAGAAGAGAGGAGTAGAAGAATTACCCCATCTTCGAACCTCTATAAAAACTTTCTTGTGTCATTTACATTTCAAAGATTTAAATTCTCGCACTTTTAATCGCTTATATCTCACGATAAATTTGCTATCCATTTGATAATTTATAAGTACTAAATCAAGCTCTAAAATCTTGCTTAATCAAACTTAAGAGTGTTAAGTCTTCAATGAAAATAAAACCACGAGTTGAGTCGAATTATAGTCAACGGTGAGTTACTCCATCAACAAATTTCAAAGTTGAGTGCATTGAGAGATTAACTCTTGAGTGACTAATTCGATTGTCCATCAAGGACACATTGTGTAGAATCAACTATGTAGATTTAAAAGGACTAAATCGAAAATTTGGTAAGGTTTATTCGACCCCCTTCTAAACCTTACACTTACACCCCTTGGGACCTACAAGTGGTATCGAGCGGTTGGTTCATTGAACCCTCCGCACCGGTTCTTGAACTAGATCTCCAAACTTTTCAAAGTCCGCTTTAGTACTTAAACTTTCAAAACTCTTCTTTATCATCAAAACTTATTATCATGGAAGCAAATTTGACACGCATCCCTATGTTCACTATTGAAGAATTTGATGATTGGAAAATTCGTATGCGAGGCTCATCTATCAAAGATTACATGATGAGATGTGGATAGTGATAGAAGATGGGCCTCTGCAAATATTAAAGGTGAACACATTTTGCACGAAGAGTTGCGGTGAAGGAGAAGAAGATCTTGCTCCTGCACGCTTATGGTTGAAAACCAAGAACCGAGTGGACAAATGATGACAGAAAAAGATACAACTTGGATAATGTAGCCAAGGACATCCTTTACAAAACCTTGGACAAAGCCATGTTCAACAAAGTCAAATCATGCAAAACGGCTAAAGAAATCGGGGAAGTTTCGACATTGATTTGTGAAGGCTCGTGAGCAAATCAAATCAAAGAAAACAAATTATCGTGGCGGTACAAAAATTTGAAAACTTCAAAATGATCTCAGGAGAGAACCTGGATCAACTAGACGCTCGGTTTACGAAATCACAAATGAGTCACATCTACACTTGGAAAGGAATATACACGTATGAAATGTGTATGAAGATCCTAAAAAGTCTTCCGGTGAATGGGAAATGAAGGTCATGGCACCGAGACACTCCATGGACCTATCAAAGACATCCAATCATGAGTTATTCTCGGACCTCAAAGCCTACGAGTTTGAGCCGAGAAGGAAAGACCGGAAGAGACAGTTGTACCCAAAACAAATTTTGCTCTAATTGTCAAAGATGGGAAGAAAGCCGAGGTCAAAGAAGCAATTGACCCGGAAGAAATAGCCCCGATGGTTAAAAGATTTAACAAGTTCTTTAACAAGAACTACAAGAGAGGAAAGGGTGAATCTTCCAGAAGACACTCGGCTCCCTCCAAATCAAGGGAAGACAGCCAACCAAGAGAACAGATCATCAAAAAGTTGAGTATCAAAGGGCCGACAACTCAAGAATGGAAAGAGCGATCAAAAGGTCAATATCTATGTTGGAATCAGACAACCAGGTCACTATGCCATTGATCGCTCATATCCCGTAGTCAACAAGACAGGATGAAGAAGAAAGAAAGATCTTCGTGAGAAAGAAAACAAGAAAGGAAAAAGGCAATGATGGTGCAGAGAGACTGCTGAAACAAAGACTAAGTCAAGAGAGACGGTGATTCAGAGAGCAAAGTGAAGCCGACTACTCAAGTGACTCGAAGAAGAAGCCCCGATCCGCTTGATGGCCAAAGAACAAGATCAAGAAGATGAGGTACAATCTAATTCAACAAACTCGGACACTAGTGATAGTGATCGTGACACACTCACTTCATCACCTATGATCTTTATGATTCATTAAGCAAAATGATGAAAGATTTTGAACACATTAAATCCTCACACGACTATTGAATGAGGAAAACAGCCTACTCAAAAGTCAAAACTCAAAGTCGACTAAGGAGCCGAGTACTCTAAGTCAAATAGTCACGAGAATGAAAGTTTAAAGGCTGAAAATGCTAAATTAATAGCGTAAATTGCCGCTATAGAAAAGAGGGAGAATGACCTCAAAAATGTTATTGCCTCATTCACTAAGGCATCTAAATCATTGGATGATCTTATTATGAGTCAAAGAGAATGTGGAGACAAGACAAAGCTTAGATTTAATTCCTCTGTGCCATGTCAAACCTCAAGAGTAATTTTGGAAAAAGGATCTTCAAGTAATGAAGAGTCCGAAAAATCCAAAACTCTAAATGTTGCACACACATTCACTCCAAAGCACAATAACAAGCAAACGGCCTTGGTTACAAAGGAAAAGGAAAAAATGCCGATTGAGTGTCTTTGAAAGGGCAGTACCGAGAAGAGATTCAAATGAGTCCTCAAAGAAACTCCAAACAGAAAATACTCTGTAAAGAAGAAGCAGAGCTACCAAAAATCCCTTAAAACCCATAAAAGAAATACATATGATGGGAATGGTAGAAAATATCCAAGCCAAGCCGATTGGAATAATGTGAACTATCAAAGATAGACTTATGGAATATAAGCCCAAATGGCAAAGGCCTAGAACTCAAGAAAGGCCATTCCAAAAGTATAAGAGCTTTCATCAAAGACACATATGCACCTAGGCACTACACTCAAAGACACCACAATTACCCAAGGAAGGCAATTGCTAAAACACATATGCAGCATACGACAAAAGAGACAATTTGTATGAACCTAGAATTCCCAAGCAATTTGTCGATTAATTATGATTATGGCATCGATAGATGGCAACCTCTTAGAGTCAAATCATTTGGCTATAGGTTGGTTGGATCATCTTACAATTCTAACCCCTCGGGACCCGGACAAGCATGGGTACCTAAAACTTAATTTCTAGATTGCGGGTTCAAGGAACAAAGGTTGAGTGCCAAGGAACCTGGTACATGGATAGTGGTTCCCGGACACATGACAGAAATAAGAGAAATCTGTCAAAATTCAAGGAAGTCAAAGGAGCAAAAGTCATATTTGGGGAAATGAAGCTCCTGGTGAAATAAGAGGCATTGGATCCATCAAGAGAAATGGATTAGAAATCACGGAGATGTTGCATATGTTGAAGGACTCAACTTCAACTTAATGAGTATCGATCCACTGTGACAAGGGCTACAATGTTGAATTCAACATGGGTATATGCCAAATCAAAGAAATTGAATCAAACGAAGTGGTTACGCAAGGATGTAGACAGAAAAATATGTATGTAGTGGATTGGTCAATCGCAACACCCAAAGACTTGTCTACTAGCAAAGAGTACATCGAATCAAGTTGTCTGTGGCACAAAAAGCCGAGTCACCCGAATTTCAAAACACTTAACAAGTCTGGCAAGAAGTCATCTTGTAGAAGGACTTCCGGACTCGTTATACAAGAAGGAGAGTATATGTGATGCATGTCGAAGGGAAAGCAAATCAAGTCGTCATTCAAAGAAAAGACATGCCCATCCTCAACAAGAATATTACATCCGCTTCATATGGATCTATTTGGCCCGGTGGAACCAAACCAAAGCATAAGTGGAAAGAAATACACCTTGGTGGTAGTAGATGACTACTCAAGATATACATGGACAATTTTCATGTGCAAGAAGAAAGAAACTCTACAAAAACTACCACGGTGATGAAGAGGATTCAAAATGAGAAGAGTCAAACCATTATCAAAATAAGATCGGATAGAGGAACCGAGTTTGTCAATGGAATAATAACTCAAAGATTGTATTGAGAATGGTATTGGTCATGAACTATCGCAGCAAGAACTCCGTGAGAATGGAGTTGCGAGAAAGAAGAGAAGAACCTCAAAAAGAAAGTAAGGACCATGTTAGTCAAGCGGGGTTACCAAAAAGATTTTGGGTCAAGCAATCAACACGACTTGCTACACCCAAAAACAGATGTATGATAAATAGACGGTGACAAAGACTCCCTATGAGATCCGGATGGAAGAAAACCAAGTGTTGCATATTTCAGGATATTTGGATGTAAATGCTTCATCCACAACAATGGCAAAGACAACCTAAAGGCTTTTGATGCTAAAGTCGATGAAGGTATCTTCTTAGGATACTCGGTGAAAGCAAAGCCTCTGAATACTCAACAAAAGAACTATGGTTACAGAGGAATCCATTCATGTAGTATTCGATGAGCCAAATGTAAATGGAGAAGACATTGAAGAGTCGGTGATAAGTTGAATCATCCAATCATACGAGAAGAGTCCCTATCTTCAAGTCGAAACCGGAATTATCAATTGAGGAAGAAGATGAGATAGTGAATCAAAAACATTTGGAAAATTTGCGCTAAGTGATAACGAGAGAGCCGACCACACCAACACAAGTGCAAGTCGATCAATCCAGCTAACTTACTCCAACTCGATGTAAGATGGCCGAGAGACCATCCACCGTAACTTGTCATTGGAGATATAAGAGATGGTGTCAAAACAAGATCGAACTCAACAAGAAGCTATGTCACAAGCATTGGATGACACACATTGGATTCAAGCTATGCAAGAAGAGTCAATCGGTTTGAGAGAAATAAAGTATGGGAATTAGTGCAAAGACCCATACATCAAAATGTTATTGGAACCAAATGGGTGTTCGTAAATAAGATGAACGAGGAAGGTTCGTGGTAAGAAACAAAGCAAGACTAGTAGCCAAAGGATATTGCCAAGAAGAAGGGATAGATTTTGATGAAACATTTGCCCTCGTAGCAAGATTGGAAGCTATAAGGATGTTTCTTACCTATGCACTCACAAGAATTTCATTGTATATCGATGGATGTAAAAAGTGCATTCCTAAATGGTTCATTGGAAGAAGAAGTGTATGTTGAACAACCTCCAGGATTTGAGCAGAAGACTCTTGGAGACAAGGTATACAAACTCAAGAAAGCCTTGTATGGATTGAAACAGGCACCCTGAGCATGGTATGATACCGTCACAATTCCTAACGAAAATGGATTCACAAAAGGAAAAGTAGATAGAACACTTTTTAATTCAAGACAAGAAGAGTATCTTTGCTTGTTCAAATATATGTGGATGATATTATTTTTGGATCCACTAACAAAGAGTGTGTGAAAAATTTTCAAACCTCATGCAAAGTAAATTTGAAATGAGCATGATGGGAGAGTCGACATTCTTCCTTGGACTCCAAGTGAAACAAGTGAAGGATGGAACCTTCATAAGTCAAACAAAATACACCGGAGACTTAATGAAGAAGTTTGGTATGGAGGAGAAGTCTTCACGTAAAAATACCAATGAACACATCATCAAAATGGACATGGATGCGGATGGCAAGCCTGTAGATCAAACAAGATATAGAGCACTTATTGGATCATTGCTCTATCTCACAGCCTAGCAGCCGACATCACCTTTGCTTTAGGTGTATGTGCAAGATTTCAATCGCTCCAAAAGAGAGCCACATGACGGCAGCTAAGAGAATATTGAGATACTTGAAAGGAAGCCAAGAAATAGGCCTATGGTATCCAAAGGAAGGTGGATTCAAGCTAATTGGCTACTCAGATTCGACTATCTTTGGATGCGAGTTGACAGAAGAGCACTTGAGGCACATGTCAAATGCTAGGAAACAGCTGATTTCCTGGTTTAGCAAGAAGCAAAACTCAATAGCCACCTCTACTGGTGAGGCGGAATACATAGCTGCGGGCAAATTTGTTGTGCCCAAGTCCTATGGATGAGACAATGAGATGAGAGACTATGAAATTGAAGAAAAAGAAATTCCAATCATGTGTGATAACACAAGTGCCATTGCAATCACTCAAAATCCTGTGGCCGCACTCAAGAACAAAACATATTGATGTCGATATCACTTCATAAGAGATCATGTTGAAAAGAAGGACATTATCTTGGAATATATCTCAACCGATAAACAACTAGCCGACATCTTCACAAAACCATTATGTGAGTCAAGATTTGAAGAAATCAAACATGAGTTGGGGTTAATTGAATTTGGTGACACTCGGACAAATTAAAGAAGAGAAATGGAACAAAAGGGGGAAAAAGAGTCAAAATGTAAATCACCAAGAATCACCAGACGGAAAGACAAATACAAGTCGAAGTCGGTGATAGCCGAGTCGCTAAGAGAATGTGAGGAGTAGAGTTAAATCGGCTAAGAGATAAATTTGAATAACTTATGAGCAAAGTGACAAAAACGCAATCGTTTTGACTTAGCGGGAATGTTTTAAGGAACACGTCAAAGATAATGATGATGTGTACGGACATAAAGCCGCACACCAAGCTTATGATTGGATATAAATGCTTTGCCGCATTAAATACGAGACGTGAAATGCTCAATAGGCGTGCGAAATCCAAGCCGTTGATTTCGATCACGATTCAAAAACCACCCGCACGTCCTTTCATAAACCATATTTAAACCATTTTCGTCCGTTTCTCTCTCACACTTCTAAAACTGTTCATCTCTTTCTCTCAAAAGCAAAGGCAGAATACTCTCGAAACCCTATCAATCTTCAAATCAATTTCTGAGTTTTTCCTTGATATAATCCTGAGAAATGGCACCAACTTATGACTTTACCAAGTTAGGAAAGCAAATCCACACCGGTTCGACGGTGGATTTCGACGGAATGGTGAAGCAGGGGTCCGACGACACCCTGGTGAAGAAAATCGCTGAGAAGTTGGAAACGTCCGGGCTAAAACCGTTTCTAACACTAGAATATCCGATGACCTATGTGGAGGAGGTCGCACAATTCTACGTGAATGCTGAAATTCACGATGAAGGAATCAAGTCATCATGCTCACGGAAAGCGGTGACTATCACTACCAAGGATTTGGTGAATATTGCTTACTACCGTGAAGGAGCATCCGAGATCAAAGAAGCCGATGTAAACTTGGCCGACGATGGAAAGAAATAGCCAAGTACGACTTTGCCGATAAAATAATATACACAAAGCAAAACAAAGAGATCTTGGCCAAGGAGGATTATCACAAGTTGTTGGACATAGTTGCCAAATGTATCGACATCAAATTTGGCAACTTTGACCAATCAGCCAAAGGCAAAGCGATTGTAATGGCTGCAATCATCGAAGAAAAGAAGATAAACCGGGCTGAGTTTGTCTACGCAGACTCTGCCCGTAACGTGGGGAACAAGTCCTTCAAAGAAGATGGTTCATTTGGAGGATCCTAGGATATGGCCTGGTGATTGGCCGGCTATTGGAGGTGAAAGGAGTCCTCTTAGACATGGGAAGGCATTCCATGTTAACAAGAGGATGTTGAGCAAACCTCTGGGCGCACGAAGAGAGCTTACGCCAAGAGAGCGACACGGTGAGGGGGAATCGGTGACCAAGACACAATTGTTTCCTCTCCACCCAAGAAGAAAGCGCCCCGCATGCCAAGAAGATCACGCCCCTCGCAACAAAGAAAACCAAACATGCTCCCCCCGCAGAGTCACCGCCCAAAGCAGCCGTGTCTCCCCGCTCGCAGCTAGCCGGTCGAGAAGGACTCACAAATACCTTCTCCGATCGTCAAGAAGAGAGAGAACCGAGAAGCCACGACGGCCCGCTCCTCGAGAAAAAGACACCAAAGACCGGCCCCGGCCGCACAAGACTCGAGAGGACAACATCTCTCGAACAGAAATTCCCCTGGTACAAACCAGAGACGAAGAAGAATAGTCAAGCAATCCGAATGGTGAAACCGGTGAGTCGATTACTCGCCTAGCACAAATACCGGAGACTACGGAGAAGTAGAGTCTCCGGATGTAATTGATGAAAAGCCAAGTCTGCTGAAGGCGATCGCAGAGGCAACCCAAGACACAACAGTAGCTCACACATTGAAGCACAAGAAAGAACTCGCAGAGCGAGATAGTGATGTAATGATCCTATCTCCACCTTACCCGGACATCCAAAATCATCTACGTGAGTGGAGGAAATGGAAGCCGAGCAAGTCAAGGGAACAGTTCCAACGGCCCGAGTTCATAGAAGAAGAAGAGGAACTACTAAATTTCCTTGGATTAACTCATCGTGCTCCAGCTACGGATGAAGAAGACAATCGCACGGACATCCCGCAGATCTACAAGGACAGGGGAGAGAGAAAAGCAAGTCAAGAAGCCAAGCACGTGAGAAGGCAAGCATCCGCCCTATCTCCCGCACACGTAACACACACATCCTCTCCTTGATGTCTTCTCCGTGACGAGGAACTGAGAGAATGTGCCGCCACGTAAGAGTTGCAAATGCAGCAAGCATTACACGAGTCAAGAATCCTTCACGAGCAAAGACTAATGGAGGGACCAGGAGAGTCCTCCGAACACGGTGAAATCGATCCAATGGGAGTGGTTCAAAGAACAAATAGCCAATGTTGTTCTTTGCTACCACTTCCCCGACTCACTCGAGAAGAAGGCAATAAGGAGATGGCAATGGCTGGGCTAGTGGGGACCCCAATCGAGCCAACCCCTATTGAAGGTGTGCTACCACCGCCCCAACGGCTGAACAATCAATCGAAAAGCAAGGGAGTTTGGAGACGAGTGACCCCATTCCAAGTCACTCACTCGGTGCGTGCACCGGTGAGGGGGAAACTCCCTCCACCGCAGCAAGGTCGGAGGATCTTTGCAGATGACTCCACAACGAATCAAGGAGGCGAAGTAGAGAAACTACAAACACAAGAAGAACAACAAGTTGCCATCAACGAAACTCGGGCGATTGAGACTGTCTCGGTGAGGTGCCAACCGCTCGAAGGCTAATGACGACGCCGATGCAATCGAGGCACAGGAAGGAATGTACCACGGGAGTTAACACTGGCGATGAAAGTGCAATCCATGGGGTTGAGACTCCAATGGATGCCACTATAGAAGACCCTAAGACAGTACCGACATCGTCGAAAGGGAGGACCAGGCCTCGCAGAAGAGAGACCGCTGGAGGTAATGAAGGCCCACGGGAGGTTGAGACTTCGGGGTAAAAAAAGTCAAGTAGAGAACATCCCTCCGCTATCATCGACCCATCCGAGAAGGAGATCAGCGCACTTCATGATTCCCAGGACAACCCCGAGTCACTTTTCCGGGATCGAAGGCGAAGAAGAAGAAGCCGAGTCATCCCCATGACAAATCCAAAAGACTCATTGCGGGTGTTCCAAGCACGAGCAAGTCGATCCCAAGACTACTCGTCAAACTTTTAACTTTGATGATGAGCCACCATCGAAATCTCATCATCGTCCGATGACGCTTCGATAAGGCCGAGGACCGATCTCATGAAATGGAAAAATCATTTGAGACCAACGAAGGCGTTAAGACAGTGAGGCTCGGCAAGCCGGGTCCACTTCACAACAAGACCACTCAACAAGAGACCACCATGTGCAGCTCCTCAAGCCGCAGCAGGATCGATTCCCAAACGAACCGCCCGCGCACCACTCATCATCAAACAGATTCCAGTTGGCGGTGATGAATCCTTCGTAGAGTCTTTTCCTTTTTCACTAGAAATACCGGAACTCCACGAAAAGTCAGAGAACGAACAAGCACGCTATCACAGACCACCTCCTCGTTTTTCACTCAAGCCACCATTGTTCCGGCCGATTTTGATTTTGACGTTTGTATGGCCATCACCATGCAAGTTAAGAATCGGTGAAGTTCGAGAAGTGTTCAAAGCACTCTTTCCGAGGTTGAACGGATGGAGAGGCATCGGCCTCTTTGGACATGCGATGGACAACAGAGATGCCAATGTTCTGGTGACTTGAGAGGCATCACACGTCGAGGATAAGGGAATGGTGGTAACAAAGAAAGCAATCAATGCGTGTGGACAAGGGTGAGATACTTCGTAACTTTGTTCAACAAGTCGCCGGTGTGGAGAGTGAAAATGCCGATGCAAAACGAAGCGAGAGAACACATTGAGCATATGCATGAAGCTCACACGCCGAAATCAAGCTCGCTGCGTGAGCAAAATACAAATGATATACAACGTTTGGAAGAACACATGACTAGAAAATTCAGCCTTCTCATGGCCGAGATGAAGCGATTTGAGAATCCAACGCTACTCGACCGAATTCCGCCGCATACAACGCAGCAGACTTGAAGCAGAACTCGACTATCCGCAGCTCGATTTCATGCTTGCCAAAGATGTTCCCTGGGGTTCCTCTATCCTTTGATGATGCCAAAAAGGGGGAAGAGGAATACCTTAAAGCGAAAAATCTGGGTTTGAAAAAGAAAGGAGCGGTGAGAAGGGAAAATCATTTGAGGAAGTCTTGAAACGAGAAGAAAGGAAAGCTTGTTGAGGGGGAAGGATCAGCAGATGTGACATTAATGATTGCACAAACCCCCCCAACAAGGTCTTGTCACAGCTGACATTATAAGCAAAAACTCCCCGTGACTCGCCACTCCAACACTCACGATGTATCTACATTGAGAAGAGAAAAGCAATTGAAGCAGGGATGAATGAAGTGGAAGGAAGAATGGATGCCAGGGTGATGAACATCTTGAAAGAACATGGAGGCATTCTAGTTGACAGAGACACTTATGCCATCTCAGATGTCGGGACAGAGCCGCGATCGGTCGATGAATTTAAAACGCTCGAATCGAGGGATATTTTGCAAATATGTCTATGGCTCAAGCTTGGGACTTGTCTTGGGAAAAGGGTCTCGCGTTATGTGAAGAAGGCGACGAGCAGCGTGAGACTTCCTAAGCGTCATCACTCTGCTTTGGTCACTCTACTAGTCACTCATTTGGGAAGAAGAAGACCCCGAAGACAAAGATACGCCAGAGGTAGAGGAAGAAGCGTGAGTGGAGGAAGAAGCTTGGACCTCCAGGCCTCCGCCCAAGAATATTGAATACGTAGATCCAGGAAAGAAAGGAGGGATCTTGGGGCCGGGCTTGACCAAGTGGCAAATTTAAAAGTGGCTAAATCTAACGCCGAGTATGCAAAGAGATTAGAAGAAGAAAACAAGAGACAAACTCGGCTATGGCGAGAGAGAGGGGAAAGATTAAGAAAAGATGAAGTGCCAGGAAGGCATATGAAAAGAAAAAAGGCGGTGACGAAGAAGAGAAGAAGATCTTGAACAAGATGAAAGAAGGAGACAATGAGAAGGAGATGAAGTGTTGTTGTCCAACCCTTCGTGTATTTTATTATGTAAATACATACAATGTAAGTCTTACGTAATAAAGCTATAAATTCTTTATCTTTTTGTGAAGACAAGTATATACTCCGATACACCTTGTTGAGTTGTGTTAAGTACAAGAATGATATGATCAATAAAAAGATTGATTCTGCGCATACATTCTATGTTAATACACTATCTCAGTATGTATCTTTGTTATTTGCATCTTTGTATGGTTTAAGTTTTGGCATCATCAAAAAGGGGGAAATTGTTAGGAATTTTATTATTTAGATTTTGATGAATGCCATGTAAAACTTAGAATAGAAAGTTGGCACCCCAATTCTTGTTGTAAAATGCATTGTAATAAATAGAGTGGCCAAGCCGAGTTAAGTCGCCTACGCCTAACATGCAAGAAGACAATCAAGAAGACGGAAGGAAAACTCTCTGAGACATTTGAGTATGGCAAAGAAGAGTAGACGGGAACTCTCTGAAGAAGCGGTGGGATGCGGTGAGTGGAGCATCAGTCAAGTCAACTCAAGAAAAGCCAAATCTCAAGTTGAAGTGGAAGAGTCATCCAAAGATTGGAAGTCGACTCTAAGTCACCTGGGGGAAAGCAAGGAAATGCGTCAAGTCGAGATAATAAAAGGACCGTTGCCACGTAAATCAAGAGATTTACTTAAACAAGTAATATCTCCATACCACCTTTCTTGGAGTGCTCAGTCGGAAGCGTGCAAAAGGAATGAACCAATGGGAAGCACTACACCGTGTCGAACTCGAAAAGGTGAAAGAACAATTCATACGAGGAAACGACAATTCCAAGAACTGCAAGCCAACGACTGCAAAGTGACTTTCAAAAATAAGCCTATCTCTTCAACGGGCAAATTTTTGAAAGTTCACTATAAAAGGATGAGGAGTTTGTTTGAGAAAAAGAGGATGACACACACGCGAGATATACAAGCACATCAGAAAAACTGAAATATTCTCAATCCTCAAGCCTACATTACGAAGTACATCAATCCAACACTCACCTGTGAAGGAAAGAGAACTTCTATCAGTTGAAGAGGAAACTTTTGAAAACAAGGGGTCTACATTCCAGGAAGGGTTGTAGAAAGGTTCAAGGTTGAACCAAGTCTTAAGCTTTTGGAGGGCTTCGTGATCAAATCCAAAGAGCTTGAGCAAGTGAGCTGTAGTAGCAAAGCGGCCTGCCTGTGAAGAAGCCGAGTCGCACGAGAAGCCCGGTGAGTGATCAAGGCGTCTCGGATCGAGTCCCTAAGGATCAAGTCATTTGTTGTGATCAAGACTTGTATACGGACTGTTACCACTTTGTAAACCGATCATTACTTAGTGGATTCCTCCGGGAGTTGGAGAAGAGAGGAGTAGAAGAATTACCCCATCTTGAACCTCTATAAAAACTTTCTTGTGTCATTTACATTTCAACATTTAAATTCTCGCACTTTTAATCGCTTATATCTCACGATAAATTTGCTATCCATTTGATAATTTATAAGTACTAAATCAAGCTCTAAAATCTTGCTTAATCAAACTTAAGGGTGTTAAGTCTTTCAATGAAAATAAAACCACGAGTTGAGTCGAATTATAGCCAACGGTGAGTTACTCCATCAACGGCTCAATTTGAGTCATTTGAGAGATTAACTCTCTTGAGTGACTAATTCGATTGTCCATCAAGGACACACTGTGTGTAGAATCAACTCGTAGAGATTTAAAAGGACTAAATCGAAAATTTGGTAAGGTTTATTCAACCCCCCCTTCTAAACCTTACACTTACACCCCTTGGGACCTACAGGCAAAGACATCATCAAGATGACTTTCAAAGAAGAAGAGACTATCAACAATGGGAAGGTAACAAATCTTGGAAATGGAGCAATCAAAGAAGCCATCATCAACAAAGTGACTTCTCAAGGGGAAGATATCATCAACAATGGGAACGGCACAACCCATGGAAATGGCGTAATTGGTAACCCGTATCTCCCTATTTAAATATGCATTTTATTTTGTTATCATGCATGCTTTTATTTGTGTCTTAATTGCAAAACGAGTTTTAAAAGATTTTATTTTTTAATTAAGATCTTCAATATATGTTTGTGCTTTTACAATATTTTTTAATAAGAAGACCTTATATGATGTTTTTAAAACTCTTGTGCACTTTTGTAGACTAAAATGTGTTCTCATCTCTTATGGATTTTTATGGCATGAGCTTACTTGTGATATATCTTAGCCTACACTTTTATCATTATGATTTGTGCTAGATTTGTTTTAAGAATTGTGTAGGATTTACATATTTTCACAAATGGCCATTTACGTCATTATTTGTCAAGAAAGGCATAAATTATCGAGGTACATTTACTTGTATTATTCTTACTCTTATAGACTCGATATGTATATTGCCATGTGCCTATGTGCTTGTCTTTCATAGTATTTCATACAAGTGTCATTAAGAGGATTTTTAGATTTTTTTGAAAGGCACTATTCGATATTTGATTGCACATATTTACTTTGTCAACTCTTGTTCAAATACTTCTTTTAAATGAGGTCTCAACTATATGCTATCGGATTTTCAAATTTCAAAAGAGACCTTTTGTAGCTTTCTTAAGCTTTTTTTTGAACTTGCATGATTTATTAGACTCTTGATGATCTTCTAAATGCATAGTATGTGTTTCTTGCTTCATGGTCTATATATATAGTGTCTATTTCTACTATGCTCTTATACAAGATATTTTGTGATTGATGATTGAGGCATGTTCTTACACTTGGGCTATTTTTTCTTGCTTATATAAGCGTTGCCGTTAATGAGTTTGTTAAGTTGTGTAGATGAAGTACTCCAAATATTAGTTACCTCAAAATATTTGGATGTAAATGTTCTATTATGAACACCTTAGATCAAATTGGATGCCATATGATGATAGTGATGAAGAAGACAAAAAGGGTATTCCGGAATAAACTCGATGACCAAGGCAACATTGGTCGAACTAAGGCGAGGTTAGTAGCTCGAAGGTATTTTCAAGAAGAAGGTAATTGATTTTGATGTAACATTTGCACTTATAGCACATTTAGTAGTTATTTGCACTTTACTTGCCCATTCTTGTTTTGAGAAAATTTCAAGCTTTACCAAATGGATGTTAAATCCAATTTTCTAAATGGTTTTATTCAAATAGAAGTCTATCGAAGTTTAAAATTTTTTTGCCAAATGATTTTTATAAATGGCCTTGTACGGTTAATACAAGTACCCCGAATATGGTTTGATGGACTTAGCTATTTTTGCAAAATTATTTTACAAAAGGTAAAGTTGATACTACACTTCTTGTTTTGAAAAAGGGCAAGGTTATTTACTTGTGCAATTTTATGTTGATAATATTTGTGGTGCTACTAATAAATATTTGTGCAAGATATTTTTTGAAGTCAATGCAAGGTGAACCTAAGATGATCATGATGAGGGAAGCTCAAATTTGATCATTGGAATTCAAGTTCAACAATGCCAAGAAGGTGATTATATTCCACACTCAAAAGAAGAAGTGAGGCATTGAAGAAGAAAGAACCATTTCAACCTATATGGCCACAAATGTGAAAATTGACAAAGGTTGAGGTAGGCATGTTGATTGACAAACGAATTCGAGGTATGTTCATTCGTTTATTACTCCTTAGACTCGACATTCTATATGCCTTATGTCTATATGCTCGACTTAAAATAATCCCAATGAATCTCTATGAAGTGCCGTTAAAAGAAATTTTCAAAAACTTGTAAGGCACTTCTTCTTATGACTTGTTCATCCAAAGTTTTAAAACGTTATTATTTCTCGAGATACAAGTCCGGTGTAGATTTTATTTTTCAAAATATGGTTCGTCATAATCGAACTAAACATATTAAGATTCGATATTTTTTTAAGGGATTGCATGTTTTAACAAAAACTTGAGATGTGTTTAATTCCGTCTCAAGGATAACTCGCGAATTTTTTTTAATCGTTAACCGCCGAGTATTTTACTCCATTTCGAGCTTGATTATGACATAATGTATATTGAATGAGGTCTACGTTTGCATTTTGCACGTTTTTAAAACTTAGGGGCGAAAAATCGGATTTTTGATTGAAAATTTGGATTTTTGAAAAATTGGCAAGACAGTGGGCTGAAGGGGTTGAGGGCAACCGGTCGCCCTCAACGTCGACCGGTCGCTCTCAACAGCAACCGGTCGCCCTAATCTAATTTTTGGATAAAAACCGTTATGTCCAATGCCTTAGTCATTTTACATCATTTTTGCCATTTTTCGTCCCCTTCGTCAATTTCACACACATTTCACTTCAAATGTATTTTATTGCATACATTCCATATCTTCGATGTTTTTAGGCTCGATTATCATCATCATTGCTCGTCTTTACCGATTTAATGGTAAGAATTCTACTTCTTTATCTCAATTGGGTTGAACCCTTGAGAACTTGGCCTATATGTATATTTCTTGATGAAATGTGTATATATTTGTGATGAGCTTATTGACTGTTGATGGATGATATTTGTAAAATTGCTTTTGGTGATGAAAAAGTTGGCTTGATTACATTTACAAGGGCTATATATATCTTCTTCAATTTTTGACGCCCGCCAAGTGTTCGATAAAATGTCTCAATGAAAAATTCATCACCTACATGATTCTCTCGATTTCAAAAGCCTTGTATATTTATATAGATTATATTTTGCAAATCAAATGAGTTTTCATAAGCTTCTACAAGTCGTATGATCGACTTTTCCCTCCCATTTGGCCTATAAGCTTCATTGTTTAAATAGTTCGATACATCAGTTTAGTTGCGCACTTTGATATGATTATATGATGTTTTTATCGTTCTAACATTCTTTTTGATGATTCCAAAGGGGGATAAACAGGTTATAAGCTCATTAGCTCATAAAAGCTAAGTTAAGCTAAACAAAAGAAGCTATAAGCTATGACTTCCTAAAGTCATAAGTTGTGCATTATACTTAGTCCAATTATTGTATGGACTCATATACTTGTCTAATGATGTTTTGCTGACAGGGGGAGCTTATAAGCTCTTGAACTTAAGATCAATATGTAAAAGCTAAGCTTTTAGCTTGTGGTTGATTGCTTTTACATTATTCTTGTTATGCATTTTGATAGGGGGAGCTTTTGCTATATGTGTTCGAATATCTTTACTACCATCCTTGTGATTATATTGCTTGGAATGTTGTCGCTCACAACGGATAGTTCCTTTTAACCGGAAAAATTGTTTTGTTTTCAAAATCGACCTCGTTAAAATTGTTTTGGTTTGTAATCATCAAAAAGGGGGAGATTGTTTGATAAATGGTTTTATCATGATTTTGATGATTTTGTTTTTATACCAAAACAATGGTTTTAAAGGTTGTCCAAATACTCCTAAATGATTTAAAATGGTTTTAATATTTTCCGGAGTATTTCTTCATGTTTATTTTCGACATTAAATTGGACAACACTTTTTATGATTTTGAGTTAATGTGTTTTTACATCAAACAATGTTTCCAAATGTTGTCTAAATACTCCCGATCGGTCTAAAATGTTTTCACTATTTTTTGGAGTATTTCTTGAAGTTTATTTTCGATATAAAATTGGACAACACTTTTGTTTTGAGGTCAACCGGTCGCCGTATAGGGCAACCCGTACCTGAAAGTTGTGCAAAACAGAAAACTTCATGTTTGCAGAAAATGGTGAGGGCGACCGATGACGTCGACCGGTCGACCTATAGGGCGACCGGTACCTGAAGGTTGGTTAAAATTTGCAAACTTCTCCGTTTCGATTTTTTTAAGAGGGCAACCGGTTGGACCCTATGGTGACCGGTCGGACCCACCGTCGACCGGTCGCCCTGTGTAAAAATGTGTTCTTATTTTCAAAGCGTCTATTTAAATGCGACGGTCGCCCTATCTTTTGACAGCAAAATTCTGACCGTTTGACAGCAGACAAACTTTCCTTAAATTGTGGGATTGATTTCTAACAGCTATATTCTTGATTTTAATTGTATTTTTCTGTAGATTTTCAATCCCCAAGAGGAGCCTATGCTTTATCAACCATCTCATATAAATAGAGGAAGTTTTGGAGCAACCAACACAACCATTGAGATACAATACAACAAGATACACTTCAAGCAAACACTTGTTCTTCATTGTTATTATTCTTGTTGTAATTTTGCTTAGTTTATCACTTTCACATCCTTGAGGTCTAGGCTTATTTCTTGATTACACTTGCACTCATATTTGTAATATTCTTTATCGAGTTGTAATCTTGATTTTGGGTTATCATTCAACACAAGATATCCTTGTGAGTGTTCTTGTGGTAAGAACACACTTGGGTGATCTAGGTGTTAGGTGTAAGAAGATTGTGGTAATCTTCTTGTTGAGGTGTTGAAGAATTTGGTATTCTTCAAGGTTGAAGATTGTGGTAATCTTCACAAGGTGCCGTTGGAGATTGTGGTAATCTTCAAGAGAGATTGTGGTAATCTCAAAGGTGGTGTTGAAGAAGAGTGTGTTGCTCTTCAAGGTGTTGTAAGTTGGTGTTGTATTAATTTTGGTAATTAATAAAATCTTTTTTCTTTTTGAAATCCATCCCGGATATACTGGGGTGGTAGTAGATTAGGCCCTAGGTGGGTTGAACTACTATAAATCGACGTGTGCTATTTACATTCCGCACCTTTGTTATTATCTTTGAGCATTCGGTTCGAAAAAGAGGGCGTAATCGAAAAGATGGAGATAATCTATTCACCCCCTCTCTAGATTATCGTAGCCGCTTGGACTTACAGGTGTCGTCTAGCTCGTTCAAAATATAATCTGACACAAAAAATTGTTGTTATGCCAAGCATCCACAACAATTCTCTGTTGGTTGTCGGATTCTTCATCTCCAATGGTAGGGGGTCCTCCTTCAGTAAACGGGACAAACTCAAGGTTGTTAAGTAGAACAACATATTCTGTTGCCATCGTTTGAAGTCAATGCTGGAGAACTTGGCCAATTTTTCACCAAGTGCGGGTGCAACAACCATCAGAGTGAACGGAACTGAAACCTTCGTCTTGAAACAGAAAAAGTAATTTTTATCTTGCGAATTTTGGTAAAAATAGGAAGGTTTATTATTTAATAAAATGGTTAAGTGTTTGGATCGAGTCGAAGCTTGTATTAAATACAGTCTTCGCAATACGAAAATGCCCCATATACAAAGTGCTTACGGTTCTGGCACTCGTCCCTAAGATACAACGATTTTTCTGTTCGAGTTTACAACAATTCAAACTCGAAACTACAGCGAACAACTAGAAGTGTATGAAACTTTTAATCTTTGAACGAGAAGTAAAGTCAATATGTTGTAATGCATTGAACGATTATTAGGCTGATACCTTATGTTTTTTGTATCTCATTTCATCTGCAGGTGGTTCTTATTTATAGGCATCAGGTGCCCGTATGGAAAGATCATGTCTTTTGGCTCGAAAAGACATATTTACAGCGAACATGTGCATCTGTTAAGACTTTCGCATCGACGCACGACTTGGCACATGGTCCATGCATGTGCCCGTGCTTGGATGCCTACGAAAGAGCAAAGTTTCGACTTGACGCACGACCAGGTGCACGGGCCGTGCGTGTGCCCGTGCTTGGTTGCGAACACTTTTCATTTGGAAACCGCATGGTCCGTGCGTGCGTCCGTACTTGTTTGCGAACACTTTTTAGTTGGAAACTTTAATTATAAATATTTTTGGTCCAAAAAGAATGAGGGCCTTGAAGCCCAAGCCTAAGCCCACGGTCCTCGACCCGGACCCTAGGCCGTGGCGCGCGCATGTGTGTTTTGAACTAAACCCACAAGCATGTAGGTCATCACCCCTTTAAAAACTTGGGTGCCCCCAAGGGCCCAAACCCATAAGTCCAACTTGGGATTTATAAAGTGAGCGAACTTTGCCTCCTCTTACTATGTGGGATGGAGCATTTCTCCTTCCCTACATTTTCCATTTTCCATACCATTTTCTAGTTTTAAGTGGCTAACTTCTAGCATTAATTTCTCATTCATCCGGAATTGGTTTTGAGAAATTACAAATGATATTCACATCTACTCTCTTAGTAGAACTTTTACAAATAATTTAATTCTATTTTTCACTAATGGAAACTACTTAAATATTTGGTCAAAATTGGGTCAACACCCATTTTACCAAACCAAAATTCCAACAAGGGATAATTACAAAAGTACCCCTGAGGTTTGACCTAATTACAAAAAAACCCAGCTAACTTTAAAACTTACAAAAAATACCCCTGAGGTTTGAAATATATTTCAGAATCCCCCTTCATATTTGTAAAATCGTTGCAGATTACCCCTTAATTTTAACACTAAATCAAACTTTAGGGATACTTTTTGTAAGTTTTAAAGTTAGATGGATTTTTTTTGTAATTAGGTCAAACCTCAGGGGTACTTTTTGTAATTATCCCTTCCAACAATCTCATCATATTTTTCTTATTGATCATTTATCATCTCATCCAAAGAAGTAAACGGGAACTGCGGGATGAGGGATGAGATCAATTTTGAATATTTCGAAACCAAATTAAAATCTCATAGATTATTTCATACATTTCCCATCCCATTTTTGTTATATATGATATACACAAATTCATTAGTGAATACTTATATAGTATGACAGGTCATTATTCATTATATGTTACTACCCCACATAAAATTTACTTCCGCTTCCAACCATGAGTAATTCAGTCAATTTTATTTGTCTGTTTAACTGAATAAATTTGACTAATGTGACAAGCGTCAAGATCTCAAATTATAGTGATATTAAAATCATCAAAAAATTAACCGGCTTCAAACTGAACCAAATTAATAAATAAAAATAAAACTTTGAGCCCAAGCTGGGAAAATTTCATGCCGCCCAAATGGGTAACTGTACACTTGAGCGTATGATTCTTGGATTAAAAACACATCCACATGGATGTGTATGTGTATGTGAAGATCCAATGGTCATGACCTGTTCCACCATTAACGCAGATTGCAAGGCACAAAATTCATTTTATTGAATTACCATACTATCACAAAGCATATATTCTACAATATTTATTAATTAATCCACCAATGTCGCGGCGGCAGAAGCGGCGCAGCGGCTGGCTGAGATACTGTAAACGGAAAACGGTTCACATTACTACACGGCTTTCGGCAATCAGCTTTACACGACTGAACATTCGGCGCGCCGGCGCAGCTTTTGGCGCACGCTATCATGCAATCACCAATCATATCTGCGTTTCCCATGGTGATGGCAATTTGGAGCACCAACACCATGGCTAGGAAAAGTACAGGATTAATTCCCTTACACTTCATTTTTTTTTTCAGACTTCAGTTTTTACTTTTGTGTGAGTTCTGAAAAATTGTGGGGGATATTTATAGTTGTCTTTTGTTTGCTTAAGGGAGAACATTTTGATTGTTTGTGTTTGGATTCTACTTGGGATTACAGTGGATTGTTGTAATCTGGTCTGTAATTTTGGGATTCTTGTAATATGAAATGGGATTTTTGAAATCCTAGAGGCAAGAACCATAATTTAAAAAAAATATATATGAAATTTTAGGCTTAATTAAAAAATTGGTCTCGTAACTATAGCGAGCTAGGAATTTGGTCATGTAAATATTTTAGGTAGCAATTTCTATTCCGTAAGATTTTGATTATGTGCAAATTTGATCTCATAAATTATAATCAGGGCCGGTCCTTTGATGAGGCCGACGAGTCGGTTGACTCGTGCCTGAAAAAATTATGAAATTTAGGGGCCCAAAATATTTTGTGTACTTTTTTGTATATATATATATATATTAATAAAATATTGCTCCAAAAGTAAATCTAGGCTAGTGGTAGAATGTCATTCTCTTAAAAGTTCCCAATTGCAACCTAGTGGTCGAGCTCTACCACTAAGCTAGAATGAGGGGCCCATATCGATTTTCTTTGCAACCTTGCTAACAAGATTATAACATTCATTCTTAAATTTTCTCAAAATTAAAGCTAATCAAAACTTTTGTCTAATCAACCATGTCGCAAAAATGATTCAATGGGCTAGCTATATTGTCGATTAGAAAATGAACTAACAACTTGATAATACTAATTTGATTAATACTTTTGCCGCTAAAAAAATAAGATATTTAAATAACTATTTTGATGTTTGAACATGAATGTCATATTATTTTAACTATAATAGAGTTATGTTATATATTGCACATTATTCTTTGTTTTGTTGTTTTTTATTGCCCTTAAGTTTGTAAAGGAAAGAGGGCCCATTTTGAAAGTTCGACTCAGGCCAAAAAATTGATAGGACTAGCCTTAATTATAATGTGTGCAATTTTCATCCTATAAGTTCTGATTTTGTGTGATATTGACCATAAAGATCATTATGTTATTAACCCACATAAAAATTACTTCAGCTTCTACCTAGCTATGGTTAACTTAATTGAAAGTATTGGCTAATAACATTAACTTTATAAATTTTGAGTGATATTCAAATTATTAAAAAAGAGTTTAGAGGGTAAATAATTAATACTTTGAATTTACAATTAAACCTCTGTATATTAATAACTTTGGGACTGTCAATATCTATTATTTAAGCGATATATTAAATAATCGACAAATTAATATTTTATTAATTTATAGAAATATGAATTGTAAATCTTTTTATTGCTTGTGGATAATTGTCATGCTCGTCTAAAAACTATTAAATAATTACAAATTTAAATTATTTTCTTGTCACAAAACAAAATATGAAAAGTTCAACCGCGTAATGCGGATATTATACAACTATGGCAATGTTAAAACTGTAGAGTTGTTGACCCGATTAGCAAATAATTAAGAGTGACATGTGAATTATAAAGTTGAATATAATAATTCTATTGATCTTTATTTTCAAAAGGAAGTTCAACAACGACATTGAATAAATTTTTGCTAAGCTAAGAGAAAACCACATTAAAATATCGTATTGCCTTAACAAAAGTCAGAGATGAAATTCAAGGTGACATCAATGTTAAACAAGAAACAAATAACAATTGAATTTTTGTTTTATTATGAAGTCTTCATATATTAATCATAAGTATATTATATATTAATAAATTATTAGTTTATATATGCATGGGGCCTATATAAATTTTTAATTGTGTATTATCTTATAAATTTAGTTAATTATTGATTTAGCACGTTGTCCCCAAGTCGGGACCGGCCAAATATCATCTAAGCGAGATTACTAATTAATCGAGTATTAAATTAAGCAGACTCTACTATATACTGAATCCAATGAAATAGTGATTTTAGATAGAGGTAGAGTTGGCAAAACCAATATGGCCCGATAATGAGCCGGGTCAGGGCTGCAATTTAACAGGCCCGAAAGATTGGTTTGACCCAATCAAACCGATGCATTTTACTTATATTTTTAAAATATGGGCTGAGCTGGACTTTTATATTTGTCTAAGTGGGCCATTACTAGACCAATTCGACCCATTTGACACTTCTAGATAGAGGGAACAAAACTTAGGGCTTGTACATATAGTTTTCATTCCAATGAGAAATTTGTTTAATTTACATTTTAATTTCCATCCCAATTAAGATAGTTTTTCAAGTTTTTGTTGAAATTGATGTGAAAGTGAAAATATGTTTGGTTGTAAAAATTTGTTGAAAGAGTTTATAGGTTGAACATTTGGAAATATGTTTTTTTAGTTTTGAAATTTATTTTTAGTGGAAAATGAGATGTTGAAAAATGAAATATTTCCAACAAGGCGATTGGTTTTCGATTTAATATTTTAAATCGGAATTTTAATTGTATATAAGTCATTGTCAACATAGTGGTTTGACACGGTTCCAACGATCTAAACAATTTTATAAAATTTGTGATCATCCCTATTTACTCACACCGAAAAGCCCAAACAAAGACCAAAAAATAAAAATATAAACCAAACTAAATTGCAAAAAAACAAAAAGTCTTTTATATATATAAAATCATTATAACAACAGATTTAAAATCCATCCTATAATAATCTGATTAAACCTAAAATGCTAATTCATTAGTCCACCCGTCTGGCGACGGCAGATCTGGAAACGGCGCAGCCGCTGGCTCGGCTGTAGCCGGTAAATCAGCAGCCGCCTTATAAGCACTACACGGCTTTCGGCAACCAGCTTTACATGACTGAATATTCGGCGCGCCGGCGCACGTTTTGGCGCACGCTATCATGCAATCACCAAGCATACCTGCGTTTCCCATGGTGATGATCATTTGGAGCACCAACACCGTGGCTACGAAAAACACAGGATTAATTCCCTTGCACTTCATTTTTTCTCTATTTTATATCCTTCAGTTTTTAATTACTTGAGTGAGTTCTGGAAAATTGTGAGGGCTTTATTTATAGGGTAAAATTATTTGGATTTACAAAATTTGTGGTGGATTGTTGTAATCTGGTCTTTATTCTGTTTTGGGATTTTTGTAATGTGAAATAGGGTTTATGAAATCTAGAGGTAACAACCAAAATTTGATTCTGTGAATTAATTCAATGTGGACTAATTTCTTATGTAAATTCTCGGATAATTCACTATATTGACAAGAATTTCAAGGAAATATATTGGCGAGAGATAGTGTTGTTTATAAAATAGGAATTCAAAGAATTATAATCGCATTTAAGCCAATGAAGGAGTATATAAAATCTAAACTTATAGTCCATAATATAAATTATAAACATTAATTAACAAACTTTTTTTTAGTGCTTTTGCATAATATGGTCATTCAATATGGTAGAGTTAGACTAAGCAAAATGTTATTAGTTTAAATTTCACCGTCACCCATAAAAAATATTTCCCGTGAGTGTGATAGAGTGAATAAATATTAAACGACTCAAATATTTCATAGTTAATTAATCTTTTAGTTACGTTTAGGTGGTCATTCAATAGTTCTTAGTTAAGATGTGAAAATTCTACAGTTAATGTACCATTTAACTTAGTCCTGTATTTATTTAATAAATGACATATTTTCTATGTTGTAGAGTGAAATATTTATTTTTGATTTTTCTTGTAGTGATAAGTTAAGTTAAATTAAAAAACAAATTTAATCTTAACTATTTTACAATTATCTTTTGATATATTTATGCATAAATTTAATATAATTCAGTTAAAAAATAACCTTTAATTAATTAGCCAATTAATAATCAATTAAGGAAATAATCCAATTTGAAATATTAAAGAATACAATTAAGATAGTAGAGAAATAACAAAGTTAAAACACATTAATTAACTCCAATTATACTTTCCTTTTTCTTTTCTGTTGTCCCTCCTTATTTATTCCCCAACCAACCACTCAACGAAACCACCATCACAATCCGTCGATCCCGGAGGCTTTTATTTTTTTTTTTATTTTTTATATAAATTTTCAGATTATTATTTTTATTATTATTGCAATTCTCTAGCCATTGATAGGTGGTATTTTGATCATTTGAATTGAAAATTGAAGTAATACTCAAGAAGAACTAATAGAATGATGATTAAGTGACTCCGGTCAGAAGTCCAATCCACGTGCTGGGAACATGTCTGCAATACGCAAAACAGGATTAGAAGAGTCCTGGGGTGTCCACGGGAAGCCCCTCCGATGCTTAAATCAGCAGAGTGTAGGAGAGTAATTCAGTGCGCATGAAGTAATTACCAATTAAACTGTGCTTCATTAAAAATAATGAAGGATTGACTATTTATATTGGGGACTGTGAGCCGAATGGGCCTAATATAATGAATTGGGCCTCTACACTTACTATTATATTTGAGAAAATTACATAAAATACCCTTATTTTCCAACGAATCCCCAAATTACCAACACATTCCATTTATACCTTTTTTATTACTCATTTACGGTCTTTTTTTAATTTTTCTCCTAAAATACGTTCTGCGGTCTTTTCCTCTCCCAGACCATCATTTTTTTCTCTCTCTGTCTCATCACCTCGGCTCTCGAGCTCCTTCCCGCGTTGCATGTCCGCCATTTTTGGTGAGCTTGTTTTGTGATTTCTCGAATCGCTTCCCAGAATCGCCAGAATCGCGCTCCGTGATCCTCTCGCAAAACCGCCCCTCGTAAATCTCTTTTTTTTTTTTTTTCGTGTGGTTTTTGGTGTCGAATTTTCATAATGTCTTCGAATAAACTCCTTCTTGTTCGTCTGAAAGTGGATAAAAATTCTCAGGGTGGTTCAAGAGTTTTGAGGAGCGGGTCGAAATCTAAAGCCCTAGTTCCTGTATCTTCTAAAAAAAGGAAAATGAAACAAGGCGATGATGTTGGAAAACAAGTTTTCAAGGTTAAATCTCCCAAAAAAAGAAGGTCATTGGGTTTAGAGGATCGGGGCGTTCTTTGAGGTATGTTGTTTTCATTTTTATATTACTGGGTATATATTTTTTTTATTTTACTGTTGTACAAGTTTTGTTTCTTTTTTGTTTCTGTGTTGTTTCTTGTATGTTTCTACGCTATTGATCTGTTGTTTTTTCACTTTTTAAATTTTTATGTACAAGATGTGTTGTTTATTTCTTGTTTCTTGGTTGTTTCTTTCTTGTTTCTAGGGTTATGAGTATTTGATTGATCCGGGAGGACTGGTACACCGCTAGGATAAGCACTCGGGTTTTCTTTTGAAGTTATTAAAAATTTGAAGGAGAAGTTATCCGGCCCGCAATTGGATGCGTTTAGGCGCACTGTTTGTTATTTGCTAGACATGCATGAAGTTGATTTCCAAAATCAACTAGTGCATTCGTTGTTGAAGAAGAAGCAGTTGTCCATTCGCGGAAGGATGAGATTCTGGTGTCGGTTTGTGGTAAAATTCTGAGGTTTGGTATTGGGGAGTTTGCCCTGGTGACGGGGCTAAAGTATGCTGGGAAAAGGCCCGCTGTTCGTGGGGATGGTATTACTTCTGAGTTCTATCAGAAGTATTTTTCTGGCTCAATGAAATTCTCTAGGCAGTCTATTGAGGAGTGTTTTAGATTACAAGTTTGGGGGGGAAATGATGATGATGACTTGAAGATGGCTTTGTTGTATTTTTTGCATTTTTTTCTATTTTCTTCTAGTAGAACTTCTGTTAACATGGAATTTTTTGATTTAGTTCATAGTGAAAATTTTAACTCCTATCCCTGGGGAAGGGATTTGTTTGAACTTACAATCAGAGAACTGAGGGAACAAGTGCTCCAGAGGAAGCAGCCTCAGGATGAGGACTTGAAGCCGGCTGTTAAACGCACCAAATTTTACAGAATTAAAGGCTTTCCTCTCGCTTTCCAGATATGGTTCTACGAATGTTGTTCAGAAGTGAACAATAAAATTTGCAACCGTATTGGGCGCAGTATCCCTCGAATTCTGAATTGGGGTTGTCCGTTGTCGGATAGAGATAAGAATTTGAGATCAGATGATCTCGATATGATGATTTTCAACTGTTCTGCAGAATAGGTAATACATTTTAGTTTTTTTTTTTGTTTCTCTTTTGTTTCATAACTGTTTCATATATGTTTATGTGTTGTTTCTGACCTTTTTTTTTTGTTTGTTTCCCCTTTTGTTTTAGTTGAAGTTGATGAATATTTGGCCATCAGATGAAGAGAGGTTGCAGCTGGATATTGGAACCTTTTTTGATGTGTCCAAGTACTCATTTGATTCTGTTGATGGTGATTATGTTATTGGTAATCGGAAGAGGAAGGAGCCGGATGTCGAGTTGGGATCGAAGTACACATTGGAGGATGTTGTTTGGAGGCAGGATAAGTTGGCCAAGGAGTTGAAGGTTTTCAAGAACTCCGTTAATAAAATCTTGGAAGAAGCGATTTAAAAGCATTCGTCTCGAGTTGTCTGCGATCAAGGGGAAACTTCAGGTAACCATACTTGTGTTTGTCTACCTTGTGTTTCATTGTTTTTCTTTTGTGTTTGTTGCTTATTTATTTCGATTTATAATGTTTTTCAATTTTTCTTTTTAGCCTGGTGATGTGTTGGATCAAGCTGACAAGGTTGTTGGGGCGGAAGATGATAAAATGTCGTCAGCGTCGGCTTCAGAGTCCGAGAAGTAGTCTATGGAAGTGGAGGTGCAACGTGTTAAAACTCATGTTGTACCATTTTTCAAGGATGTTGTTGACCCTGGTTTGGAAAGGACTGAGTTAACCAGTATTCCCCTATCTGGCGGACAGGTTGAAAAAAAATCAGATGCTCTTGAAGGTGGCAACATTGGTGGTGTTGTCGGGATTGAGTCTGTTGCTGAAGGAAAGGTAAATGAGGGTGAGGGAATTGGTGTTGGCGGGGAAGGTGATTTGTTGATGGATAAAGGTGATGGTAACGATGGTGAGGGGCTTGCTGTGAGCGGGTTGATGGATTTTGCAGAAAATACCGAGAATATTCCGTTTGATACAAGTAATGTTCCAGAAGAGGTTGGGGTTGAATATCAGGGCGTGAATGTTCATGCTGAACATGGATTTACTGGCTCTCAAGAATTTGATGATCTCACCCAATCTTAGTTTGATTCCATTGTTAATGCAAAGAACTCAAGCCGTTCTTTGGAATGGTTGGTTCCTAATATTTCGCCTCTAGTTTGTTTTTCTTGACATTGAATTTGTCATTTATATTTTGTTTATTTACGTTTTGTATTTTTTTTGCGCAGTGGTGTCAAGGGGTCAGATGCATCACCCGTCAAAACCCCTGAATCCCCTGTTGCTAAGAGAGTTTCAAAGCCCTCTGTTGCTGTCAGAAGTCCTTTCACCACTGTCTTTGAATCGTCTGGTGATTTGAGTGAGAAACTAGTTGTGGGTTTTCAGTTGGGGGATATTGATTTGGAATCGACCCCTCAGGAGAAAGATGCACCCCTGGATGATGGCGAGAAGCAACCTGTAGTGTTGGTTAAGGGAAGGTGTCCATTGGATGATAGCCTTGGTGAAGGCTATGATGGTTTGGAAGATTTAAATGGTGGTCTGAGTGACTGGCTTTCAGAAGGTTTTGTTTCTCAAGGGTAAGATTTTTCTATTATGTTTTGGCAATGATTACAAAATATTATTGTAATTTTTTAAATTATTTTTGTTTTAGGCCGAAATGTTACTCATAAGAGGATGACAAGATTGATCCCTCATTGAAGCTTGGCGTATGCGAGGTCAAGCAAAAATCATGGTTTCACAGCCTTTACTATGTGGATGAGTACCTGTCTTCTTCAGTAAGTTATTATTTTTTTAGTTTCTGTTTTTGTATTTTTGTTTCTGTGTTCTTACTCTTTGTTTTGGTTGATTTTCAGCATATGGACGTGTTGTTCTATTACTTACGGAAGAAGTATCTGTACGGGGATTGTGTTGTGAAATTTACTACCACGGACCTGATCTTTGATAGATGCATCCAGAGTATCCACAGCCGGTTCACCCATGTCAACAAGAGAAAGAAGAAAAATTTTGACACTTCCATGATTCACTTGATTACTTCTGTGGTTGACTACATTATGGGTTTTGATATTGGCTGTGGAAGACCGTGGTCTGAGGTTGATCATGTCTTGTTTCCGGTGACATGGAACACTGGATCCTATGGAGGCTGAGCTTTCAAGAGAGGGTTATTTATCTGTACAATTCCCTGTGGACTCCGAACTCTGTTAAAATAGCTAGGAAAGCTATTGAAGCCTACAGCGTGTTGTTGCCCCGTTTTCTTTCAATGGTTGCATTCTACGAAGAGCGCTAGGACATTGCTCTTGGTTTTGGCACTTACTCTGGTGACATTAACGGTCCATTCAAGGTTTTGGTTGTTATGGAAATTCCTGTTCAACTGAAAAAGTAATATTCTTGTATATGTCCTATTTTATTTCTTTTTTATTTTATATTTGTTTTTATATTATGTTTTTAACCTGTCCCCCCACCCCCTTTTTTGTTAGTGATTGCGGAGTATTCGTAGCTTGCTATGCAGAGTATTTCATCTCTGGCAAGGAAATGCCGGTGGAAGACTTTGACATTGAAAGAGAAATGATGAGGTATAGTCATTTGCTATACAATCACGCAAGGCTTAAGCAACAGAACGGAGATGAAGACGACAGTGACATTGAAATCATCCCCCCACTCTCTAGTGAAGCGAGGACATTGCTGTTGAAGAAGAATTCTTAATGATATTTGTGTTATGGCTACATCGAACAATATGCTTTTTATTTTTATTTTAATGCTTTGATAGTACAGTTATTTTGTTACCTGTCTATATTTGTATTTAGTTTATCTAGTATTTTTGAAGTATCTATGTGACAGAATCTGAATGACTATGTAGGTCCCAAGGGGTGTAAGTGTAAGGTTTAGAAGGGGGGGGGGTTGAATAAACCTTACCAAATTTTCGATTTAGTCCTTTTAAATATACGAGTTGATACTTACACAAATTGTGTGTCCTTGATGGACGATCAATTTAGCCACTCAAGAGAGTTAATCTCTCAATGACTCAACGAATTTGTTGATGGAATAACTCTTCATTTGTTGGCTCTAAATTAACTCAATTGTGGTTTTATTTTTTGGAAGACTTAACACCCTTAAATTTGATTAAGCAAGAGTTTAGTGCTTGGTTTAGTACTTATAAATTATCACGTGGATAGCAAATTTATCGTGAGATATAAGCGATTAAAAATGCAGGAATTAAAGTCTTTGAAATGTAAATGACACAATGAAATTTTTATAGAGGTTCGAAGATGGGGTAATTCTTCTACTCCTCTCTTCTCCAACTCCTGGAGGAATCCACTAGGTAATGATCGTATACAAAGTGGTAGCAGTCCGGATACAAGTCTTGATCACACAACCGACTTGATCCTTTGGGACTCGATCCGAGACGCCTTGATCACTCGGTGGCTTCTCGTATGACTCGGCTTTCTTCACAGGCATTTGCGCTTTTCGCTACTGACTCACTTGCTCAAGCTCTTTGGATTTGATCACGAAGCCCTCCAAAAGCTTAAGACTTGGTTCGACCTTGAACCTTCCTACAATCCTTCGTGGAATGTAGACCCCTTGTTTTCGATATTTTCCTCTTCAACTGATTGAAGTTATCTTTCCTTCACGGTGAGTGTTGGATTGATGTTCTTCGTAGTGTAGGCTTGAGGATTGAGAATATTTCAGATTTTCTAATAATTTCTTGAACGTTTTTGGTTCAGTCTATCTCTTGTGTCACTTGTGTCTCTCTTATTCTCAATTAAACTCCTCGGCCTTTTATAGTGATCTTTCAAAAATTTGCCCGTTGAAGAGATAGGCTTATTTTTGAAAGTCACTTGAAGTCGTTGGCTTGTCTTGTTGCGATCCTTGGAATTGCCATTTCCTCGTATGAATTGTTCTTTCACCTTTTCGAGTTCGACACGGTGTAGTGCTTCCCATTGGTTTATTCCATTTGCACGCTTCAGGGTGAGCACTCCGAGAAAGGTGGTATGGAGATATTACTTGTTTAAGTAATTTTCTTGATTTCTGGCAACGGATCTTTTCTGATTATCTCGACTTGACCGCATTTCTTTGCTTTCCCCAGGTGACTTAGAGTCACTTCCAATCATGGGTGACTCTTCTGTCACTTCAATTTGAGACTTGGCTTTTCTCTAGTTGACTTGACTGATACTCCACTCAATTTGTATCTCATTTGCTTCTTGATAGAGTTCCGTCTACTCTTCTTTGCCATACTCATTGTCTCGCAGCGGAGTCTTCCTTCTAGTCTTGATTTGTCTTCTTGCATGTTACGGCGTAGGCCGACTTAACTCGGCTTGGCCACTCTATTTATTACAATGCATTTTACAACAAGAATTGGGGAGCCAACTTTCTATTCTAAGTTTTACATGGCATTCATCAAAATCTAAACAATAAATTTCCTAACAATTTCCCCTTTTTGATGATGCCAAAACTTAAACCATTCAAAGATGCAAATAGCAAAGATACATACTGAGATAGCGTATTGACATAGAATGTATGCGCAGAATCAATCCTTTTATTGATCATAACATTCTTGTTCTTTTACAACAATTTGTTTACAAGGTGTATCGAGCACATATTTGTCTACGGAAAAATAAAGAATTTATAGCTTTATTACGAGGAAGACTTACATTGTATGTATTTACATAATAAAATACACGAAGGGTTGGACAAGAACACTTCATCTCATTCGCTTTCTCCTTCTTTCATCTTGTTCAAGATCTTCTTCTCTTCTTCTCTTTTTCTCGTCGTCACCGCCTTCTTTTTCTTTTCATATGCCTTCCCGGCGCCTTCATCTTTTCTTAATCTTTCTTGTCTTTCCTCCCATAGCATTTGAGTTTGTCTCTTGTTTTCTTCTTCTATTCTTTTTGCATACTCGGCGTTACTTTTAGCCACTTGCAAATTTGCTACTTGGTCAAGCCACCCCAGTCAAGAGATCCCTCCTTTCTTTCCCCGGATCTACGTATTCAATATTTTTGGGCAGAGGCCCAGGTCTAAAACCTCTTCCTCCACCACTACTTTTTCCTTTACCTCCGGGCGTGTATTGTATTGGGGTCTTCTTCTTTCCGGTGAAATTGATTGACGGAGTGACCAAGCAGAGCGATCGCCAGGTAGTCCTGTTGCTGTCGCCTTCTTCACATAACGTGAGACCCTTTTCCCAAGATACAAGTCCCAAGCTTGAGCCATAGACATTTTTGCAAAGTATCCTTCTTGATGGATGCGGCGTTTTAAATTCATCAACGATCGTGGCTCTGTCTCCGACATCCGAAATGGCATAAGTGTCTCTGCTCTCTTTGGAATGCCTCCATGTTCTTTCAAGATGTTCATAACTCGGGCATCCATTCTTCCTTCCACTTCATTCATCCCTCGCTTCAATTGTTTTTCTCTTTTCGGCCATAGATATAGCAGAGTGTTGGAGTGGCGAGTCACAGGAGTTTTTGATAATGTCAATTTGTGACAAGACCTTGTTGGGGGTTTGTGCAATCATCAAGGTCACCGCCGATCCTTCCCCTCAACAAGCTTTCCTTTCTTTTGTTTCAACACTTCCTCGGTGACTTTCTTTCGCAATGCTTCCTCCTCCTTCTGCGCCTTTAGGTATTCCTCTTCCCCTTTTTGGCATCATCAAAGGAGAGAGGAACGCTCGAAACAGACTTGCAAGGGAAGTCGAGCTCTGGCGATAGTTGAGTTTTGTCTCGAGTCGCTGCTGCAGAGTATGCGATGAAATTCGGATCGAGTAGCGTTGGACTCTCTTTGAAATCGGCTTCATCTCGGCCATGAGAAAGGCTGAATTTTGTATTCATGGTTTCTTCCAAAACGTAGATCACTCTTGTTTTGCTCACGCAGCGGCTTAATCTCGGCAATGTGAGCTTCATGCATGTGCTCAATATGTTCTCTCGACTTTGTTTTTGCATCGGCATTTTCGACTCTCCATACCGTGACTTGTTGAACAATGTCCTGAAGTATCTAACTTGTTCCACACGCATTGTTTCTTTGTTGTTGCCACCATTCCCGATCCGCATTTGTTATGCCTCTTAAATCGCCAGTGAGATTGGCATCTCTGTTGTCCGGTCGCATGTCCATAGAGGCACGATGCCTCTCCATCCGTTCAATCTCGTGAATAATGGCTTGAACACTTCGCAGACTTTGATTCTTCCGTTGCGGTGATGGCCATGCGGCGTCAAAATCATAATCACCGGAACAATGGTGCCGATGGAAAAACGGAGCTGGTCGTGGTAGCGTCGCGTTCATTTTTCGACTCTTCATGGAGGTCGGGTACCTCCAGAGAAAAAGGAAAAGATTCTATAAAGGATTCATCACCGCCAACCGGGATTTGTTCGATGATGAGCGGTGCGCGTGAAGTTCTTTTTGGGATCGACCTGCTGCAGACTTGAGGAGCTCGCGCGCGGTGGATCGTGGTTGGTGGGGTTTGTTGTGAAGTGGACCCGACTTGCCGAGCCTCGGTATTGTCTCAACAGCGGCTTCGTTGGTCTCGGTGATTTTTCCAATTGAGTAGATCGGTCCTCGGCCTTATCGAAGCGTCATCGGACGATGATGAGATTTCCATTGGTGGCTCATCATCAAAATTAAATGTTTGACGAGTAGTCTTAGGATCGACTTGCTCGTGCTTGGAACATCCGCGGTGAGTCTTTTGGATCTCACGGGGGATGACTCTCGCTTCTTCTTCGCTTTCCGATCCCGAAAGGTTACATCGGGATTATCCTGGGAATCATGAAGTGCGCTTATCTCCTTCTCGGATGGGTCGATGATAGCGGGAGGTATGTTCTCTACTTGACTTCTTTACCGGGAAGTCTCAACCTCCCGTGGGCCTTCATTACCTCCAGTCAGTCTCTCTGCGGCGAGGCCTTGGTCCTCCTTTCGACAAAGTGTCGGCTATCTTAGGGTCTTCTGCGGTGGCATCCATTGGAGTCTCAACCCCATGGATTGCACTTTCATCGCCTGCAGTGTTAACTCCCGTGGTACATTCCTTCCTATGCCTCGATCGCATCGCCAGGCGTCATTAGCCTTCCAGTGCGGTTGGCACCTCGGTGAGAGACAGTCTCTCAGCCCTCGAGCTTCGTTGATGGCAACTTGTTGTTCTTCTTGTGTTTGTATTTTCTCTACTTCGCCTCCCGGATTGATTGTTGAGTCATCTGCAAAGCATTCTCCGACCCTTGCTGCGGTGGAGAGTTTCCCCCTCGGTGGCGCACTGGTGAGTGACTTGGAATGGGGTCACTCGTCTCCAAACTCCCACTGTTTCGATTGATTGTTCAGCCGTTGGGGAGTGGTAACACACCTTCAATAGGGGTTGGCTCGACCGGGGTCCCCAATATCCCGATTTCATCGCCATTTCCTTATTGCTTCTTCCGAGTGAGTCGGGAAGTGGTAGCGGCAACAACAACGTGGCGATTTGTTGAACCACTCCCATTGGATCAATTTCGGTACCGTGTTCGGAGGACTCTCCTGGTCCCTCCATCAATCTTTGCTCGTGAAGGATTCGGATTCGTGCAATGCTTGCTGCATTTGCAACTCTTTACGGGCGTGAAAGCATTCTCCGGATCCTCATCACTATCGAGAAGACATCAAGGAGAGGATGTGTGTGTTCGTGGTGTGGGAGATAGGGCATATCTTTGGCCTTCTCACGTGCCTCAAACCTTCCTCTCGCTGTTTCTCCTTTTCCTTATCCTTGAAGATCTGCAGGATATCCGTGCGATTGTCTTCATCCGATCTTTGGGAGACATGAGTGGTCGATCCAAGAAGCTCAACGAGTTCCTCTTCTTCTTCTATAAACTCAGGCCGTTGGAACTTTCCTGGATCGACTCAATTTCCATTTCCTCCACTCTCGCAGACGATTTTGGATGTCCGGATAAGGTGGGGATAGAATCATCACATCACTATCGGCTCTACCAGCTTCTTCTTCTTGTGTCTCACTGCTCGACTCGGACACTGACTATTTCTTGATTTGCCTCTGCTGATCGCCTTCAAACAGACTTTGTTTCATCAATTACATCCGGAGACTCTACTTCTCAGCCTCCAGATCTCGTGTCTGCTCCGAGTGAGTGGTGACTCGGCCCGGTTTCTCAAGCTCGGAGTGCTTGACAATTCTTCTTCGTCTCTAGTTTGTACCGAGAGGGATTTACGGTTACGACACGGTTTCCTCCGAGTCTTGGGCGGCGGGGGGCCGTCTTTGGTGTCTTTTCGAGGAGCGGGCCGTCTTGGCTTCTCGGTTCTCTTCTTTTTGACGATCGGAGAAGGTATTTGTGAGTCCTTATCGACCGCTGCTGCGGGCGGGAGACACGGCGCAGGGCGGTGACTCTTTGTAGGAAAGGAGCATGTTTGACTTTCTTTCTTTGCCGCAGGGCAAGCATTCTTCTTAGCATACCGCAGGGGCGACTTTTCTTCTTGGGTGGAGAGGAAACATTTGTATCTTCTTGGTCACCGGTGATTCCCCTCACTCGTGTCGCTCTCTTGGCGTAGGCTCTTCTTTGCGCCGAGAGAGGTTTGCTCGAACATCCTCTTGTTAACATGGAATGCCTTCCCATGTCTAAGAGGGACTCCTTTCACCTCCATCACCGGCCAATCACTAGGCCATATCCTAGGGATCCTCCAAATGAGCCATCTTCCTTGAAGGATTTGTTCCTACGTTCGGGCAGAGTCTGCGAGACAAGACAAACTCGGCCGGTTTGTTTTCTTTTCTGCGATGATTGCAACCATTACAATCGGCTTTGCTTTTGTGATTGGTCAAAGCGCCAAATTTGATGTCAATGCATTTGGCAACTATGTCCAACGACTTGTGATAATCCTCCTTCAGTGATCTCTTGTTTTGTTGTGTACACTATTTTATCAAAAAGTCGGGCTTGGCTATTTCTTTCCAAGCATCGGCCAAGTTTACATCAACTTCGTTGATTTCGAGGCTCCTTGATTGGTAGTGAGCGATGGTCACCAAATCCTTGGCGAGAGATAGTCACCGCTTTCCGTGAACAGATGACTTTATTCCTTCATCGTGAATCTCGGCATTCACGTAGAAGCTATGCGACCTCTTCCACATAGGTCATCGGATATTCTAACGTCAGAAACGGTTTCAGCCCGGACGTTTCCAATTTTTCAGCGATTTTCTTCACTAGGGTGTCGTCGGACCCCTGTTTCACCATTCCGTCGAAATCCACAGTAGACCCGGTGTGGATTTGCTTCCCTAATTTGACAAAGTCGTAGGTTGGTGCCATTTTTCAGGATTTTATCAAAGAAAAACTAAGAGATTGATTTGAAGATAGATAGGGTTTCGAGAGAATTTTTGCCTTTGCTTTTGAGAGAAAGAGATGAACAGTTTTGGTAGTGTGAGAGAGAAACGGCGAAAATGGTTTAAGTATGGTTTATGAAAGGACGTGCGGATGGTTTTTGAAATGTGATCGAAATCAACGGCTTAGATTTTGCACGCCTATTTAGCATTTAATGTCTCGTATTTAATGCGGCAACATTTATATCCAATCATAAGCTTGGTGTGCAGCTTTATGTCCGTACACATCATCATTATCTTTGACGTATTCCTTAAAACATTCCCGCTTAGTCAAACGATTGCGTTTTTGTCACTTTGCTCATAAGTGACTCAAACCTTATCCTTTAGCCGATTTAACTCTTCTTCTCACAGTTCTCTTAGTGACTTAGCTAACGGTGACTTGGTATAGCTTTCTTTCCGTCTGACTAATTTACTTAGCTGATTTGTGAGTTCACTTCTTTTCTTTTTTTTTTTTTTATGTTCCATTTCTTTTCTTTGATTCTTTCCGAGTGTCACCAGCTCAATTAACCCCAACTCATGTTTGAGTTCTTCAAATCTTGACTCACATAATGGTTTTGTGAAGATGTCACCAATTGTTTATCGGTTGAGATATATTCCATGATGATGTCCTTCTTTTCAACATGATCTCTTATGAAGTGATATCTCGACATCGATATGCTTTGTTCTTGAGTGCAAAGCCAGATTTTGAGTAATGGCAATTGCACTTGTGTTATCACGCATGATTGGAATTTCTTTTTCCTCAACTTCATAGTCTCTCATTCTTTGTCTCATCCATAGGACTTGGTCACAACAAGCGCCCCAGCCTATGTATTCTCGTCATTTGTAGAGGTGGCTATTGAGTTTTGCTTCTTGCTAAACCAGGAAATCACTGCTTTTCTAGCATTTGACATGTGCCGAAGTGCTTTTTTCTCAACTCGCATCCAAAGATAGTCGTAGTCCGAATAGCCGATTAGCTTGAATCCACCTTCCTTTGGATACCATAAGCCAACTTCTTGGCTTCCTTTCAAGTATCTCAATATTCTCTTGGTCTTTGTCATATGGCTCTCTTTTGGAGCAGATTGAAATCTTGCACATACACCTACAACAAAGGTGATGTCCGGCCCGCTTCTTTGTGAGATAGAGCAATGATCCAATAAGTGCTCAGTATCTTGTTTGATCTCTGAGCTTGCCATCCTGCATCCATGTCCATTTTGGTGATGTATTCATTGGTATTTTTTTCTGGAAGACTTCTCCTCCATACCAAACTTCTTCATTAAATCTACGGTGTATTTTGTTTGACTTATGAAGGTTCCATCCTTCATTTGTTTCACTTGGAGTCCAAGGAAGAATGTCGACTCTCCCATCATGCTCATTTCAAATTTACTTTGCATGAGGTTTGAAAATTTTTCACATGACTCTTTGTTTGTGGATCAAAAAATGATGTCATCCACATATATTTGAACAAGCAAAGTATACTCTTTTTGTCTTGAATTCTGAAAAGTGTTCTATCTACTTTTCCTTTTGTGAATCCATTTTCGGTTAGGAATTGTGACAAGGTATCATACCAAGCTCGGGTGCCTGTTTCAATCCATATAGAGCTTTCTTGAGTTTGTATACTTTATCTCCAAGAGTCTTTCCGCTCAAATCCTGGAGGTTGTTCAACATACACTTCTTCTTCCAATAAACCATTTAGAAATGCACTTTTTACATCCATCGATATACAAAGTGAAATTCTTGTGAGTCGCATAGGCAAGAAACATTCTTATAGCTTCGATCTTGCTACAGGAGCAAATGTTTCATCAAAATCTATTCCTTCTTCTTGGCAATATCCTTTAGCTACTAATCTTGCTTTGTTTCTTACCACAGAAACCTTCCTCGTTCATCTTATTTCGAACACCCATTTGGTGCCGATAACATTTTGATGTATGGGTCTTTGCACTAATTCCCATACTTTATTTCTTTCAAACCGATTGACTCTTCTTGCATAGCTTGAATCCGTGTGTGTCGTCCAATGCTTGTGACACGTCTTTGGGCTCTATTTGCGAGATGAAGCATGTGAACATGGCTTCTTGTTGAGTTCTCGATCTTGTTTTGACACCTTCTCTTATATCTCCAATGACAAGTTCGGTGGATGGTCTCTCGGCCATCTTACATCAGGTTGGAGTAAGTTATTTGGATTCAATCGATTTGCGGTTGTGTTGTTGTGGTCAACTCTCTCGTAATCACTTAGCCGCAAATTTTCCAAATTTTTTGAGATTGACTATCTCATCTTCTTCTCGAATTGATAATTCCGGCTTGGCTTCAAAGATAGGGACTCTTTCAGTATGGTTGGATGATTGACTTATCGGTGACTCTTCAATGTCTTCTCCATTTACACTTGGCTCATCGAATACCACATGAATGGATTCTTTCGCAACCATAGTCCTTTTATTGAGTACTCTGTAGGCTTTGCTTTCAATTTGAGTATCCTAAGAAGATACCTTCATCACTTTAGCATCAAAAGCCTTTAGATTGTCTTTGCCATTGTTGTGGATGAAGCATTTACATCCAAATATTCTCGAAATATGCAACATTTGGTTTTCTTCCACCCAAATCTCATAGGGAGTCTTTGTCGGTTTAATACATTTTATCATACATCCTGTTTTGGGTGTAGCAAGTGTGTTGATTGCTTGACCCAAAATCTTTTGGTAACCCCCTTGACTAACATGGTCCTTGCCGCTTCTTTGAGGGTTCATTCGTTCTTCTTCTTTCGCAACTCCATTCTCATTTGTGGAGTTCTTGCTGCCGATAGTTCATGACCAATACCATTTTCAATACAATCATCGAGTTATTATTCCATTGACAAACTCGGTTTCTCTCATCGATCTTATTTTGATAATGGTTTGGCTCTTCTCGTTTTGAATTCTCTTCATCAATTTGTGGTAGTTTTTGTAGAGTTTCTTTCTTCTTACACATGAATATTGTCCATGTATATCTTGAGTAGTCATCTACTACCACCAAAGTATGTTTCTTTCCACTTATGCTATTTGGTTCCACTTTGGGTCAAATAGATCCATATGTAGCAGGATGCAATATTCTTGTTGAAGATGAACATGTCTTTACTTTAAATGAAGATTTGATTTGTTTACCCTTCGACATGCATCACATATACTTTCCTTCTTGTATACCGAGTCCGGAAGTCCGTCCACAAGATTACTTCTTGCAAGCTTGTTAATCGTTTTGAAATTTAGGTGACTCACTTTTTGTGCCTGACCAACTTGATTCAATTTGTGCTCTTTGCTAGTAGACAGGTGATGGGTGTTGCGGTTGACCAATCCACGACATACATATTCTTCTGTCTACATCCTTGCAAAGACAACTTCATTTGATTCAATATCATTGATTTGGCATATACCCATGTTAAATCCAACATTGTAGCCCTTGTCGAGTTGATCGATGCTCGGCAGGTTGAAGTTGAGTCCTTCAACATATGCAACGTCGTGATTTCTAATCCATGCCTCTTGATGGATCCAATGCCTCTTATTTCACCAGGAGCTTCATTTCCTCCAAATATGACTTTTGCTCCTTTAACTTCCTTGAATTTTGACAGATTTTTCTTATTTCTGTCATATATGTCCGGAAATGACCACTATCCATGTACCAGGTTCCTTGGCACTCATTTATTCCTTAAACCCGCAATCAAGGAAATTAAGTTTTAGGTACGCATATTTGTGCGGGTCTGAGGGGTTAGAATTGTAAGATGATCCAACCAACCTATAGCCAAATGATTTGACTCTAAGAGGTTGCCATCTATCGATTGCCATAATCATAATTAATCCTGGCAAATTGCTTGGGGATTTTAGGTTCATACAACTGTCTCTTTTGTCAGTATGCTGCATATGAGTTTTAGCAATTGCCTTTCTTGGGTAATTGTGGTGTCTTTGAGTGTAGTGCCTAGGTGCATATGTGTGTCTTTGATGAAGGCTCTTATACTTTTGGAATGGCCTTTCTTTGAGTTCTAGGCCTTTGCCATTTGGGCTTATATTCCATAGGTCTATCGATAGTTCACATTATTCCAATCACTTGGCTTGGATATTTTCTACCATTCCCATCATATGTATTTCTCTTATAGATTTTCTGGTGTTTTTGGTAGCTCGCTTCTTCTTCTTTGAGAGAATTTTTGTTTGGAGTTTCTTTGAGAAACTCGGTGAATCTCTTCTCATTTGTCCTTTCAGCCGCACTCAACTGGTTGTTTTCCTTTTCCTTTATAACCAAGGCCAGTTTGCTTATTCTTGTGTTTTGGAGTGAATGTGTGTGCATCATTTAGAGTTTTGGATTTTTCGGACTCTTTATGACTTGAAGATCCTTTTTCCAAAATTACTTTTGAGGTTTGACATGGCACAGAGGAATTAAATCCTAAGCTGTCTTGTCTCCACATTCTCTTTGACTCATAATAAGATCATCCAATGATTTAGATGCCTTAGTGAATGAGGCAATAACATTTTTGAGGTCATTCTCCTCTTCTCTATAGCGAGCAATTTCGCTATTAATTTAGCATTTTCAGCCTTTAAACTTTCATTCTCATCAGCTATTTGACTTAGAGTACTCGGCTCCTTAGTCACTTTGAGTTTTGACTCTTGAGTAGGCTGTTTTCCTCATTTAATAGTGTGTGTGAGGATTTAATGTGTTCAAAATCTTTCATCATTTTTCCTAATGAATCATAAAGATCGAGTGGGTGATGAGGTGTGTGTGTCACGATCACTATCACTAGAGTCCGAGTTTGATGAGTTAGAGTGTACCTCATCTTCTTGGTTAGGTTGATCTTGTTCCCTGGCCATCAAGATCAGGATCGGGCTTCTTCAGAGTCACTTGAGTAGTCGGCTTCACCGCTCGCTCTCGAATCGCCTATCTCTCTTGACTTGGCTGTTTTGCATCTCTGCAGCCCATCATTGCCTTTTTTTTTTTTCTTGTCTTCTTTCTCTCAAGACCTTTCTTTCTTCTTCATTCCTGTATTTGTTGACTACAGGATATGAGTAGTCAATGGCATAGTGACTGGTTGTCTACAATTCCAACATAGATATTCAGCCTTTTGATCACTCTTTCCATTCTTGGATTGTCACCCTTTGATACTCAACTTTTTGATGATCTGTTCTCTTGGTTGGCCTATCTTCCCTTGATTTGGAGGGAGCCGAGTGTCTTCGGAAGATTCACCCTTTCTTCTCTTGTAGTTCTTATTGAAGAACTTGTTGAACCTCTTAACCATCGGGCTATTTCTTCCGGATCAATGACTTCTTTGACCTCGCTCTCTCTTCCCATCTTTAACAATTAGAGCAACTGTTTTGGGTACAATTGTCTCTTCCTGGTCTTTTCTTCTCGGCTCAAACTCGTAGGCTTTGAGGTCCGAGAATAATTCATGGTTGGATGTCTTTGATAGGTCCATGGAATGTCTCGAGTGCCATGACCTTCATTTCCCATTCAGCTAGAAGACTTTTTAGGATCTTCATACACATTTCCTCCTGTGTATATCCCTTTCCAAGTGCGATGACTCATTTGTGATTTTCGTGAACCTAGCATCCAGTTGATCCAGGTTCTCTCCGAGATCATTTTGAAGTTCTCAAATTTCGTATGCCACCACCGATAATTTGTTTTCTTTGATTTGCTCGAGCCTTCACAAATCAATGTTAGCTTGTCCTGATTTCTTTAGCCGTTTTGCAAGATTTGACTTTATTGAACATGGCTTTGTCCAAGGTTTTGTAAAGGATGTCCTTGGCTACATTGTCCAGGTTGTATCTTTTTTCTGTCATCATTTGTCCACTCGGTTCTTGGTTTTTCAACCATGACTAAATCTGGGAGCAACATCCTCTTCTCCTCCTGCAGCTCTTCTTTGTGTTCACCTTTAAGATTTGTGTTCACCTTTAAGATTTACTGGCCATCTTCTATTACTATCCACATCTCATCATGTAATGCCGATAGATGAGCCTGCATACGAATTTTCCAATCATCAAATTCTTCAATTGTGAACATGGGGATGCGTGTCAAATTTGCTTCCATGATAATAACTTTTAATGATAAAAAGAGTTTTGAAAGTTTAAGTACTAAAGCAGACTTTGAAAAGTTTGGAGATCTAGTTCAAGAACCGGTGCGGAGGGTTCAATGAACCAACCGCTCCGATACCACTTGTAGGTCCCAAGGGGTGTAAGTGTAAGGTTTAGAAGGGGGTTGAATAAACCTTACCAAATTTTCGATTTAGTCCTTTTAAATATCTGAGAGTTGATACTTACACGGTTTGTGTCCTTGATGGACAATCAATTTAGCCACTCAAGAGAGTTAATCTCTCAACAGACTCAATGAGTGTTGATGGAATAACTCACGGTTGTTGGCTCTAAATTAACTCAACTGTGGTTTTATTTTCAGCGGAAGACTTAACACCCTTAAATTTGATTAAGCAAGAGTTTAGTGCTTGGTTTAGTACTTATAAATTATCACGTGGATAGCAAATTTATCACAGATATAAGCGATTAAAAATGCAGGAATTAAAGTCTTTGAAATGTAAATGACACAATGAAATTTTTATAGAGGTTCGAAGATGGGGTAATTCTTCTACTCCTCTCTTCTCCAACTCCTGGAGGAATCCACTAGGTAATGATCGTATACAAAGTGGTAACAGTCCGGATACAAGTCTTGATCACACAGGTGACTTGATCCTTTGGGACTCGATCTGAGACGCCTTGATCACTCGCTGGCTTCTCGTATGACTCGGCCTTCTTCACAGGGCATTTGCCTTGCTTTGCTCTGACTCACTTGCTCAAGCTCTTTGGATTTGATCACGAAGCCCTCCAAAAGCTTAAGACTTGGTTCGACCTTGAACCTTCCTACAATCCTTCGTGGAATGTAGACCCCTTGTTTTCAGTATTTTCCTCTTCAACTGATTGAAGTTATCTTTCCTTCACAGGTGAGTGTTGGATTGATGTTCTTCGTAGTGTAGGCTTGAGGATTGAGAATATTTCAGATTTTCTAATAATTTCTTGAACGTTTTTGGTTCAGGTCTATCTCTTGTGTCACTTGTGTCTCTCTTATTCTCAATTAAACTCCTCAGCCTTTTATAGTGATCTTTCAAAAATTTGCCCGTTGAAGAGATAGGCTTATTTTTGAAAGTCACTTGAAGTCGTTGGCTTGTCTTGTTGCAGTCCTTGGAATTGCCATTTCCTCGTATGAATTGTTCTTTCACCTTTTCAGAGTTCTGACACGGTGTAGTGCTTCCCATTGGTTTATTCCATTTGCACGCTTCTGGGACTGAGCACTCCGAGAAAGGTGGTATGGAGATATTACTTGTTTAAGTAATTTTCTTGATTTCTGTGCAACGGATCTTTTTGATTATCTCGACTTGATTGCATTTCTTTGCTTTCCCAGGTGACTTAGAGTCGACTTCCAATCATTGGGTGACTTTTTGTCACTTCAATTTGAGACTTGGCTTTTCTCTAGTTGACTTGATCGATACTCCACTCATTTGTATCTCATCGCTTCTTGAAGAGAGTTCCCGTCTACTCTTCTTTGCCATACTCATTGTCTCGCATGAGTCTTCCTTCTAGTCTTGAGTTGTCTTCTTGCATGTTAGGCGTAGGCGACTTAACTCGGCTTGGCGCACTCTATTTATTACAATGCATTTTACAACAAGAATTGGGGAGCCAACTTTCTATTCTAAGTTTTACATGGCATTCATCAAAATCTAAACAATAAATTTCCTAACAGACTATGATGTTTTGTGGAACATTTTGTATGATTTTGTTTTTGGCATTCATGGGTGTTTGCAAGGTTTTAGTTTTCTAATTTTTGTATGCTTGTTTATTGTGTTTTACAGGATGTGCAGTAATGCAAAGATATCGGAAACATATAAGAAACATATAAGAAACAAGAAAGCAACATGAATGAGTTTTTATTGAAACAACTGTGTTCTGTTCCATTGTATTAATTTGTCTTGCTTGACATGTATGTAAACAATGGAATGTGTTCTTATTAAATGCATCTTGTTTTTGGTTGATTCCTGCATGTCTGTCTATTGTGTCCATGCTGCCCACACCTTCCGCATTTATTTTTGAAGATTTTCTCCCAAGCTGCCTTGTGTCTTCTTTTCTTTGGCCTTTCAGATTTGGCCTTGCCTTCTGGTGGAAGGGTCCACATTGTTTCAATTTCAGGTGTCAATATCCAGTTATCTTCATGCGGGATTGGATACACTGTTTCCGAATAAATGGCTTCCATTGTTTCCTTCATGTAGTATACCGAGCAGTACTAGTACGGATATTCATTCAATTCTTTTAATACTGCTATAGCATGTGGACAAGGAATTTCATCTATTTGGAACCTGTTGCATGTACAAGTCCTTTTCTCAAGGTTCACAACAAATATTTTCTCCGATTCTGTGACTTTAAAGAGAAAATCATTTGATCTTTTTACCCGGAAACAAAAATGAAACATCAGTGAAACAATTTTGAAACAATGTTCTGTTTGAGATTTGTAGTAAATTACCCTTAAATTTAGGCAAATGGTGTAGTTTTTCCTCATGTACTCTTCAGCTGTCTTTGTCATTCTTATAAATGTTGATCTTGCTTCGTTTCGATCCCTACATGTCCAATCTTGAACTAACGATCTAATGTACTCGAGCAATGTTGTTACAGGTAGGTGTCTCCGCTCGATTCTTTGCATTCAACGACTCGCAATGTTGGATGTCATGAGAAAGTACCTTTTGTTGCGACAAAGTGCAATCGCGTCCATTTTCGTATCAATGGCGGACAAGTAAGGTATGATTTTCTTTGTTGACTCATCCATCTGGACATTTGTTTTTCAAATTCGCCCTTCGTGTAGGCTTTTTTGCCTTTTATGAATGATTCCCTTATTTCGTTGCTTTTCTTTTTGAAGTTTGCCTTCAAATTATTTAGAGATGATACATGCGCAGTCCATGGGATACTTCAGGATACACCTAATCATTAAAATAATGTTTTTTTCTTTATCAGAATGTTTTTGACTGAAAATATTTTTGAAATCTCTATGTGAAACATTAAAGAAACATATATAAAACATATATGAAACATAACTTCAAACAAATATTTTATAATTTGTACCTCATTTATTGTTGTTTCTATGCTGATATGCCTGTCTGATACTACGCACATGCTTTCCCTAAGACCAAAAGTTTTTCTCAACTTTGTTAAAAATCATACCCAAGATCTATCATTTTCAGAGTCCACTATTGCAAACGCCAATGGGAAAATTCTCCCAATCTCGTCCTGCGTGCATGCAGACAACAACGTCCCCCGGTAACTTGCTTTCAGAAATGTACCATCCACAACAATCACTGGCCTACAGTGTTTCCATCCATTTATTGATGCATTTATAGCCATGAACAAGAATAGGAATGTGTTATCGTCCTTCCTTACTAATTCAGTAATTGATCTCGGACTTGTTTTCCCCAACATGTAAAGATAAGCTGGTAGTTTCTGATAAAATTCATCCGGCCTCCCCCTTATTATTTCGAGTGCTTTCTCTTTTGATCTCCAAGCTTTTCTATAGCCGAGACTTATTCCATGCTCATCCTTCATGTCTCTTATTATATCTGTTGATGTGTACACTGTTTTGATGTTGTTTAGATACTTTGATTTGATAATGTGTCCAACCATTTTTGCTGTAGCTTATCTACTGTCATTCATTCTCTTATCGAGCGGACAAGTATGGTTGCTGTCGTATTTTCTTACTATGAACTTGGTTGTCCTTGTTCTTGATGATGCTTTCAAGTGCCAATTGCAATTTTGATCCAGGCACTTTGTATGGTATTGCTTGTTGCAGGATTTATTGACCTTATACTGGAAGTGATTTTCCAGTGCAAAAGAGCTGATGTGTTTGATCAGCTCGTCCTTGTTGTTATAAACATTCCCTATTTGGATTTGTTCTTCATAGTTAATATATTCTTGGACTTGCATTGTTTCTTGAACCACATTCTTGCTGATTAGGTTTGCATAGTCGATATAGTCGATGAGGTTTTGTCCCATATTTTCCATTGTTGAGCTCTCTTCTCGATATATCTTCTTTGGTCCCCTCCATCGCATTTTGATGCTATTTGCTTTCTTGCAAGCTTGTATCTTTTGATTTCAAGAGTAGTTGGTTTTTCCGAATTAACTAGTCGGTCTATGCCTGAGAGGAAACTTCATCCAATCTTCTTCTTTGTTTTTTACTTCCAAATAGAACTTGAGTTAAAGTCATTTTCAATCTTTAATGGTGGCGAGAGATTCTCTCGAGTTTGTACTTAATCAGATTCTTTCCTCATCTCTTGACTGTAATTGTTGTTCTAAAATTTCATGCAACATGCGTCTTTGAAAGTGCAATCCATTGGAATCAGAATCCCCGTTATCTCGAAGTTGATATAATCGGCGTTGTCTGTTCATTCCCCCTTGTGGTATACTACTGTTGGCACTTTATCCATGGTACTGTATAATTTTATACTATTTGAAACATGGATGAAACAAAGATGAAACAATCCCCATGCACAGGGGAAGCAATGTGTTTCCCATGCAGAATTTATACTCTTTTGAAACAATAATGAAACAATAATGAATCAACAACGAAACAACTTTGAAACAATTATCTAACTAATTGCATGTAATTTTTTGAGATCCAGACATTTTGATGGTGTAAATTTTCATGACAATCAAACTTTTTAGGATTTTGTATCAATTTCGAACAAAATAAGCATTTTATAATATCGAATCAGTCATTTTGATCAAATTTTGTATTCGCAAATTCGATGTACAATCTCAATTTGATCTGATGCATATATATTTGTTCAATTATAATTTTGCATGTTGAAATAGATGCGCAGTGATGTGAACAATAGGTTTTTAGAGTAATTAATTAATATTTTTTCGAGATTGGTGTTTTGTACCTTGTTTTTTGTTCTACTTTCTTCTTTATTTTACTAATTTGGACTTTGATTCTTCTTCATTTGCTATCTCAGTCGTATTGTTTGCTCTTCTTCTTCGGAAAGTGTCTGCGCACTTGGTTGCGGCTGCTACGTTGTGGATCTGCAAGTCTGTTTTTGGTGGTTGTCAGCGTATAGTTTGGTAATCTGATGGGTTTTGAGCGTATTTGTTGGTAAGTAGAATGCGGCAGCGTATTGATAGGTAATTTTGTTATAATTCTAGTATTTTGCAGGAACCGGTCTAAAATAGGTGGGTATTTCTATCATTGTCCCATTATATTTTGATCCTCATCACTCATGGGTTTGATGCAATGAGTTGGGCCTTGTGGGCTTTTTTGTTGAGTTGGCTCATATAATAATTTTCATAGGCTAATAAATAATTAAAGAGAATTAAAAGAAATATCGATTTCACCCCAACATATTGATATTATTGTGATTAACTATTTAGCCATTGGCGAATGTCTGCTTTACAATTGAGGGGAGGCGAATTAGATTGATTATCCTCAGCTTAAAACTATGATTAAGTATAGAGGCCAATTAATGCCCAAGATTTCACTGGCTTGGTATTGGAGCTTTAGCTTTTGATGGCCCACATTTGCTAGTCTCACATAGCTTATTCACACAATCTGCCACTTTGTCAACATCTGCATTATCAAAAACACTGACTTTAGCGCAAATCCCGTACTCACTAGAGATCGATTGGTTAAGTTACTGATAAAAACATTGTATTAAAAATTCATTTTTGGGACAAATACTTACCTTTACCAAATCGAACGCAATTATTAATTCCATAACTAAAGTCGCAATTTAATTTCTCAGAATTTTTGCAATCGGCAAGGCATGATGCGGTGCAAGTTACGACGTCGCCTCCTCTGAGAAAGCAATCTACAAGACATTTTGCAATGCATGTCTGGAAAGATGCCGAGCCTTGCCCTGCGTATAATAACATCAACATTGTAATCACAGTTATGATTCGAATAGTTTTTGCTTGATCCATGGTTAATTTTTCAGTTTTTTTAGTCTCAGTTCTAAGTTGGATCACTAATTGATTAATATTTGTTTATGGATTGTGGGACAGCAAAATATAATGTGATTCATATATATATTAATTTCTTCTTGTGATTTTTTTTGGGGGTGGGGGTGGAAATCAGATTAATTATACACACAATTTATATTGGACATAATTTTGATTTTGTATACTTAGTAATTAGATTATGATTAATAAATTGGAAAAGTGATTTAACGAATGAGATTTCAAAAAGACATGTGATTTTATTATAGTCAACGCTATGCAATCCAGTTGTTTTAATTAATTTCATTTTTGTAGGCGGAAAGGAGAAATTAGATGTGGTGGAAGGAGACAGAATGACATTAAAACCGTAGTCTGTTCATCCAATAACACCGGCCAAGTTGACCATATGAGCTACATCTGAATCTCATACTGGTTGTTTATTTAATTAAATATTATACACTCATATGAATGTTGAAATTCCATTTTGTTAAAGCCGATATGAAGATATTTGTATGACTCAATATGATAAGATTGTAAGATATTTCTATTTATTTAAGTAATTAATCATTAGTAATTATATATAATCAAATGTTGACTAATACTTTGAAGTAACATGTAATTATCACTGCTAAAGTTTGGCTAAAGTAAAAAGTTTTTGTTAGAATTTTGCAATAACAAATATAAAATTCAAATAACTAGGATAAAACATAATGCTATAATCATCATAAGATCTGTTTGCGAAATACCTCAATTGTGGATCTTCTACGAACACGAACACAAGCATCCACAATCACGAACAGGGTTTGGTTTGAGGTCTTCCTTAACTAAATCTCCGTATTCCTTATGGGACCTTCGTTTTCCATCTTGATGGGGAGAATAGAAAACTATGTGCGATTTAGTATATTGTGGACCATAACCATAAAGTTCTTTATATAGGTATCAAACTAATGTCCCATAATCCACTAAGTTGATTCCTATTAGGTATCTACTCTTTGTTTTCATATCAAATTCAACAGCCTTAGGACTCCACCAGATTTAGATCACTTAATTAGTCCACTAATAATTAAATAATAAATATAATTGTAATTAAATATGTTGCCCACATATTAGGAATTATATAATTCCTAACAATCTCTCACTTGGGCTACATATTGTTCCACAAACAATTATATTTCCTTATGTGCACAACTGTATGTGATTTATTCTTTGACTATTGCCTGACAATATGGTCCACCTCATACACTAGCAATGAGACTATTGTTGGTTTTGTGTCAAAATATAAGAAGTGAGTTTTGTCCCACATTGCTTGTGGAACAAAATGGGTGGGAACCTTAAGGTTATTTAAGGAACTCATGTGGTGTGGTTTCAAGTGCACCAGTCAAATACACTTTAACCTTTGTGGTTTGACTCTAGTTAAATTCCTCTCTTGTATTCTCAAGTATGGAGAGTTGGGAGAGAGGTGTGAGTTAGTCAAAGGTTTGTAAGAGTGTGGGGTATTAGGGCCGGGAGAGAGAATATCTGTGTGATTGTAATAATGTTTCACATAGTGGAATTTCTTTCTCTGGGGGCCGTGGTTTTTCTTTGGTTTTGGAGTTTCCACGTAAATTCTTGTGTTGTGGATTGTTATTATTTTTCATGTTATTTTTCGGTTATTTCTGCATGTCCCTAGGAGATGAATGTGGGATCCGATTTTTCCCAACAAGTGGTATCAGAGCCCGGGTTGGGTCTCTTGAAATTATGAGTATGCTCTGTGGTTACAATGATGTCTGACCTTCCACACCAGAAAAGATTTCTTGAGCGGTGTCCGGGGGTCTCATTTGGAGGTGATTGTTCATTAGGCTAGGGTGATTCAAGCAGGTGGAGAAATTTGATGGGAATGTCAAGTTTGGCTTATGGCAAGTATAAGTCAAGATACGTTGGTACAATCCAGAAGGCTTTGAAGGTTAACTGTCAACGTGGAGGTGGAGTTAATCTGGCAAATCACTCCTAATCCGAGCTAACATTGTGACAGTGAGGATTTTCTCTCATGAGAAAGTGATGTCCTTTTGGCATATGAGTTGTCATGAAAGAGGATGTGGTTATATTAGCGGGTCCACAAATTTGAGCACGGGCATTGGCTTCTCATGGAAAGATGCAGGATGTGGTGGAATTTCACACGGGCATTGGTTTGATATGGATGCAGGGTGTGTGGTGGAATTTACATACGGGTATCAGTTTGGCATGGATACAAGGTGTGTGTTATGTCGATGGCTGAAGGACTTCCAGGAGTACCAAAAGCTGGGAACTGCACCATAATTTTTCAGTGGGTTTTTCGACATGTGCCAAAGGAAATTCTTAGAATGGTGTATTCTAAGTGGTCTACTCATATGGTGGGGTAGGGTTCTCTGGTTTGAGAATGATGGTTCTCTGGTTTGAGAGTCATGATTGTCGGTGAAGACAATGGAGCTTCTTTTATTTTGCCAAGGTGGAGTTTGTTGGTTTTGTGTCAAAATATAAGAAGTGAGTTTTGTCCCACATTGCTTGTGGAACAAAATGGGTGGGACCTTAAGGTTATTTAAGGAACTCATGTGGTGTGATTTCAAGTGCACCAGTCAAATATACTTTAACCTTTGTGGTTTGACTCTAGTTAAATTCCTCTCTTGTATTCTCAAGTATGGAGAGTTGGGAAAGAGGTGTGAGTTAGTCAAAGGTTTGTAAGAGTGTGGGGTATTAGGGCCGGGAGAGAGAATGTCTGTGTGATTGTAATAATGTTTCACATAGTGGAATTTCTTTCTCTGGGGGCCGTGGTTTTTCTCCAGTTTTGGAGTTTCCACGTAAATTCTTGTCTTGTGGATTGTTGTTATTTTTCATGTTATTTTTCGGTTATATCTGCTTGTCCCTATGAGATGAATGTGGGATCCGATTTTTCCCAACAACTATCTCAATGTTCATCACATTCAATATCGTGACTCAACCAAGATAATCACCATACTAGTACACTCAATGACATAAATCAAATATGGAGAGCGACATGAAAATATCATGCAATGTGATCTTAATCGTGCCTATTTCCAACTGGTCCAACTTTAGTCTTTAATGAGATCAATCCATATGCAATGTAAAACATCACAAATAAACGAAAATTGAGTTCAAAAAATAGAATAACCATCAACTACTCTGCAGAAAATCAAATGATCCAAATGTTGAAACTAAATATATAGAACTTTAACTCCCACTATACTAAGATATGATTCATAATAACACACACATGAACAACATGCTCGTGAAAGTCTTTATGTGTTAATACCTTAGCTAATGGATTTTGCTGACATAAAATTCATCTTTATATGTTCTATGAAAAAACTGTCTATTCTGAACTCTTTCCTTAACAACAAGAAAAACCCGATGTATCAACATCGAAAAGATTAAGTTGATCAACTATGGCAAGACCAATTTATTGTCACATTTATCTTTATTGGTAATCCAATATAATTCTCAAGATGTAGTCTGGTGACAATAATTTGCAACCATATCCTTTGATAAGATGCCCCAAAATAAACTAGAATGTAATTGCTATATTGGAATGAACTATGAGTGTATGCTTGGCACTCTTTCCAATATAGTTCTTTCAATTAGTGATTAAGTATAGCCAATATTGGATCGTAACTGTATGGGCATCCTGTAAAATCGAAATCAGATTGCCAGACGATCTCTATAAAGATATGATTTCCAATAAGTGAAAATAAATTTCTTTTGTTCTCCAAAAACACTTTATAAACCATTTATGACTGCTTTCTAGATGATCAATTATAAGGGTTAACTATCTGCCAAGTAGTTAGGCTATGTACGTTGTACCGGATATGTACATACTTAAGTATACAAAAGAATTCCTAACATAAGTAGTCTTTTGCACATCCTTAACTTTATACTCATTCTTAGGGCACTGAATGAGTGAAGCTTAATTTATTTAGTGATGGAATTCACTTCCACTGAACCTACGGTACGTGCAGTTATCAATCTTATTTATCTCATCGCTAAACGAAGAAACATCTTAATGATAATTGTAATACCATAATGGAGAGCTAGCTCAAAACTAAATGAGCAAAAATATTATAATGATTCTACAGAGTCTTTCAATAAACCGAATAAAAAGTCTCTTTATAATCATCTTCCTTCTGATAAAAATGTTTGATGACTAGATATACCTAATATCTCTCAACATTGCTTTTTTTTGAATCTCTTGGATCTTAAGTATTCATTTATGACCAATGAGTTTCACTACTTTATGCAATTTGATGAGATTAATAATTATCAAAGTCATCCATAAATTTTATCTTGTTTTGAGGTTGTTGAGTTTGCCTTTTAGAAGTAACTTCTAGATACTGGACAGAGAGTTACTCAACATTATTTTGATGACCAAAGTTGCATCTTGTCAATGTTAGGAATAGAAACCTAATCATTACCAAGTGAAACTATATGAGAAAATGAAATTCCTCATTAGAGATAACGTCTTTAACTTTATCTCTCACTCAAACTCAACTTCCTCAAAAAAAACTTTACATTCCATCCAAAAACCTTATAGAGTATCTAACAAAGCAGCAACTTACTGATCATGAGTCTATATTCCTTTTATAGGCTTAGAAACCTTACCTTATTGTACAATCCAAATATGCACTTGTCTAATATTAGACTTTTACATATTCAAAATCATTTAAGGGTTTTATTTTGCTGCCACTTAGTTTAGAACTCTATGAACACTAAATGTTGCAGCCTTAAATGCCTCTCTATCGGAAATCATGGTAAAGGAAAATGACTAATCATATTTCTTACCATGTCCTTAATTTTATTTCATGTGTTTTATACCATTTACACTAACATGCAAGTTTCTTCGCATGAGGCAATTGCATTAAAATTATAGGTTATCATTAATGATAGTGAACCAAATTTTTTGGATATTGAAATGGAGGTTATTAGGATATGAAATATAATATAAGTATCCTCCTGTTGAACGTCTTAGTTTCCATCTTGAGAACAAGTAAACAATCATTTTTCATGATTCCGGAAGACTTGATGATGTTCTGCGGAGAAACACTATTAAAGAAAGCATGTTTCTTGCTTGGATGGAAGCCGTATATCCTGAAGCTCGAGAGCTGACTTATGCTGAAACTTCTACAAAATTCACATGGAAAGCAAAAATTAAGAAATGGGTTCCAAGAAAGTGTGGAAATACCATAGGACGTGTTTACTACGTCCCTCCTGGTTCTGGTGACATGTACTACCTGAGGTGTCTTATCAATGCAGTCCGTAGTGCTACCTGTTATGATGATTACAAGAAGACGCAAGGTGTCCAACACTCATCATATCATGAATCTTGCTTTGCTTTGGGTTTGTTAGAAGATGATAGAAAGTATATTAATAGAATCACTGAAGCGAGTCATTGGGCATCTGCAGAGACTCTTAGGAGTTTGTTTGCATCATTATTGTCATCGAATTCTTTGAACAGGCCTGAAGTGGTATGGGAGAAATATTGGGAATATCTTTTGGATAATATTTTATATAAACGGCGACTCCTTATGCAACATCAAGGTATAAAAACTACTACTATATATACACTTATTCATTAATTATTAAATTTATATAGATATAGATTCATTATTCATAATTTTTATTTATAATTGTTTTATCTGTTAACGTTTTTTTATGTTATGTTATTTTTTGATAGAATTGGTATTGAGTGAGGACCAAATCAAGAATCTTGCCCTATCGGAGATTGAAAAATTATCTTGTGATCATGGTAGAGCCACGTGAGGTTTATACTATGCCTTTTCTAGATGTTGATAATACTAACACATGCCAGAATAGATTGGTATACGATGAGTTAAGATACGATCATAAGGGTTTGGTCGTGGAGCATAGAAATCTTATTTCGAACCTGGCCAATGAACAACGTCACGCGTGTACTAAAATCATGCGTGCAACCATTCATATTCCTGAAGATATTTTCCTCGAAGCATCTGATGATCAAATCTCGACTATTGTCGAAAACGCCTTTCCAATATTCAAAGATGCCACCGATGATTCAACATACTTGAAGGATAGAGCTATCTTAGCGCCAACCCTCGATGTCATTAAGTCTATAAATCAATATATGACTTCATTGAACTCATTTGAGGGTCACACTTATTTGAGTTCTGATAGCACTTGCAAATCAGACGCCAATGTTGACTTCTTGTATGATCTGCACACGCCAGAGTTCCTAAATGCAAAGATGTTCCAGTGTTCCTAATCACGAATTACATTTGAAAGTTGGGACTCCTGTTATGCTTTTGATGAACATAGATCATTCAATTGGATTGTGTAACGGTATGAGGTTGGTGATCACTAAACTTGGTGCACACGTGCTTGAATCTAAAATTCTCACAGGTGCCAATGTAGGCCATAAAATGTTGATTTCACGAATGTCATTGACCCCTTCTGACCTTAAAATACCTTTCAAGTTTCAGTGAAGACAGTTTTCTTTGATCATTTCATATGCTATGACGATAAATAAGAGCCAAAGACATTCTCTTTCTAACGTCGGGTTGTACCTAAAGAATCCGATTTTTAGTCATGACCAATTATATGTTGTAGTTTCGCGAGTTAACAATCGAAAGAGTTTGAAAATATTAGTATGCGGTGATTATGCATCTAAAAACAAACACATAGATAACGTTGTGTATAAAGAAGTATTTGAAAATGTGTAATTATTGGTGCGTTAATGTTGTTTGATTGTTTTACGCTTTATATTATATATCTTTTTATATAGATTATATTTCTTATATAGATTCATTTTAACGAGCAACATCACACTATTGTTACATATCCCGTGCATCGCACAGGTAAAACACTAGTTTATTTAATAAATGACATATTTTCTATATATATGTTGTAGAGTCAAATATTTATTTGTGATTTTTCTTGTAGTGATAAGTTAAGTTAAATTAAAAAAGAAATTTAATCTTAACTATTTTACAATTATATTTTGATATTTATGCATAAATTTAACTAATATAATTCAGTTCAAAATTTAACTTTTAATTAATTAGCCAATTAATAATCAATTAAGAAAATACTTAAAGGTGAAATATTAAAGAATATAATTAATATAGTAGAGAAATAAAAAAGTTATAACACATTAATTAACTCCAATTATACTTTCCTTTTTCTTTTCTGTTGTCCCTCCTTATTTATTCCCAACCAGCCACTCAACGAAACCACCATCACAATCCGTCCATCCCGTAGGCCTTTTTTTATTTATTTTTTATTTTCAAATTATTATTTTTATTATTATTGCATTCCTCCAGCCATTGATAGGTGGTATTTTGATCATTTAAATTGAAAATTGAAGTAATACTCAAGAAAAACTAATAGAATGACGATTAATGCTAACATGTAAAATGTGGCGAATGAGATTATAATTAAAACTATGATTGTGATGCCGCGAACATTCGTACAACTCACTCCGAATTAGAGAAATCTAAGTTGGGGTATCTAACTCCGATCCGAAGTCCAATCTACGTATTGGGAATATGTCTGTAACACGCAAACATGATTAAAAGGGTCTCGAGGTGTTCCCGGGAAGCCCCTCCATTATTTATGTCAGCAGAGTATAGTAGAATAATTCAAAGCGCATGAAATAATTAGCAGTTAAAATGTGCTTCATTAAAAATAATGAAGGAGGGACTATTTATATTTGAGATTGTGGGTCGTACGGGCCGAATATAATGAATTCGGCCTCTACGCCTGGTATTATATTTTGAATCTCATGGGCTTGATGCGATGAGTTGGGCCTCGTGAGTCTTTTTTGCTGACTCGGCCCATAATTTTCATGGGCTAATAAATATTAAAGAGAAGGCCTCGTGAGTCTTTTTTGCTGACTCGGCCCATAATTTTCATGGGCTAATAAATATTAAAGAGAATTGAAAGAAATACCGATCTCACCCCAACATATATATATTATTGTGATTAACTATTTAGCCATTGGCTAATGTCTACTTTACAATTGAGGGGAGGTGAATTAGATTGATTATCCCTAGCTTAAAACTATGATTAAGTAGGCTATACAAGCCAATTAATGCCTAAGATTTCACTGACTTGGCATTGGAGCTTTAGCTTTTGATGGCCTACATTTGCCACTCTCACACAGCTTATTTAAACAATCTTCCACTTTCTCAACATCTGCATTATCAAAAACATTGACTTTAATTAGCACAAACACCGTACTAATTAACGCAGCATCTTACACTTAAAAATACATTTATACGCGAAATGGAGGAGTGAGCATACAAAAGTAAAGTGTGATGAATGTTTTTCTTTAAGAAAAAAATCATATCAGCTCTAGGTTTTTTTTTTAAAACACAGCTAGGGTTGGAGACAGACGTGGGTCGGGGCCCAATATGGGCTCCCCTGTCTCTGCCATTGTAGTCAAGAACAATTTGATATCTTCTTTTTCTTATGGTATTTTATATTGTGTTTTTAGAGTAGGTCTCTAATAAGACCACCTTATAGATCTCCGTGAGACGGAGCCCAGCCCAAGATCTGGATATAGTATCCGGATCCGTTACAAAACAAAAAAAGCCGAAGGTTTTAGGGTTGCTTCAACCCATCTCTCTCTTCGTTCCACTCTTCAACTCATTTATCTCTCCTCGATTTGCAACCCATCTCTGCGTCCCTTGCGTGTTATCTCTCTCTTTCCCCACTCCACTGCTTCAACTCATCTCTCACCCATCTGCGGAAATGTCCATTACAGTCGATACATAAGCCACAATCATTCATCCCTCGACTGCAAAAAAATATCTACACCACTACCCCGCAATTTTGGACTCTATATTAGTAAAAATTTATAGAAAAACATTATTTATAACCATATTCAGCAACAAATATTGTTTAGAATGCAATGGAGAATGAAGATGAGAACAATTCACTGATGAATTAATGTAATGTATTTCAGTTTCTTAACTAATACTCTTTAATGTGAAAGTGATACTTTTCAATAAAAAAATGATACTTTTGAGATTATATATGATACTTTTGTGATGGACAATGATACTTAAACATTTCAAATTCTATGAAATAAATGATAGTTGTTCCGAAAATAGTGATACTTTAATTTTGACCAATAAATACGATACTTTTAAGATGAACAATGCCATTTTTTTGATTAAGTGACAACTAATAAAAATGATACTTTTTCGTGTAAAGTGTAATACTTTTGAGGTAAAATATAATACTTTTAAAATAAAAGCATTACTAAATTATCATAAAATGTAACTTGATACTAAGTGGCAGTTAATAAAAAGTGATATTTTAACAATTTCGTCATTATTACATAATTTTAAATAAAACTTATAAAAAGTGATACCTTTTGAAATAAAAGTAATACTTTTAACGTAAAAAATAACACTTTCAATTACATTGCCAAATAGTTTTAAGTGGCAACTAAAAAAATGTGACACCCTTTGAAAGAAAAGTAATAAATTACTTTTGAAGGAAACCATATACCTTTTCAGAATAAAAATTGATACTTTTTTTTTTTATAAAAAATGATACTTTGTCATCATATATAATTACAAAAATAACACTACACCCCAGAGATACAATCTGCCGTCAAAATATTAAAAAAATGTCACCATGCCCTAATAATGCAATTTCACCACATAATATTACGAAAATGCCACCGCCCCAAACAATCACAAAAATGTCACTGGATAGGAGCGTGGGTCGGGTCATGCGACCCGTCTTACCAAATATGACCCGTAAGATGGCCTTTTATAAGTGTTTTTTGCCGTGTTTTTAATACGCTTGTTTATAGAAATTGCATGTGAAAACATTGTCACGTGTATTAGACATGTCATCGCTATTCCGATAATATTTATAGAAATTCACTTTTCGGATACGAGGTAAACTTACTGTCCCCGAATCGGATGCAATTATCAATTCCACATACATATTACTATCACATCTTATTCTTAAAAACAAAATATAAATAGTTAATAACGATACAAGATCTTCTATTTCTTACTATGCTTTGTCTAGTATTTTAATACACTAAGTGGATGCACATGTATAAGATGTTGTCATACACGTAAAATGAAAAAGACACTTATCTAGTGTTCCAAAAACACTAAATGAAAGGAATAAAAAATTCCCAAGTGATTAAGAACAACCATATTGGAGGGAATCAACTAAAGATCGAGTGGTTAAGATACTGAAAGAAAAAAACAACTATATTAGAAATTCGTTTTTGGACAAGAGGTATACTTACCTTTACCAAATCGTATGCAATTATTAATTCCACAACTAAAGTCGCAATTTGATTTCTCAGTCCTTTTGCATTCGGCAATGCATTTTGAGTCGCATTCCTGGATGTCTCCTCTGGAAAAGCAATCTACAATACAATTTGCATAGCATTTCTGGAAAGAAGATGAGCCTTGCCCTGCGTACAATAACATCAACATTGCAATCACAGTTATAGTTCGAATTGTTTTTGCTTGATCCATGATTTTTTATTTTTTTTTGGCTATCTCAATTCTAAGTTTGATCACTAATTGATTAATTTTATTTTATGGATTGTGGGACGGCAAAATATAATGTGATTCATATATATAGTAATTACTTCTTGTGATTTTCTCTTTTTTGGGGTAAATGGGGGCAAGGGGATCAGATTACAGATTTTATATTGGACGTAAATTTTATTTTGTATACTTAGTAAATAGATTACGATTAATAAATCAGAAAAGAGAGTTAACCAATGAGATTTGAAAAAGAAATGTTATTTTATTGTAGTCAACGTTGTTTTTTATTTTTTATTTTAGGGGGAAATGAGAAATGAGATGTTTTGGAAGGGGAGAGAATGAGATTCAGACCAGAGTCTCTTTGTTCAATATCACCCATTCACTATAAGAAAAAGAGTTTATCCCAAGACTTATTTAATTAAACTACCAAAACCTGTCATTATAGATAAGTATTTAATGACGCCTTTTGAAAAGCGTTTGTAATTTATAAAAGTTAGTGACGCTTACTAGAAAGAGTTAGTATTTTAATCAATTTAATGACACTTTTATTGAAGTATCATTATTTTCATAAAATTACTGTTTTTTTTTTAAAAATGTCACAATGTTTATATAATTTACTTACACTTTTATTATTTGCGTCCTTAAAATTACAACACTTAGCAAAAAGCGCTACAAAGTTTACGACACTTTCTATTTTACTTACTCGTTTTTTTATGTGTCACAGAGTTTTATTTTCTATTTTACTTACTCGTTTTTATATGTGTCACAAAGTTTTTAGAATTTAGTTACACTTTTGTAATTTGGGTCATTAAAAGGATGACACTTAATAAAAAGCGTAACAAAGTACAAAATTAGAATATATATCCCACATCGAAAGATAAAAGTGTAGAGAAGAATAATGAGAGTTAATAAATAGAGACCATGAGGTGTACAATTGACCAACAGATATAATCAAAATAAATTACATATAAAGTTTAAATTTAAAATAATAATAATAATAAATTGATTACCAGAGCAGTAATCAACTTTAAAAAAACTAAAAATGTAAAACACATCACAACTTTAATGATACTAATTTTGTAACTTTAAAGACGTTTAATTACATCCCTAAATTTAATTAAAAATACCTCCAGTAATTGAAACAGAAAATAGCGTCACCACATAATGACACATTTAACAAATGTGGGTGTTACCTACGCATAGGTCTTGCATCATGAATATTTTCGTGACATAAAATATAATAACGCAATTCGTGACGCTTTTAAAAATGTAAGTAATGTACATTGTGACGCTAATAATTCGAGTCAAACGCATAGTCTTTTGTAGTGATTCTGGTTGTTTATTTAATTATTACACACCCATATGCATCTTGAAATTCCATTTTGTTAAAGCCGACATGAAGATATTCCTTTGACTTTACAAGGAAAAAGATACTACAAAATCAATGAATTATGTATGAATTCGAGAGTTTTACCATTCGACCACTATTTGATTTAAAAGAAAATGAAAACAATTATCCATTTAAGAATCTATAAATATGAGATTTTTCTAAGTCAAATGAGACACGTCGATATTCGTGCGACTCATCATATAGGATAAGATTGTGAAGTATTTCTATCTATTTAATAATTAATTAATAATTAATTAATAATTAATTTAATTAATTATATATAATCAAATGTTGACTAGTACTTAAGTAACACAAGGGCGGAAGGGGGCACTTTGCCCCTCATCCCCCACCATTTAAAAAAAATTTACACTAGATTTTTTTAAAAAAAATTTAATTATAATTTATATGATTTTTTTATTCGATCCACTCCATTCTCGTGTATTGACCCACCCCAAATATATTCATGGCTCCGCCCATAAAGTAACATGTAATATCACTGCTAAAGTTTTACTAAATTAAAAAGTTGTCCCTCTACAGTGTTCACTCATTTAGACAAATTACAAGTTAATTTTTTATTGTTCCATAGTCAAATTTAATCACGAGGGTAATAAATGTCTATTACTTGTTGTATTGGACTAAGTTTAAACTAGATTTCATGAAGTGTAATAAGAATTATATAATTTAGTTTCTTAAATTTTATTCAAAATTCACGTCGTTTGACTAGAATTGTTCTATAGCAACCGACGTAGTCTGTCGCTAATTAATTGCTTCTAAATTTATCTCCCTGCACTCGATGAAAATGCTAAAGATGTAAGGTATATGCAAAAACTTCAACTTTTAAAATAAGTTAATCATTACAGCATAAACAAAAAATTGTTGACATTCTATCCACTTTTGTGAAAAAAACGTCGTCAACAACACTCATGTTTTCATGACAGTTTTTTTCGTTGCTATATTTAGTGACGGACGTGTTTATCTTGTTTAGATGTATATAGACGGTAAAAAGAATAGCAATGGGTTTTCTATATCTGGATATTTATTTCTGAATTTTCTTGTAGTGATAAGTTAAATTAAAAAAGAAATTTAATCTTAACTAATTTAAAATTATCTTACGAAGAAGAAAGAGGAAGAAAAATTTGAAGAGAGTAAAGGGGGTAGACGTTTTTCTTCAAGAAAAGACGTCTAATTTTTTTACGCCTATAAAGATGCAAGGTAAAAAAAAATTAAAAACGCCTCTAAATGCAGAGGCTAAGAATTGAACCAAGGTCTATACAATAGCAATGTACTATTCTACCACTATACCACTAATGCTTGTTGTGTAATTTCAATATAACCATGAATATAACGTCATTCATAAATTATTAATTCTGAAAGCTCATCATATTTATTTCCCTTCTTCAATGTACTACTCTTAATCTTTGACTGTATTAAAAAACATGATAGTTTATCTCAATAAACGAATACTTTTACTTATAAAAGTGTTACTTTAACCACATCATATTTATTTTTTATTTTTCCTCTTTCTTTTGTTCCTAGTTTGTAACTGTATTAAGAAATCTGATACTTTATCTCAAAAAACGGACACTTTTACTTATAAAAGTGTTACTTTAACTATATCATATTTTATTTATTTTTTATTTTTCCTTCTTTCCTTCATTCCTAATTTGTGACTATATTAAAAAGCATGATACTTTATCTCAAAAAATAGATACTTTAACGTATAAAAGTTACTTTAACTCTGTTATATATATTATATATATTGTAATATATTCATAATTTGTGACTATATTAAAAAATATGTTACTTTATCTCAAAAAGCAAATACTTTTACTTATAAAAATATTACTTTAACTCTATCATATTTATTATTCATCTTTCTTTGTATTGAATTCATAATATGTGACTATATTGAAAAATGTAATACTTTGTTTCAAAAATCAGATATTTTTACTTTTAAAACATGATATTTTGTCTCAAAAAATATATACTTTTACTCATAAATGTATTACTTTAACTCTGATATAATTATTTTTCCTTCATTGTAAGGTAATTATAATCTGTGGCTATATTAAAAAATATGATACTTTATCTAAAAAAATCGATACTTTTTTCTCATAAAACTGTTACTTTAACTGAGGAATAAAATACAGAAAAAAAAAGGCAGCAGGTGGGTTTGACCCGCAGACCTGGTCAACAGGATCCGCGGGTCAATTGGATCCGTCTTACGGATTTAGACCCGTAAGACGGTCCTATATGAGTTTTTGCCAAGATATTTATATGATTCATCCAATGTTCATAAGAGTGTTCAGGTCCAAAACCTAAAATCAGTAGCAGAATATTATAGGATAATCTCAATTGATACTACGATATCTTGTCATATCCGGATAACCCTTATCCGGATATTCACAAGAAAATCCCTCCATCATTTTTTTTCTTTCAAATTAGCCAGATGGGTCTATCCTTATGGGATCAATTATATAGTGGGTTGTACATTTAATTAAAAAGGTTCATCAATTAATATTAATTAATTGATCCAATTCATATTTAATTAAGAAAAATTGACAAAAATGCCTACCTATTTAGTACCAAAGCCTGCAAAATACTGACTTTTAATAATCATTACCTTATAATACGTTGCCCGGTCTCTCATTCCAGAAAATACGCTCCAAGCTCTCTCCTTCCCACACAATACGCTGCAAGAGCACCAACTACAGATCAAAAACGCAGCAGGCAAAACCAGTGCGCAAACACTGTGCGAATGAGAAGAATAAGGAGAAGACATTTGTTTGAGCACAAAGGAAAAAGAATCAAACTGCAGATCGGGAAGAAGAAGAAGAAGAAGAAGAACAAACATGAACAAAAAAGCAACAAATAGAAGAAGAGAGCAGGAGAAAAAATAAGGTCACAAGCAACCGGATCTGAAAACACAATGCTTATTTTATTCTTAAAAAAATATTTTTTAGATTTTTGCACATCATTTTCGAGATGCCAAAATTTTCTGAATTGTTTTACGCTTTTGTTTCAAGATTGTTTCGAACTTGTTTCAAACGTGTTTCTTTCAATAAAATCTCAGTGAAAAATTAAAATTTGCAGCCGTAAAATAATCCATTTTCTACTCGAAAGTTTATGAAAAATCAAGAAATATACACATAAAACAACACATATTAAAACCAAACAAATTAAAAATATTATAGAAACAACATGAATAAAAAACACGATTCAATTTTTGGTCCAATGAATGAAAACATAAAAACAATGGAAACAACCAAGAAATAATATAGAAACAAAGGGATAATTCTAATTTTTGTACCTGAACTATTCAGTGTTTTCACTTTTGGTACCCAACTTTTGGGTCATATCAATTTCAATACCCAATATTTTATTTTTTAATCACTTTCGCCACAATTTGTACCATAAGTGAATAAAATATAAAACATGAAATACCAAAAATGATGATGAAAAGTAAAATATAGGGTACCAAAATTGTCAGATGTTTGATGAAATGTGGCAGAAGTGATTAAAAGGTAAACAAGGGGTACCATAATTGATATGATCTGAATGTGGGGTACAAAAAATGAAAACAGAGTATAGCGTGGGTACTAAAATTGAAATTAGCCCTAGAAACAAACCAGAAACAATATAGAAAACACCATATGAGTAAAAAGTGTTAAAAATAGGTTAATATTGTATTTAAACATCAAAAACTACATGGAAATAACAAAAAACAATTATTAGAACAACATTAAAAATATTATGGAACAACAACGAAACAACAGAAACAATGTACAAAATAAAACATGAACAAAAAATAACATAAAAATAGACAAAAGTTATTTTGAAACATCGAAACAACAAAAAAAAACATAGAAACAACAAAGAAACAAATTTAAACACCATAGAAACAACTTATATAACGTATAAAACAATGTAGGAACAAAAAAAAATGAAAAAAATATAAAAATAATCAAAAAATATGCAGGAACTTAAAAAAAAAAGGTACAAAAGGAAAAAAAATAGGTACAAAAGTAATAAGAGCGTATTGTGTGGTAAGTGTACCAAAAACAGCGTATTCCATGTAATTTCTCTTTTAATTAATTCGATAAAATCAATTCCATCTAGCCCAAATAAATAATCGAATTAATTATTTGGCTGAATTTAACTATTAAATATAGTCTTTTATAGATTAATTGATCTTATCAATTAAATTATTTTTCACTCCAAAGAATTCCTAATCTAACTAGGTCTAAATAAATAATCTATTATTTAATTAAATATTTTAATTCAATCATTGAATTAAAATCAAGTTACAATTATTAATTTCTGCCAATTAATTGTATCCGACCTTTTGGACTATTTTCGATTGAAGAAATGATACCAACCATTTTGTGTACGACCCTTTAAGTTCACAACTAATGCTAGCAGTTGGCTTACCAACTTTTGTAACTTAAGAATAATAATTATTCAATTAATTAATCCAATTAATTAATATGTTTTGAAATTAACTCTTTAATTTCCAAAAACCTACGAATCATGGAAACATCTAGAAAGTAGCATGATTGCCTATCAATAGGTGAAATAGTGAGTAAACCTATTTCAATTGCAGTTACATACATGTACGGTTCTTTCGACATCTAATCTCTCGATTAAATCTTGGGCATGGATTATAAGTCGTAACCCACTTGATGTAATAATTATGATTCCATTTCAAGTTCTATTGATTTCTTTATGAATCATTATTCATCATGCCTTTGCCAATGTCTTTAAATCAAGAACTATGAAACACAGAAAATTCGCTTGTCAATAAACAAGTGCCGAATTCTATTTTGGCCACTGATTAACCTTTATGTACACCAATGAAAAATCCAAAATATCCTCTTTATGATTGTCAAGCAATCAGAAGATAAATCAAAATATTACAAATGTACACAAGGCTACTATCGTGCTTCAAGTCTACGGACTAATCATGTACTATCATATCGTGGAAATTCTTAATTCGACAATAATTATTCCAGTTAAGAATTTCCACTTGGTCATGTTCAGTGTACTTGTTCTCTAGCAAGCACCCGCATATATGCATTTGCTTCACAATGCTAATGATAATGGAATACAACATCCCCGTCATACGAGCATGCATCATATGCACAAGTCATGGTGGGCTATTCAATGTCCTATCTTGAAAAGTCTATTAACTTGGAACTAATTTAAGACCAAAGTCTTAGAAACATATTCTACGGTCGCCATCAAATGCGCGACCATGTCTCATAGCTTAATATGATAAAAGGATTTTATCAAACTCACAATAAATAGTATTAAATGCAAAACAAATGATAAAAAAATTCCTCTATTAATATGATTCTTAATATTGTCTTTACAAGTAGATTAAACTTCAATCTAATTGGAATGTCGGGCACCCTACTTCAACAAATTTATCCCTTACCCTTCAACCACTATTCTCAACTTATTGAAAAAAATAATCAAATAGGAAAAACAATTCAATGTGAAATTATTAAAGAATAAAATTAATATAATAGAAAATGTTGTAACATATCAATTAATTCCTATATACTTTTTTTCCTTCTTTTTTCCCTCTTTATTTATTCTCCAACCACAACTGCCGCCGGCCGCCGCGGCCATCCTCCCACCCACTCGACGAAACCACCATCACAATCCATCAACCCTCTATGGCTTTTTTTTTTTTTTTTTTTTTTTCCAATTCTCGCCATTGATAGATGGTATTTTGATCATTTAAATTAAAAATTGAAGTAATATATAACCAAGAAAACTAATAGAAGGACGATTAATGTCAACATGTAAAATGTAATGAATGGGATTATAATTAAAACTATGATTGATATATATTATTGTGATTAATTGGCGAATGTCTACTTTACAACTGAGGGGAGGCGAATGAGATCCATTATCCCCGAATTAAAAGGTTGAAACTATGATTAAATATGCCATATATGTTAATTAATGACCAAGATTTCAGTTGCTTGCCAATGGAGCTTAGCAATTAATGCTTACATTTGCCAGTCTCACACTGCTTATTCACACAATCTGCCACTTTTTCAACATCTGCATTATCAAAAATACTGACTTTAGCACAAACACTATGCATATACCACAACAATTTATACTTAAAAAAAGTACATCCATAACAAAGACAGAGCCAGCACACAAAAGTGGAGTGAGCCGAGTGATTTTTTTTAAAAACAAAAATCATATATGCTCTAACAGCTTTTAAAAAAAAATAGCTTAGGTAGGAGACATGTAGGCCTGGGCCCGAGCCCAATATTGCCCCCTGTCTCCGCCATTCTAGTAAAAAATGATATGATATCTCACTACAAGAAAATTACAATTTAGCAGCGAATTTGTTCCTCGCTAACATTGTAAATTTCGTCGCCAATGCTATTTAGTGAGGAAACAAATAAGTCGCTTGTGTCGCTGCTATACGAGCGTCACTAACCCGCGTTGCCAATTCACTAGTTTATAGAAATTGCACGTGTATTAGATGACGTCATCGCTATTCCCATGACATTTATAGAAATTCACTTTTCGGATATGAGGTAAACTTACCATCCTCGAATCGGAAGAAATTATCAATTCCACAAATGTACATATTAGTATATCACTACGATATCGATCTCATTCTTTAAAAAAACGTACATAGTTAATAATAATATGAGAGATTATATTTCTTACCATGTTTTGTCTAGTGTTTTGATACACTAAGTAAATATCATATGTATAAATAATGCCATTATTATACAGGTAAAATTAAAAAAAAACACTTATCTAGTGTTCCAAAAACACTAAATGAAAGGAATAAATATTCCCAACTGATTAAGAATAACCATATTAGAGGGAATCAACTAGTGATCCATCGAGTGGTTAAGATACACGAAAAAAAATAAAGAACAACCATATTAGAAATTAATTTTTGGGACAAGAGGTTTAGTACTTACCTTTACCAAATCGAATGCAATTATTAATTCCACAACTAAAGTGGCAATTTGATTTCCCAAACTTTTTGCAGAAGGGAATGCATTTTGTGACGCAAATTATGGGTTCGGATCCTCTTAATAAGCAATCTACAAGACACTCTTTAAAGCAGTTCTCGAAAGATATTGCTGAGCCTTGTCCTGCGTATAATAACATCAACATTGTAATCACAATTATAGTTCGAATAGTTTTTGCTTGATCCATGGTTATTTTTTTTTTTTAAATCTCAGTTCTAAGTTTGATTACTAATTGATTGATTTTTGTTTATGGATTGTGGGACGGCAAAATATAATGTGATTCATATATATAGTAATTTCTTCTTGTGATTTTCTGTTTTTTTTTTTTTTCCGGGGAGGATGTTGAAATCAGATTAATTATATACAAAATTTATATTGGACAAAAATTTGATTTTGTATACTTAGTAATTAGATTATGATTAATAAATTGGAAACATGATTTAACGAATGAGATTTCAAAAAGACATGATTTTATTATAGTCAACATTATGCAATCCAGTTGTTTTAATTAATTTCATTTTTAGGGGAAAGGAGAAATGATATATATATATATATATATATATATATGAGATCTTGTGTGGCAGCCTTTTACCGTGTGACAGTGTGGATTGATCCCATCTTCCACACCTTTTATTCAATGGTCTAGATTGCTATTAAAAATAATTGATTTATCAATTAATTAATAGGTGGAAAGGGTATAATAGTAACTAGCAAAATATCATAAATCACGCCCCTACAATTGAGGGGATTGATTAATATCACGTTTCCATAACTGAAATTGCGCACCATTTTAATTGATGTATTGTACACCATTTAATAACTTAATGTATACCATTTTATATCTAACAGTGCATCATTGTATAACTAATTGTACATCATTCAATCCCAGCGATTTTTATGGGATTTGATTTTACGATTGTTCCCGCTTTCTATTTTATCTCGAACTGTACAACATTTAATAACTTATTGTGCACTATTTTATATCTAACAGTGCATCATCGTATAACTAATTGTACATCATCTAAAGAAACTATAAAGTCAAAATGGTGTAACGATCTTCCCATTTAATAACTTAATTGTGCACCATTTTATATCTAACAGTGCATCCTTGTATAACTAATTTTACATCATCTAAAAACCCTATAAAGACAAAATGGTGTAACCACCTTCCCATAATGACGCCCTACAATTATGGATGTGATAAAGATCACGTTTCTATAATTGAATTATACACCATTTTAATAGTTGAACTGTGCACCATTTAATAACTAAATGTGCACCATTTTATATCTAACAGTATATCATTGCATAACTAATTATACATCATTGTGAGTAAACCACAATTGAATGAAAAGCGGGAACAATCGTAAAATCAAAACCCATAAAAATCGTTGGGATTGAATAGTGTACGATTAGTTATACAATGATGCACTGTTAGATATAAAATGGTGTACAATCAGTAATTAACATGGTGCACAATTCAGTTATGGAAACGTGATATTAATCAATCCCTTGATTGTAGGGGCGTGATTTATGACATTTTGCTAGTTACTATTATGCCCTTTCCACCTATCAATTAATTGATAAATTAGTTATTTTTAAGAGCAATGTGGATCATTAAATAAAAGGTGTGGATGAATTGGATTAATCCACACTGCCACACGGTAAGCCCCCTGCCACATTTGATCCTAACTATATATATATATATATTTGTGTGTGTGTGTGTGTGGTAGAAGGAAACGGAATGACATTGAAACCATGGCCTGTTCGTCTAATAACACCGACCCATTTGACCATATGAGCTACATCTGAATCTCATTCTGGTAGTTTATTTAAATAAATATTATACACTCATATGAATGTTGAAATTCCATTTTGTTAAAGCCGATATGAAGATATTCCTTTGAGTTTACAAGAGAATAAGATATTGCCGAATCATGTATGAATTTGTGAATTTTAACTACTCGACCACTACTCAATTAAAAATAAAAGAAAACAATTAAATATTTAAGAATCTATAAATATGAGATTTTTGTAAGTCAAACAAGACACGTCGATATTCGTGTGACTCAATATGATAAGATTGTAAAGTATTTCTATTTATTTAAATAATTAATCATTAATAATTATATATAATCAAATGTTGACTAATACTTTGAAGTAACATGTAATTATCACTGCTAAAGTTTCACTAAATTAAAAAGTTATCACTCTTCGGTTATTCGACTCAATTAGACAAACTACAAAATTATTTTTTTTATTGTTTCATAGGCAAGTTTAATCACGATCGAGGGTAATAATGTCTGTTACATATTGTATTGGACTCTTCAAACTAGATTTCATGAAGTGTAATAAGAATTATATAATTTATTTTCTTAAATTTTATTCCAACTCACGTTGTTTGACTAGAATTATTCAATAGCAACGGACGTCGTCTGCCGCTAGTTTCCGTCTTTATTTGACGGTTTTCTTGTAGTGAAAATCAGTTGCTTCCAAATTTATCCCCGCTACACTCGATGTAACTGCTAAAGGTCTAAGACATCTGCAAAAACTTCAACTTTTAAAATAATTTAATTATTCCAACAAAAAATTATTGACATTCTGTCCATTTTTGTGAAAAAACGTAGTCAACGACACCATTTTCCTGACAAATTTTTTCGAGTAGGTCTATTGCAGCCCGCGTCCAACCCGTCCGCCTATAGCCCGCGCCCAGTTATTTAAAAAAAAAATCACTTCAACACTCTCAGGGGAATCGAACCCACATCTGTATAAACACAAGGTGATATTCTACCACTACACCACTAGTGTTTGTTATGCAATTTCACTATAACAATGTATATAAACCCATTCATAAATACGCCTGGTAATTAAACAAAAAAAATGAAAAACGCATCTAAATGCAAAGGCTAAGAATCGAACCCATGTCTATTAAAAAATATGATACATTATCTCAATAAATGAATACTTATAAGAGTGTTACTTTAACTACATCATATTTACTTTTTATTTTTCCTCTTTTTTTATTCCTAGTTTGTAACCGTATTAACAAATCTGATACTTTATCTTAACAAACAGATACTTTTACATATACAAGTGTTACTTTAACTACATCATATTTATTTTTTATTTTTCCTCTTTTTTGTTACTAGTTTGTAACTGTATTAACAAATCTGATATTTTATCTCAACAAACGGATACTTTTACTTATACAAGTGTTACTTCAACTATATCATATTTATTTTTTATTTTTCCTTCTTTCATTCATTTCTAATTTGTGACTATATTAAAAAAATGATACTTTATCTCAAAATATAGATACTTTAATGTATAAAAGTGTTACTTTAACTCTGTTATATATATATATATATATATATATATATATATATATATATATATATATTTGTTGTAATATATTCATAATTTTTATATTAAAAAATATGTTACTTTATCTCAAAAAACAAGTACTTTTATTTATAAAATTATTACTTTAACTCTATCATATTTATTATTCATCTTTCTTTATATTGAATTCATAATATGTGACTATATTAAAAAATATAATACTTTATTTCAAAAAATAGATATTTTTAATCTTTAAATTTTTGTCTCAAGAATATATATACTTCTACTCATAAAGGTGTTACTTTAACTCTGATATATTTATTTTTCCTTCAATGTAATATAATCATGGTATGTGGCTATATTAAAAAATATGATACTTTATCTAAACTAACCGATAGTTATTCTCATAAAATTGTTACTTTAACTGAGGAAGGAAAACAGAAAAAAGAAAAAGAAAAATGGCAGCAGGTGGCTTTGACCTGCGTGCCTGGTCAACAAGATCCGCGGATCAATAGGATCCGTCTTACGGATTGAAACCCGTAAAACGGTCGTCCATGAGTTTTTGCCAATTTTTTCGTTGCTATATTTAGTGACGTACGTGTTTTCCTTGTTTAGATGTATATAGACGATTTTGTCCGTCTTTAATCTGTCTGTAAATAGAATAACGACGGATTTCTTGTAGTGATAAGTTAAGTTAAATTAAAACAAGAAATTTAATCTCAACTATTTTACATTTACCTTTTGATATTTATGCATAACTTTAAGTATTATAAGTCAGTTCAAAAATTAACTTTTAATGAAAGGCAAAAACTCATATAGGACCGTTTTACGGAACTAAATCCATAAGACGGATCCTATTGAGCCGCAGATCATGTTGACCAGGTCCACGGATCAAAGCCACATGCTGCCTTTTTTTTTCCTATTTTTTTTCCTCAGTTAAAATAACAGTTTTATGAGAAAAAATATCGGTTTTTTTAGATAAATGTATCATATTTTTTAATATAGCCACAAATTATGATTACCTTACAGTGAAGGAAAAATAAATATATCAGATTTAAAGTAACACCATTATGAGTAAAAATATATATTTTTTGAGACAAAATATCATGTTATAAGAGTAAAATTATTGTCTGTTTTTTGAAAAAAAAAATCATGTTTTTTAATATAGTCACATATTATGAATTCTATACAAAGAAAGATGAATAAGAAATATGATAGAGTTAAAGTAATACTTTTATAAGTAAAAATATTTGTTTTTTGAGATAAAGTAACATATTTTTTAGTGTAGTAAAAAATTATGAATATATTACAAAGTAACATTTTTATACGTTAAAGTATCTATTTTTTGAGATAAAATATCATGTTTTTAAATATAGTTACAAATTAGGAATGAAGGAAAGAAGGAAAATAAAAAATAAATATGATATAGTTAAAGTAACTTTTATAAGTAAAAATATCCATTTATTGAGGTAAAGTATCATGTTCTTTAATAAAGTCACATATTAGGATTTCGGTACATCTAAGAAGGAAAAATATATTTGACAAGAGTTAAAGTAAAACTTTTATGAGATAAAGTATCAGTTTTTTGAGATAAAGTAGAAGAAGGAAAATAAATAAGACGAGCTTTGGGAATTGTAATAAATTTATTAATGATTTATATTCATGTTTATACTGAAATTGCACAACAAGTACCCGTGGTCTAGTGGTGGAATAGTACATGCCATGGTAGAGATCCGGGTTTGATTCTCGGCCTCAACATTCAAAGGTGTTTTTTATTTTATTTTTTTAATTTACCAGAGTATAGATATCAGGGTATGAATCCGAAAATTGCACAAGTGTTAGTGGTCTAGTGGTAGAATTCGATTCCTAGCCTCTGGCCGCCCTCTGCATAGCCCAGGGTTCGATTCTCTGCTGCTGCATGCATTTTTAAATTTTTTTAATATACCGGTAATAAGGTCCTATGGGAGACCATCTCCTAGTGAAATAGCAAATTAATAATCAAATAGGGAAAATAATTCAATGTGAAACTGATAAAGAATAAAATTAATATAATAAAGAAATATAAAAAGTTATAACATATTAATTAATTCCTTTTAAATATACTTTTTTTCCTTCTTTTTTCCTCTTATTTACTCTCCAACCACTACCGCCGAGCGCCGGCCGCCGCCGCCATCCTCTCACCCACTCAACGAAACCACCATGCCAATCCATCACCATCCAGGACTTTTTTATTTTTATTTTTAATGCTGCTTTTTATGGCAGATCACTCAAATTCAATGATGTAACTAATCCTTTTTTCCGAGGGGGAAGTCTTCAAGTCTTATTTTTCGGAAGATGGAAAATTCTTCGAATGGGGACTTGCCTGCACATGTACGCAAACATTAAGGGGGGGCTTGGGGGTTGCCCAGGAAGGTCCCTCCGACGATCAAATCAGCATGGTTAACGAGAAAATTAAACAATAATCGAATACTGAATCAAATGCGTAGGAGAATTATGAGTTAATTAACTTACAAATGAATAGGAGGGACCATTTTATACCTGAGAGATGGGCCCGTGGATGAGTAAGGGAAATCGGCCTACGAGCCAGTCATCGTAGGAGAAATCGGCTTATAGGCCAGTCTCCGATACCATTAGGTCGGGTTATTTTATTAAGAGCCAATTGGGAAATTTGTTGGTCCAAGTGGCTACGATAATCTAGAGGGGGGTGAATAGATTATGCCAATTTTTCCGATTTGGCCCTTTTTTCGAATGAAGAAATGATAGCAAGAATGTAAGTCTGGGAAAATAAACAACACTCGGTGATTTAGAGAAGTTCAACCCACCTAGGGTCTAATCTCCTACCACCCTGGTATATCCAAAGTGGATTTCGAAAAAGAAAAAAGAAATTTTATTAATAGACACCAAATCTATTACACCTTCAACTTGAAGAGCAACACACTCTTCTTACAACACCACCAAGAAGATTACCACAATCTTCTTACATCTATGAACAGTACCATACTCTTCAATACCTAAAAATCACCCACGTGTGCTTTTACCACAATAACACTAACAAGGATATCTTGCTTTGGATGATAGAAACAAATTCAAGATTACAACTCGACATAAAGTATACAACTTTGAAGTGCAAGTATAATAAAACATAAAGCCTACTACTCAAGATGTGCAAGTGAAAGACTTATGCTAATTACAACAAGAATATGAATGTGAAGAACAAGAGTTTTGCTTGTGTTCGACCTCAAGTATTTTTCAATCCGTCTCTTTTCTATTTCAGAAATTAAACTTTCAGGCACGGGTTGGCCTCTAGGGCGACCGGTTGAACACGAGACAAAAGTGTTGTCCAATTTTTGTCAAAAATAAACTTCATGAAATATTCCAAACAATTAGTAAAAATATTTAAATCGATTAGGAGTATTTCGACAATATATAGGGACATTATTTTGGTGAAAAAACTCGGTTAAATAAAATCATCAAAATTACGATAAAAATATTTTTCTAACAAAATTGATATTAAATAAATATATAAATTGAATTATATATTAATTAATTAAATATCATTTTTGCCCCAAACATAATCCCTCCAGCTCCGGTGTTGCAAAGGGATGAAGCAATGCGGGAGCTAATCCGGTGTAGGAATATTTGGCTTGTCTTGTATATCTATATCTTGTCTTGCCTTGGAGAATCTTTGACCACGTTTTCCATAAGGAAACTTGGAAGGTGAGCTTGTAAGAATGTCTTCCAAAGGCAATATGTCTCTCTCTACTCTTTAAACTTTGCAATTTTTTGCTTTGTTGAAGACTTAGAAATTTTCTTAAAACTTGAGATGAGAGTCCTTGAGAATTAGAGTGATGAGTGGAGTGTGTCAAGCGGAGAGAGAGATGAGAGCTTCATGGGCGGAAGAGGGCGCGTTGGGGAGCCTCCCAAGATTGGGCAAGGGCGCCCCGTTTGTGCCCTCCCCAACACATTTTCCTTCTCGATTTTCCCCGTCTTCTCTAGAGTTTTTGTATATTTCAAGCCGGGTTTCAAATTTTGGTCCTTCTTTCATTCCACTTGGAGGTCTAGGTGTCACCGGGCGTTCAGTCTTTGGTTCTGTCATTCCATTTCCATCTTTGTCCATGGAGTTTTATATTCCTCCTCTCGCTCCAGAGTTGTGTTTTGATGGCGAAGGGAAAGTAGAGCTTGAGTCGGATTCGAGCTCAAGTAATGACTCTTCTGCGGCAGAGTCCAAAGAGATAGTCTCGAAGAAGTCCACCACCCTAAGTATCAACATATGCCTCATCCCCAGAGTCGGGCAGTTGTTTCAGGAGAGTTGGCCAGTCGAGTATCATCTGTTTGTCTTCATAGGTTGCAGGAGCGGCTAGAGCTTCATTCGGTGTTTGTGATGTTGGCCCTAGTTTCGGACAACATGCTTACTCATCCACCCAAGGGCTTCATCATAGTATACCTTTACAACTTCTCTGTTGGCTTTGTTCTTCCCCCAGGTACTTTCCTCATAGCAATTCTTAGATCCGTTGGAGCATGTATTGGTTAGTTGATTCCTTAGGTTTATGCATGTATACGGGGTTATGAGCATGCGATGTGACAACTGGGCTTGACTTCGACTGTAGATGGATTCTATTCTCTGTTCTATTTCAGAAAGTCTCTTGGCGACACCTTTTTCCACTTTTTCCACGCCCTCAATGCAAGTTTCTTAAGGGACTTCCTTCTCCTGGTGGACTGTAATAGGAAAACATCTTCTACGTGAGGGAAAATGGTTGGGAGCTCCCTCACGAATGGGTTTCAGAAGTTATGATGGCCCGAGGCACTCCCACCTCCTAAAAGGAGATGGCGGAAGTCTACAGATCCAAGGGATTATTTAAGAGTCTTCTGAATGTTAGAGAGTTCTTGAGTGTCTTACCTTGCTTTACTTCTTTACATTTCTTCCCACTTTACTTGTATATTTTGACAGCCTCAATTTTCTGATATTGCTTCTTTTTTGCTTTTCAGGTAAGGAGAGTTATAGCATCGCGGAGCTGATGGCCTTTAAGAAGAAGAAAAAGGAGGAGGCCAAGGGAAAGTCTGTTGCTGGCGGGAGCTAAAGAGCCCCGCCCTAGAGTGACAGGGAGTGAGGGTCGTGCCCTCATCGCTAGGAGAGTGATTGATGCCCGGGCTCTCATTCTAGTGACCGTGCTAATGTTGTTCCGGCTCCTCGCCCTCCTTCAGGCCCTTCCGGAGGGAAGATGTCGAGGATAGATCCTGGGGTTCCTGCTTTCGAGATTGTTGGTCCCGAAGATATCTTATCTGGCAGAGTGAACCATCGTGAGGGGATCCAGTCCCAATGGGACAACACATATTCTTGCTTGGGCTACACCATTACTATAGGAGCTTTGTCAGCTGATGATCAGTCCCATCTTAGGTCTCTGTCCTTCTAGGACATCGAGACTCACCTTTACGGGGATGTTGCTTGGGTAAACTTTCGTGGTTTCTCTACATCTTCATTCTTTGTATTTTAATTTGGCTAAGACTTGTACAAATTTTGTTGTAGATTCTGAACCTCACAGTGGCTTCGTACCATCGAGGCGAGGTGACGGAAGCAGAGAATCGTCAGCTTCGGGATAAAATGAAGAGCTTGACAGAAGATGCGGCTCAGAATGAGAGTAACATATCCGAGTTGTCGAAGGAGTTTGAGTGGGCGAGTGCCCAGCTCGACCATGAATCGAAGACAAGTGATGTTTTTTTCTAGACTTCAACTTGCGCCCAGTTGCTAGCTCAGGAGAGGTCCCTCTCAGTCGAGGCTTACAGTCGAGGCTTACAGAGCTTCTCCAGAGTATCACTCAGAGTTGTTGAATGAGTCTTCCATCTTCTTTGATAGGGCGGTTTGACATTGTTGGAAACTTCTACAGCAGAGTGTAAAGGCTTCTGGCGCGCTAATTGACATCTTGGATTGCGACGTCTCTGATGAGGAGAATGGAAAGTTCAAAGCCTTGCAGGATATTCCCAATGATACTAGCGATGATGGAGATGAGCCTCGAGAGGCTGATGCTGCTGATAGAGATGGGGGTGTCCCTTACTTTAGTAGTGATAGTTGTTTTTCGGCTTGATTACCCTTGACTCTCGGCCACCTGTTTAGGTCTTGCTTTACGCAATGAATATTCCATGCTTTCTCTTTTTGTGTTGAGATGTTTTATTTGCCCTGTGGGGCTGGATGATTCTCCATCTTCGTTATGCATATTTTCTCCTTTATCATGTTTTACTTGTAATATTTGTATGTTACTTCTTGTGGGAGACTTGTTTATATCTTGCGTTTTAACATCAGGAGGTGCCCTTTCTGAACCCAGAGGAGGGCACCCTCCTGGAACTCTAGGGGCGCCCTTCTGAGGCTCGGAATGGGCGTCCTCTTGGAATTTTCTCCATGTTTTTGCTTCATGTTTTGTATCTTTTCCCATATATATTTGCATCTTCACCTTATTTTTCTTGCACATTTTCATCGTGGAGAAGAATTCATGCAGACTCTTGCGAGGAGGCCCCATCCTCCGTGGTCTTAGCTGGAGGAGAATATTTTTTTCTAGGAACCCCTTGTGAGGAGGCCTCTCCAATCCGGGGTTATAGCCGAAAGGGGTCTTCCCACTTAGGTCTTAGCCGGGTGAGTTCTTTCACTCCAGGGTCTTAGCCGGAGGAGGTGAATTACTAGGACCCCCATGAGAAGGCCCCTCCCATGTGGGGCTTTAGCCGGAAAGTTGGGGTTCATTGAGGAAAACACCCAAATGGTCATTGACCATGGCCATATGTGGCCATTAACTGCATTCATAACATCAAAACAGAGACGTGGAAATAATTTTATTCATTATAATGATAAACTTTACGCCCTGTGGGCAGAAACAGGACTACAATGCAAATAAATGTTTAACGCCTCTTGGGCGGAAATAAACTGAAAACAGTAAAAAATACTAAATACTAAGATCTCCGGGAGTCCAGGAAGAGCTGGTATCTAAGGCTGTGTGGTGCTTTCATCATTTGTTCTTGGTAGCTTGCTCATCTTGAAGGTGGCCACATAGCACTTCCGAGGCATCTTGATGTCTCCAACCATTTCTCCTTTCCTCGAGTCCGTGGGGAACTTTAGTTTTAAGTGAACCGTAGAGGGTATGGCTCGGAACTGGTTCAGGTTGGGCCTTATAATATCTGTATGGAGAGGGAGCATCTACAATGAGAAAGCGGACCATCTTCATAACCTGATGCGTGGCGTCCATGCCCAACGTGAGTGGTAAGTTGATTTCGCCTAAGGACTTGATCACTTCTCCAGTGAAGCCAATCAGCAATGCCTAAAGTGGAACAACCTGTGTTGGGTCCATCCTCATCTTATCGATGGCTTCTCGAAATATGACATTGTTAGGCGTAAAAACACTCACCTAATTTACCGCAAGTGTACGGTTGTCAAGTTTTAATATAGTGTAATGAGTAGGATTGTCGTATCCACAAGGAATGTATATGTAAGTACAAAGTATAAACTACCTCTGCTATATTTGACTAATAAATAAACATACAAACATCTAAATCTACGGAGAACTATTCCAGAGGTTGATTTCATCAAGTTATTACTTATGTAAGATAAAAAAATCTATATATTTCGAGAAATGGTTTATAAGTGGAAATTCCCAATTTAATCAACTACCTCTCTCGAGTGCCTAGTGATTTTAAATTATAAAATAAGATTTCGATATCTTTATAAAAATCTCAAGAATTATAATTCTAAATAGAAAAGTGAAATTTCTACAACAACGCCCAAAGATTTATAAATCTCTCGATTATATAATTTCCTATGTTGTGTTATTCTAGATCTGATATTAAATCCCTTCTCTCGAATATTGATTAACACATCATGCATCAAAGATTAATGACCATGTAATCAAGATGTAATTAATACAAATAACACAAATAAACCATGAATTGCATGAAGTAAAATAGATCCACAAGTCAAACATAATATTACACAAGATTACATCAAGCCCCTAGAATATCAAGTTAATCCATTAAACAACACACAGAAGAAATTCGATACGTAAAAATTAATACAAGAATTATACTGGAAAGAAAGAGAAGAATAAAGAAGAACTTATATTTGATGATTTGATCGGTAATTCTCTAAGTATTTGTTGAAGAATTAATCTGGTCCCTTCTTGTTCCGCTACGTTCTCTCCAACTGAGCTCCATATTTTATATCTTCTTCCATGGGTCTCCCCATCTCCTGGTGTTCTTGTTGCTAAGGACTCATGCCTTTTTATAGCAGAAGGCTTCATCTTTTTCTTCCATTATTTTCTCTGTCAATTGGACTCTTCTAATGTCCATTACCTGATGTCCTCCATTAATTTCTTTATTTGATCTGTACTCTAATATCTTCTTATTCTTCTCTTTTGGCTCATTAATCTTTCTTTGTTCTAAAGAGTCTTTTTGTGGTTTTCCGCCATGTAAAGTCAAATTATTGTTGAAAGATGTTTTGTAGGTACCGCGGTAGGTGTTGAATGTATCGTGGTCGAAGAAGGTGAAATCAGGATCAAAATGCGGCACAAACCAATTTGCAGTGCGGTACATTGTAAAGATATTGTGTACCGCGGTACATAAGTACAAACTTTAAATATTTTTTGTTGCTTTAGCTATTTGGTGTACCGCGGTACAAATTTTTCCTTTTTTTATTTTCTTTTTATTTTCTTTTTTTCCATTCTTTTACTGCCATGATTCATTTTTCATCATCTTCTGCCCGTTTCTTGATTTCTTGGCACCTTGATACCTATTACAACTCGATGTACAATTTCAATAATAATCTGGGCTCAGTCTACTTAAAAATAATATAATTTTTAAATCTTAGGATACCTATTTTGTTGGTAAAATTCCAACTTAACAGACATCCACTGCGCTCCCCATATCTACCAGGACCCTCTTGACCACGAAGTTGGCCAGCATAACCGATATGATAATGGCGTCAGGGTGAACTTGGGTTTTTGGGATGTAGACTTGAGTGCCGAATGTGATAGGCATGCCCTTTGTCTAAGAGTGTTCCATGAATCTTTTCTTAGATGGGTTCTCCTCTGGTCGCCCCTTTCTCTCCTTGCGATATTCCCAGAGAGAACTCTGGGCATCTTTTGCTTCTAGTCCTCCGAAGATCACATTGATGACTCCGGCAACATGATTGTCGCGCATTTCCTCCATGCGGGGGTCTGAATGGAACTGATCCTGCTGTGATCCATCTTCACGCGGTCTTAGATCATTGTGAAACTTGCTCTGATCCATGTAATCCTTCATGTGGCCTTTCTGGATAAGTTCTTCGATTTCTTTCTTCAAAACGAAACAATCTACAGTGGTGTGCCCCCTATCTCTACGGTATTTGCAGTACACATTGGAGCATCCTCGTGTAGGGTTGCTCCTTAATGGTTGTGGAGGATCAATGATCCCCTTCTTCTGGGCGGCTAATAGTACCTCCAATATTGGAGCGTTGAAAGGAGTGTAGCTTGGCCCATGATCTTTTCTCTGACCCAACCAAGATTGGTTCTTGTCGTCTTCCTGGGATTTGTGCTTGGCACCGGGTTCAGGCTTGGTGGACTACTCTACTCGAATATACTTCTCCACTCGGCTCAATAGCTCCTCCATGTTGGAGGGATACTTCCCGGCTAAGGATTCCTACAGACGCCCCTAGTAGAGATTCTGCTACGATATCCCGGCCAAGGTCTTATGTTGGACGTTGGCGGCTTCATTGACAGCTTCCACGAACCGTTTCATAAACTCCCGCAATATCTCTTCTTCCTTCTGCTTCACCTAAAAGAGGTGAGCAATAGTCTTGGGGAACTTTTTTGATGATGGGAAACTACTGGATGAAGGCTTTTGTAAGCTTTTCCATCCCGGAGATTGACCTATCTGGAGCTGATTGAACCAAGTTATCACCCGATTGGTCAAAGTAGTGAGGAACACCTTACAGTAGGAGGCATCTATCATATCGTAGAGATCCGCTTTTGCATAGAATTTGTCCAAGTGTTCATGTGGATCTCCAGTTCCATCATACTACGGGAGGTTGGAGGTCTTGATTCCCAAAGGTAGATGTTCAGTCAAAATAATATGATCCTCTACATCACAGTAGTTGCTCGAGAGTTGGCTTGGCTAGGCTGCACTACCTGAAATTCTTCAATTGGTGGCGGCTATTCACGATTTTTCACCACGACTTTCTTCTATTTTTCCTTGGGTCAGGGTCCTCAGCGGCGGGCGGAGCCCGCGGTGGTCTTCCTGCGGCATCGGCTGCGGCTTGATGCCTCAAGGCGTTCCAGGCAGCTTCATCCAGGAGAGCCTAGAGGGATTTCCAGGATAGACGAATTTCTTCAGCGGGCGGAGCCCCCCCAGGAGAAGGGGGTGGCTTTTCTCCAGTAAGGAGAGGGTTGGCTCCCCGCCTTCCAGGCGGTCGTTCTTCTTGCTGGTCTCCAGTGCCACTGCCTGTAGTTTGAGATCCGATTTCACGTGCTTGCGATCGAGTTTGTATCTTTGTGTACTTCAGCTTCCTCCCACAGATAGAGTTAAATGATGTTTCTTTTAGGGCAGATCCCTCAAAGTCAACGATGGAGCTAGTCCTCCTTCCCGAGGGAAAAAATCTTCAAGTTTTCTTCCCGAAAGCTGGAAAATTCTTCCACTGGGAACTTGCCTGCACACATACATAATCGTTAGGGGTCCCCTGGAGGTTACCCAGTGAGGCCCTTCCGATGCTCAAGTCAGCATGGTGAACGATAAAATAAAACAGTAATTAAATACTGAATCAAATGCGTAGGATAATTATTAGTTAATTAACTTACAAATGAATAGGAGTGACCTTTTTATACCTAGGAGATGGTCCCCGTGGGCCGTTAGGAGGATTCGGTTTCGCATAGGAGAAATCGGCTTATGGGCCAGTCCCGAACATCTTTGGGCCTAGTTATTTTATTAAGAGGCCACTGGACAATTAATATTAAATAAATATATAAATCAAATTATATATTAATTAATTAAATGTCATTTTTGCCCTAATAATTTTCTTATTTTTTTATTATTTTTGCCATTCTCGCCATTGATAGGTGGTATTTTATCATTTAAATTAAAAACCGAAGTAATATATATTCAAGAAAAACTATTATAAGGACGATTAATGCTAACATGTAAAATGTAATGAATGAGATTATTGTGATTAATTGGCGAATGTCTACTTTACAACTGAGGGGGGGTGAATGAGATCCACTATCCCCGACTTAAAAGTCAAAAAACTATGATTAGATAGGCCATAGATGTTAATTAATGCCCAAGATTTTTCACTGGCTTGGCGTTGGAGCTTTAGCAATTGATGGGTTTTTTCTATGCCCCCAAGTTGGCACCACCCAACTCCATACAAAAGATGACACATGTCACTTATTGTTAATTTTGCCAAATATATTTTGATATGGGCAAACCTTTTAACAATCAATTTTGGAAAAATTTATTATTTTCTAAAAACAATTTTAATTGTCATGGTTTTTATAAACCTGCAACTTATAAAATAAACTATGATTTTCATCAAAATTATAATTTTATGATTCCGCCAAAACTTGGTATCAGAGCCGTGTATACGGTTCAAAAATAAATTATTTGTTTTAAATAAATTTTTAAAACATGCCTGGATTAACTCTTGAAAGAGAAATTGAACTCCTTAAGGAAGAAAAAATAGAATTGCTTGAACAAGCAAGAACTTTACAAAGTATATTGAGATCTCGGTTGAGAGATCATGATGCTATATTTGAAGATCTGCAGATCTATATAACTAGAATAAATAACATTACTGATTATCTTGAACAATTAAGAAATCTTAATGGAAATAGAGGACAAGTCTAACCAGTCAGACTTTTCTGAAGATCAACAAATTGTTTTTGAAGAAAATACTGAAGGATTTTATTCTAGTATTATCTTTAAACAAGAAAAACTTTCAAAAATCGCAGCTACTCAGCTAGATCTGAAAAAAAGAACAAGTTTTTAACTTGCCAAAATTTATTCCAAAAATGATGAATAATATTTTGAAAAGAAAAAATGAAATTTTTTATTGTGTTTCTAATAAAGAAATGCATATTGATATTTCTGATACAACTGATAGTGTTTACTTACCCTTAATTACTCGCGAAGAAATTAATAGTAAATTAGCCAGTATTCCTAGAGATATTCGTACAAAAATTAGTGTTTTACATCTTGGAGCGATTAAAATACTAATCAAGCAATTTAGAGAAGGGATTGATTCTCCTATAAAAATGGCCTTAATTGATAATCGAATTAGGGATAGAAAAGATTGCATTTTAGGAGCAGCACAAGGTAATTTAATTTACAATAAATTTATGTTCGCAGTTTATCCTAAGTTCGGATTGAGTTTAACAACCAAGAACTTAGATCAAGTCTTAAGTTTCGTACATAAATTTGAGAGATCAGATTTAATGGACAAAGGCGATAAAGTATTCAGCATAACCTATCTTGTAGGATATGCACTAACCAATAGTCATCATAGTATTGACTATAAGAAAAAAGAATACGTTGAAATTGATGATGTATTTTCTGATATTGGAAAGATTGAATAAACAAAGTTTTCTGAAATCACTCCCTTAGAAAACTCTTGGGCTATAGATATAGCTAAAGGGAAACGACTTATTGGCTCTAAACCAACATTAAGTCATCATAAATACTCAGGAGAACCCTCTAATAGAGAACTCCTAAAATCTATGTCTAAATGCATAGATCTATATTCTGAGAATTTTGAAAAAATGAAAAGAGTTCTTGGAGAAGAATAACTCTATGACACTTCCTGAGATTAAGTCTTTGATTGAAACTGTTCTCAGTAATATTAGAGATCTTGAAAAAAGATTTGAATCTTTTGAAAAGAAAGAAGAACTTTTGAAACCTGAGCATCTTGAGATTGTTGCTGGTAAGATTATTCAAAAAATCTCTGATAAAATTGAGGATATCAGTAAAAAAGATCCTTTAGTCATTACAAAGGAAGGAACTATTGAAAAAATTGTTAGTTTTAAATATTCACCACCAAATCATTTTGTTGGTAATACAGAATTAGGTTCATCAGGAAATCCAAACGCTTTAACTTGGCATTTCCTACCTAAAAAATGAGTTTTTCTGAAAAACTTGAAACCTATTTTTGGGAACATATTCTTGATAATTAAGAAGATATTAATGGTTTTGATCCTATTCAAGAACTTGTTAAGTTAATGACTTTCGATGAGTCATGTATCATACAACAACTTGAAGAAAAACCTTTTCTCAAAACATTTTTTAATCTTGAAAGTGATATGGAGAAATGTTTTGTTCAAACGGAAGAAAGAAACTGGGAGACAGATGATAATGCAGAAACTAGTGAAGACGAAAATCTAGATCAACCTCTAGGAAATTTCAGGATGAATAGACAACCTAAAACAGAAGATGCAGAAGCATCTAATTCAAGGGATAAAAAGAGAAAAACACCAGAAGGTGTTAATTGGCCAAAAGAGCAAAACAAAATTCATGATCAAAAAGGAGGACAGATTCCTACACTCAATATAGATTGTGTAACCAAAGAATCTGAAAGAAGAAATTTAATTGACGCCTGGGCAAGAGATATTAGTCTTCTTATCCAAACCAACTCAGATGCTTATGAAGAACCAAATACTCTTCTTTTACTCATGGAGCATAAAACAACAGGTATAGCTCAATCCATGGTAAAAAATACCACTAGGATAATAATAGGAAAAACTTCTCATATGATTTTTGAAGAAGTCATTAATAGTTTTTATACTATGTTCCTAGGTATTAATTTAACAACTGAACTTGTTCAGGAAAAGTTAATCGAACAAGATATTGCTCGAATCAGATTAGCAAATATGATACTCTGTGATATTTGTTTACTTGATGATTTTACTTGTGATTATGAGAAAAATCTTTATAAACTTCCTCAGGATGAATACCCGTCTTTAGTTAGACAATATATTAAAAAACTCCCTATTATAGGAGAGAGAGTTTTACAAGAATTTGAAAAACAAGCAACTGATGTAAAAATGTTTTCATTAGGTTTTGCAGCATGTATTGCTAAAAAAGAAATTGCATCAATTTGTGAGTTTTCTAGTAAACAAAAAAGTCTGAAACGTTTTAACAAAAAATGTTGTGATAAATTAATAGAGGAAAAATCTACAACTTATGGTTGTATTATTCCAAAGAAAAGTTATTATAAGAAAAAATACAAGAAAAATTATAAATGGAAAAAGAAAAGAAAACCATTTAAACCGGGGAAATACTTTAGGAAGAAAATCATTCCTAAACCAGATTCTAAAGACAAAAACAAATTTTGTCCTAAAGGAAAAAAGAATTGTAGATGTTGGATTTGCAATGAACAAGGACATTATGCTAATGAATGTCCTAATAGAAGAGATTACCCTAATAAGGTAAAACTTCTAAGAGAGGTTCTTGAATCATTCCCAGAATTCGAACCGGTCGAAGATCATTTTGACAATGAACCAGAAGTTTTCACTTTTGAAACTATTATTGAATCTGATGAAAATAATTCAGAGGATTCATCACAATCTTCAGATTGAAGAAATTCCTTGGGAAAATTTAGATTCTGATTTGGAACAAAACTGTATGGGAAACTGTACAAATCCAAATAGCATCTATATTAGAGGTCAGTTAAAATTTTCTGGCTATAAACTAATCAATTTACACTGTTATGTAGATACAGGTGCAAGTCTGTGCATAGCAAGTAAATATGTTATTCCTGAAGAACATTGGGAACTTGCATACAATTATATGAATCTGTCAATTATATGACCTTATTCTTGGAAATAACTTCTGTCAATTATATGAACCTTTCATACAATTCACAGACAGAATAAGCTTTACCCTTGAGAATGAGCCAATCATTATTGCCAAAATAAAGAAAGCATTCTCAATAGGTAAACCTGGTTTTCTTGAGTTTATGAAAAAGAATTCAAAAACTCAAAAACCTGAATCCATTAATATTACTCCCGATAAAATAGAGGAAATCCACATTTTTCAGAAAGGGGGAGATAATAATGAAACTGAAGAAAAAGTTTTTGATCTAAATCTGCAGAAATTTAGCATCATAGAACAACTACTTGATAAAGTTTGTTCAGAAAATCCTATAGATCCTATTAAATCTAAACAATGGATGAGAGCATCCATAAAGCTTTTAGATCCTAGGAAAATAGTCAGGGTTAAGCCCATGATCTATAGTCCTATAGAGGAATTTACCAAATAGATAAGTGAACTTTTAGAGTTAAAACTTATCACACCTAGCAAATCTCCTCACATGTCTCCAGCTTTCTTAGTTGAAAACGAGGCAGAAAAAAGAAGAGGAAAAAAGAGAATGGTGGTCAACTATAAAGCAATCAATGCTGCTACTATAGGAGATAGCCATAACCTTCCTAACAAAGATGAACTATTAACCCTCATTCGAGGAAAAAAGATCTTTAGTTCATTTGATTGTAAGTCTGGCTTTTGGCAAGTATTGTTAAATAAAGAATCAAAACCACTAACAGCTTTTACTTGTCCAGATGGACTCTTCCAGTGGAACGTCGTTCCATTCGGATTAAAACAAGCACCGGCAATCTTTCAAAGACATATGCAAAATGCATTACGAGGTTTTAAAAAATTCTGTTGTGTTTATGTTGATGACATTCTTGTTTTCAGTATAAATGAAAATGAACATTTCAAGCATGTTGCTACTGTGTTAAAAAGAATAGAACAATTAGGCATTATTCTTTCTAAAAAGAAAGCTCAATTGTTTAAAACAAAGATTAATTTCTTAGGTCTAGAAATTGAGGAAGGAACACATTGTCCTCAAAAGCATATTTTGGAACATTTACATAAATTTCCTGATCAATTGCAGGACAAAAACAACTTCAGAGATTTTTAGGGATTTTAACTTATGCTGAAAGTTATATTCCTAGATTAGTTGAAATAAGAAAGCCTTTGCAGGCAAAACTTAAAAATGATCATATCTGGAATTGGACTAATTCTGATACTGATTATATTGGGAAGATAAAAAAAGAAATTAGTTCAATTTCCTAAACTTTATCATCCTAATCCTGATGATCAATTAATCATCGAAATCGATGCCTCAGATTCTTTCTGGGGAGGAGTATTAAAATGCAAAATACTTTAGAAGAAAAAATTTGCAGGTATACTTCTGGTAGCTTCAAAGCCGCAGAGTTAAATTACCATAGCAATGAAAAGGAGTATTTATCAGTTTTAAGAGTCATTAAAAAATTCTTAGCTTATTTAACTCCAGTCAAGTTTATTGTTCGAACTGACAATAAAAACTTTACATATTTCCTGAAATTAAAAATTACAGGTGATTATAAACAAGGAAGACTTGTTAGATGGCAAATGTGGTTTTCTCGATATGAATTTGATGTGGAACACATTGCTGGTAATAAAAATGTTCTTGTTGATTGTTTAACCCGTGAATTTGTTACATGATTGCAGGAACAATTCGCTTAGAGGAAATAAATTAGGGCCTAAAACCCGGGAACTAATTGTTCTTATCAAGAATCTCTTGACTATTCAAAAATAGCGGATGGATGAAATCGAGGACAACCGTCTCAAAAAGAAGGTTCTTGAAACCAATTGCGGTTTATCTGCGCAAAACTGGAATTACTCGAGTCTTCACTTGAGCGAACAAAAGGTTAATTTCGAACCTTCTTTGTAGCAATACCGCAAATCATGAATCTAGTCCGGAACTACAGGTCTCCGGTAAAGACTTATCAAATCCTGTTATCCCTGTTACTTTGGGAAAAAGTAAAGCTGAGGTACAAACCTCACCAAAGTTGGCTATTCCAACAAAACTTATTGCTCCAGAAGATTTTGTTTCTTGGGTTACGATCTGTAACATCTTCCATTGGAATTGGGATTCAACACCCAAGTCAAAAATCTAAATCTCACGATTTAGTTTTCTCGAAAGAGAAAAAGGAGATTCCAACTCCGCAAAATTATTATGTAGTATTTAATGGACCAAACCCAGGAATATACACATCTTGGGCCAAAGCCTCATTTGCTATAAAAGGATTTAATGTTGTTCATAAAAAATTCAAATCCTTTGCAGAAGCCAGAAATGAAGCTAATTGCTTTACCATCGCCTGCTTTGATCGCACCATTAGAAATCATTTCTGAACAAGAGACTCTTAAGACGAAAATATTTTCTGATGCGCTTAAGAAATCTCCAGAAAAAATGAAAACATTGGGAAGAATTTATTCAATTCCCAAAGAACCAAACTTTGAAAACAAAGAAAAATTTAATCTCTCAAATCGAGATTTCATCGAAATCTTTGCCAAAGCACGAAAGGCTGGTACAAAGTCTCTACTTGAGGAAAGATTTTTCACCACTGATTAAAAAGATATCAACTATTTCAATTTTATTGAAGGGGCAGATCCAGAACTGGTTTACAAGGCTTTTAATTGTGGACTAGTTAAAAACATTTATCCTTCAAAAAATCTATTGGAGGTCAAAGAATTCCCTGAAGAATTCAAGAAAGCCATCAAAACTTTCAGAACAAAGGTCCTACAACAAGCGGATCGAAATATCTTCATAAGTGTCTCAAGTACCATATGCGACTGGGATGATGAAGAACAATTTATGAGTCCTTATCATTATATCGAAATTGGTATAGCTAGGGAGCAAGCAAGTTACCATCCCTCCGAACAGATTGAAACAACAGTCTTTGTGCAAAGACATGACCTCATTCCTCTTCGTGTTAGAGGTTTGGAAAAAGTGATTAACAAATGGCTAAAATTAAATGATGAAAGCAATACTAAAGTTAATTACTGTAAAGAAAAGGTTATCATGTGCTCATGGTCACCAAAAATTATTTCTGAAAAAGATATTGAGACTATCCTTTGGTTTGAAGAAAAATTCAACAAAGGACAAATTCACATGGGCAACGGGTCTCTTACTCCGCATGCGGCCTACTCATAAAAAACTACAAAGACATGAATGTAATTTTTGTCGACTTGAAAAAGAGAAAGAAGAGGCTGACAGCAAAATAAACAGTGAAGATTATCTGTCCACTAGCTCAAAAGAGGACAAAGACATGTGAACTAACAGCTCACATGGGTGGGCTCGGATAAAAATCGTCATGCATGACGTTTTGTAAAAAGAATTGAAGTATCCTTCATCTATAAAAGGACTTCATAGTTTAGGTAGAGGGGCATCTCAAATTCACACACAGAACAGCCAATCTCACCTTGTATCTTTCATTTCAATATGTTTAGCTAAAAAAGCCTTCGGGCAGATAGAAATTCAAGGAACTTTTCCTTATGGAGAAGAACTCTTGTATCCCTTGTAATATATTTCTTTGAATAAAAGTTGTTTTTCATCTACCAAATGTCCACTTTACTTCTGCAAATACATCTGAAAAGTCCAAATTTAGGGAAATTAGCACAGGCAGGAGGCCGCCGCGAATAGTACCTTCTCGGATTGATGAAAACGCAGAAGAAATACAGAGACAAAAGGAGCGCTGAAAATAGAAGAAATATAATCAAGGTATAAGATGTTCTAATCTTGGGAAAATTTATCCAAAATTATCTATTTGTTCGTATTTTTAATTTCTGATAAAAACACACACCTATAAAAGATTTTTGTTATGAAATCTGTCAATAGAAGAATTTTTGCTGAAATAGCAAAAAATTCCACTTGGGTACTACCGAAGTGGGCGTCATAGAATAGACCCAATTGATGATGCCTTACATTTGCCAGTGTAAGACTGCTTATTCACACAATCATCCATTTTTTCAACATCTGCACTATTAAAACACTGACTTAGCACAAACACTGACTTAGCACACCCGAACAATGGCAGAATCATCACACAAAAGTGGGACAGTAAGATGAATTTAGTTTCAAAAATGATCATATATGCTATAACTTGTTTTTTTTAAAAAACGTAGCTTGGACAGGAGACATGCAGGCCTGGACCGGGGCCTAATATGGTCTCCCCTGTTTACGTTATTGTAGTAAAAAAGGATATGATATGTTATATTTACTAGTGTATTTCATCTTGTGTTTTTAATACACCAATTTATAGAAATTGTATATAAAAATGTTGTTATGTATATTAGATGATGTGACCAGTACTATTCTGTTAACATCTATCGAAATTCACTTTTCGGATAAGAGGTAAACTTACCATTCCCGAATCGAATGCAATTATCAATTCCACAAATATACATATTAGTATATTACTACAACATCTAATCCTTAAAAAATATACGTAGTTAATAACGATACGAGATCTTATATTACTTACCGTGTTTTGTCTAGTATTCTAATACACTAAGTGAATGTCACATGTATAAGGTGATGCCATTATTATATATGTAAAGTAAAAAAAACACACTTATCTAGAGTTCCAAAAACACTAAATGAAAGGAATAAATATTCCCAATTGATTAAGAACAACCATATTAGAGGGAATCAACTAGTGATCGATTGGTTAAGATACTAAAAAAAAAGAACAACCATATTAGAAATTCATTTTTGGGACAAGAGTGGCTGCTCTCGAAAACATCCTCCTCTCGCCGATCAACCTCCAAGCTGAACTTCTCCGTGAGAACTGCACAAGGGGGGCCGGAGGGGGGCTCCGATGTACCCTCTCCGATGCTTAAGTCAGTGACTTGGAAGAGAAGCAAGAGGCAGAAAAATATATTGTAAAAGTTAAAGGTGTGATTAGGTTTAGAATGAACCTGGACTTGGGCTTTTATACCTTAGCCCGGATTAGGGTTACCATAAAATCCAGGATTCCGTTACAATTTTGGTGTCAGAGTCATTATTAGGTTAGGATCGGATCTTCTAAAACCCTAGTTTTACGTCCTTAAGACCTCGGTTCCGAACTGACCTGAGACACCTCAGGTCATCATACCAGTCCTTTAAATCTCAAACCTCTTTGTTCATATAGCCGAACTGTGATAGATCAGCCCTTGAGAGATCACAACCCGTCTCCAACAGGTCGGCCTAATACGATGAGCCTTATCAGATCAGCCCAATGCTCAAGGATTAATAGGTCGGCCCAATACGATGAGCCTTATCAGATCAGCCCAAACTAGGTAGGTCAGCCCAATCTATATTTCACCCTTATCAATTCCTCCCCCCAACTATGGGTAGATCTCTGTTTCGACCATAGTTGCTGGTAGGTCGAGCTGACCTGTTCTTAGGGTTTTGGTTTTTCTTTTCAAATTACCGCCGCCCTTTGGCTTTTCAAATTCCTGATACATTGATGTGACTGAAAGGACGTCCTTTCAGTTCACTGATGCTTTGTGAACCGTGTGGTGTCTCCTCGAATACCGAGATGCCCTCTCATCTCTTTCCTCTCCTTATAAAAGCTATCTTCCTCTCTCATTCTTCACTTTTCATTCCTTCAAATTACAGAGCACCCTTACAAGCAAATAGGGCGATTCTTCTCTGGCGGTATTTTCCAGATTCCGGCAATATCTAACCGTTCCAGGCTTCATCTACTTTCTTCTTCACTCTTCTCCTTTCATCTAGTAGGTAATCCTCTCTTTGTCTTCTCTTTTCCAATTTTTCTTATCTTTATGGCGTCTTCTTCTTCCCCATCCACCCCGATGGATCCGTACATCGCCGAGTTAGAATGGTGGTCCACCGAAACAGGCTCTGGTTCGCAATCTCTTCCTCTTATCGGAGTTCGTCCTTCGGATCCTGATGCCACCGAATCCAGTTCTAATTCGGGCACAGACTCAGACATTATAGAAATTCGAGCTCTGAGCTCGGGTTCCTTACCTGAGTACCCCGATGATTTTAAGGAGACCACCCTTACAGCTCGTACTCTTCAAAACATAAAAAGAAACGCAAAAATTCCCTGTTCCTTCAAACTTTCCTTGCCCAATAGTTCGGACCGCGCTAACCGACCTCCCCTTAACGCCCTAGCCTTCTTAGTAGGCCAGATAGAGGGGGTGTTAGATAAATGTTTTTATCAAGATTTTGATGATTTTGTTTTAATAAGATTTTATACCAAAACAATGTTTTTATATGTTGTCCAAATACTCCTAAATGGTTTAAAATGTTTTTACTAATTCTTGGAGTATTTCTTAGAGTTTTTAATTTGATAAAAATTGGACAACACTTTTGATGGTTTTGTTTAAATTGGTTTTTACACCAAAACTATGTTTATAAATGTTGTCTAAATACTCCCAAATGATTTAAAATGTTTTTACTAATTTTTTGGAGTATTTTTTGAAGTTTATTTTTTGAAAAAATCGGACAACATTTCAAAGGGGAGGTCGACCGGTCGCCCAAAGTGGTCGACCGGTACCTGAAGATAAGAAACACGAAACAGAACTTACAGGTCTTGAAAAAAGAGGGAGAGGGACCGGTCCAGGGGAGGGCCGACCGGTCGCACCCCTGGGCCACCGGTCGAACACCCCTCCGACCGGTCGCACCCCCCTGCAACCCCTACCTGGATCACACTATTTTTTAAAAACGGTCGAAATCTTCAACAGGGCAACCGGTCACCCTATGTTATTTTTTGACAGCAAAATTCCAACCGTTGCAATCTGTGACAGCAAGATTTGCTTTTCAATTTTGTACAATATTTCTACATCTTGTGATCTTCTTTTTGTAGACAAAAGTGAAGATACAGGAGCCTATGTTGGTGAAGCTTCCCTATAAATAGAGGATGAATTGAAGACACAAGACACAACACATACAAGCAAAATACACAACAAGAAATCTGCAAATTGTTCAAGCTTTCATTTTTACATTCTTGTTGTAATAGCCTAAGTACTTTCACTTGCACATCTTTGAGGTCTAGGCTTTTTGATTCTTGATTACACTTGCACTCAATCTTTGTATTGGTTTTATAGAGTTGTAATCTTGAATTTTGTCCATCATTCAACACAAGACATCCTTGTGAGTATTCTTGTGGTAAGAATACATTTGGGTGATTTAGGTGATAGGTGTTTGAAGAGTGTGGTACTCTTCAAAGGTGGTGAAGGAAGATTGTGGTAATCTCCTTGAAGGTGTTGTAAGAGGATTGTGGTGATCCTCAAGGTGTTGTATTAATTGTGGTAATTAATAAATTTGTTTTTCTTTTTGAAATCCATCCCGGAGTTACTGGGGTGGTAGAAGATTAGGCCCTAGGTGGGTTGAACCTCTTTAAATCAACGAGTGTTGTTTAATTTCCACATTTACATTCTTGTCATTTACTTGTTGATTCGAAAAATAGGGTGATTTGCGAAAAATTGGCATAATCTATTCACCCCCCCTCTAGATTATCGTAGCCACTTGGACTAACAAGTGGTATCAAAGCCAAACTCTTTGGCTAAGCTCGTTCCGAGTAAAGAGGAAAGATCCCGGCTACGAATGAAGCTTATCTCACCACCGGCGCCTCCACCAACAAGCCACCACTATTCGACGCCAACAACTACGCATTTTGGAAAGACCGCAGGGATTGCTTTCTACAAGGATGCGGATTTGATATTTGGAATGTGGTCATTGAAGGAGTTGCTCAACCAACAACAAAATTGGAGGATGGTACCACCACTCCCAAGCCATTCAAGGAGTACGATGAAAATGACAAGAAGGCTTTCTCTCTAAATGGTAAGGCCTTAAATATTTTACATTGCTCTCTTACCGCCACCGAATATAATCGCATAAGAGGCATACGGTCGGCACATGAAGTTTGGGAAAAATTAGAAACCATTTATGAGGGCACAAAAAAGTAAAGCAAGCAAGAAAAACAATGCTTGTGAAAGACTTTGAAAATTTCAATATGCATGATGGTGAAAGCATATCAAAAATGGTGGAAAAGGCTTGACAACATTGTCAATCCTCTTGTGGCTCTTGGAAAGGTCATCTCTGAAGAAGACAAGGTGACCAAGGTATTAAACGCCCTTCCCGGCTCATGGTCCAAAAAGGTGACGGCAATCACGGTAGCTCAAAATCTTGAGACACTCAAGTTTGATGAGCTCATTGGGAATCTCCTCATTTATGAAGTATATCTCAAGGTGAGGAAAAATTCTCAACCATCCACCTCTAAATCGGGTACGCAAAATATTATTAAAGGCTTAGCATCTTCTTCTAATAATGTTTATTATGCTAGTGATGAGGATGATGAAAAAACGGCGGCTTTTGTTAGAAAATTTGCAAAATTTGTAAACAAAAATAAAGCAAGAAAGCCAAGAGACAATTCTTGCTTCAAATGATGAAAATCCGGGCACTACATAGCCGATTGCCCAAAATTAGCGGAAGAGGAACAAAAGAAGAAAAAGCCTTTTCCGAAAAAGAAGGCATTAAATGCGGACGTCAAAACTTGGGATGAATTACTTGAAACAACCGACGAGGAAGGAGAATCCGAACATGGTCTTATGGCCATAGACGATGAAAATACCGAGGTACGCTCTAATGCTTCATCTTCTTCCCTAGTTGATGAATTACAATGTGATTTTGATGAATTGCAAATTGAGTTTCAAAATTTGATTGTTAAATACAAGAATTTGAAAAAAGAGCATAAAGAGCTTAAACTAGAAAAGGATAAATTATTTACTTCTTATGACTCTCTTGATAAAGCTCATGCTATTACTCTTACTATGGTCCGTACTCTTGAAACCGAAAAACAAACGCTCACAAATGATATTGAAAATTTGAAAAAGGATGTGCATCGATTCAATTTAAGTACGGATAAAGTCACAAAAATCTTAGATGCACAAAGAGGTGAGCATTCTAAATTAGGATTTGGTTATAAACCTTTTCAAAATGCTTTTAAGAAAAAAGACCAAGGTCCAACCTTTGTACGTGCTAGTAGTCCTCGTATTATTACTTGTTTTTATTGTGGTAAGAATGGACACTATGCTAGAAATTGTAAATTGAAGAATAATTTTAGCTATTATTGGAGACCTAAAGGTCTCAAGGCTAACCCCCATGGACCCCAAAATTATAGGGTACCTAAAAATAATTCATTTGTAGGTTATAGGGGCTATAACAACAATGGAAGATTCAAAATGGCTCGTGGACAGCGGATGTTCACGCCATATGACCGAAAGAGAGAACTTTTTACCAACATCAAGCTCCAAGAAGAGGGTATGGTCATGTTCGGCAATGGCAAAGGAAGAATTCTTGGAAATGGAGAAATTGGTAACTCTTCTTTCTATCTTAGTAATGTTCTTTTAGTAGAAGGGCTTAAGTTCAATTTGATAAGTGTTAGCCAACTCTGTGACTCAAATTATAATATTGTTTTTAATAAAGAAAGATGCCTTATTTCCAAAAATGATAAAATTATTTGTGAAGCAATTAGAAAAGGCAATCTTTACAAAATTTGTACAAGTGATTTGGTTAGTCAAAATGTTTCTTGTCTTGTCGCCAATAATGATTTAACTAGCTTATGGCATAGGCGAGTTGGACATGTTGGATACAAAAATTTGCAAACTATTTACAAAAACCAACATGTAAAAGGACTACCCAAATTGAATTTTGAAAATCTTGGCTTATGTGACACTTGTCAAAAGAACAAATTAGTTAAGAGTAGTTTTAAGCCCAAAAATGAAATTTCCACTACCAAACCCCTACAAATGCTTCATCTTGATTTGTATGGGGATATTGGTACGGCAAGTCTAAGTGGAAAACATTACACTTTTGTTATAGTTGATGATTTTTCTAGATATACTTGGGCTCTATTTCTTACAAATAAAAGCGATGCCATTAATGAGTTTGTTAAGTTGTGTAGACTCATTGAAAATGAAAAGGAAGATACTATTAAGTCCATTCAAGTGATCGAGGTGGAGAATTTGTGCGAATTTAGAGTCTTTTGTGAAACCAATGGATATAGTCATAATTTTTCGGCTCCAAGGACACCTCAACAAAATGGAGTAGCCGAAAGGAAGAATCGGACACTTCAAGAAATGAGTCGGTCCATGCTCAATGAATTTTCACTTCCAAAATATTTTTGGGCCGAAGCCGTAAGTACCGCTTGCTATGTCATCAATCGAGTTTATATTCGTCCTAAAATGAATAAAACTCCATATGAGCTTTGGAAAGGAAGAACTCCAAATATTAGTTATTTCAAGATATTTGGATGTAAATGTTTTATTTTGAATACTAAGGATCAACTAGACAAACTTGATCCTAAGGCCGATGAAGGAATATTTATGGGGTATTCAATCAAGAGCAAAGCATATCGGGTTTATAATAAGACTAGTGGGGTTGTTGAAGAATCTATCCATGTCAAATTCAATGAAGTTTCGGGTGTTGAAAGGATACCCAATGATGAAAGTGATGAAGAGGATATCGTTGAAACCATTGTTCAAGATGAAACTCAAAATGATCAACCTTCAAGCTCAAGTGTTCCTCAAGAAGATAAAGGTGATACTTGAATCTTCCCGTAGCATTGAAATTTAAGGGAGATCACCCAAAAGATCTTATTATTGGTGATCCCCTTGATAAAGTAATGACTCGAGGAAAATTTGCCGAGAAAGCTCTTATATCTCAAAAAGAGACTAAAAATGCTAAGGAAGCCATTGAAGATGAGGATTGGTTTTTAGAAATGCAAGAGGAGTTGAATCAATTTGAAAGGAATGATGTATGGGAATTAGTACCTTGTCCTCCATCTCAAACCATTATTGGTACAAAATGGGTATTTGAACAAGCTCGATGACCAAGGAAATATTGTTCGAAACAAAGCAAGGTTAGTAGCTCAAGGTTATTGTCAAGAAGAAGGTATTGATTATGATGAAACATTTGCACCGTAGCACGTTTAGAAGCTATTCGTATTTTACTTGCCTATTCTTGTTTTAAAAATTTCAAGCTTTACCAAATGGATGTAAAATCCGCATTTTTAAATGGTATTATTCAAGAAGAAGTCTATGTAAAACAACCTCCGGGGTTTGAAAATTTTTCTAGGCCTAATGATGTTTATAGACTTAAAAAGGCCTTGTATGGTTTGAAACAAGCACCCGTGCATGGTATGATAGACTTAGCTCTTTTCTTTTGCAAAATGGTTTTACAAGAGGTAAAGTTGACACTACTCTCTTTGTTTTTGAAAAAGGGCAAGATTGCTTATTAGTGCAAATTTATGTTGATGATATTATTTTTGGTGCTACTAATGAATCCTTGTGCAAGAAATTTTCTAAGTTAATGCAAGGTGAATTTGAAATGAGCATGATGGGGAGCTCAACTTCTTCCTTGGACTTCAAATTAAGCAATGCCAAGAAGGAATTTATATTTCTCAATCAAAATATACAAAGGAACTTTTGAAGAAATTTGGCATTGAAGAAGGAAGAACCGTCTCTACCCCAATGGCAACAAACGTCAAGATTGACAAAGATGAAAAAGGCAAGTCGGTTGATGAATCCAAATATAGAGGTATGATTGGTAGTTTACTTTATTTAACCGCAAGTAGACCGGACATTCTTCATGCCGTATGCCTATGCGCTCGTTTTCAAAGCAATCCCAATGAATCTCATTTAAGTGCCGTTAAAAGGATTTTTCGATATTTGAAAGGCACTATTCAATATGGTTTATTTTATCCAAAGAATGAAAATTTTTCTCTTACAGGTTATAGTGATTCGCACTGTGCGGGAAATATTGATGATCGGAAAAGTACTTCCGGATCATGTCAATTTTTAGGCGATTGCCTAGTATCTTGGTTTTCAAAGAAGCAAAATTGTGTTTCACTTTCAACTACCGGCGAATATATTTCCACTGACATTTTGTTGTACTCAACTTCTTTGGATGAAACAAAATTTAGCGGATTATAAATGTTCTTTTGAAAATGTTCCTATCTTTTGTGATAACATATCCGCTATAAATATTGCTCAAAACCCGGTTCATCATAACCGTACTAAACATATTGAGATTCGACATCATTTTCTAAGGGATTGTGTCTCAAAACGAAAAATTGAGATATCTTTTGTACCATCTCAAGATCAATTAGCGGACATTTTTACTAAACCGCTAACTTCCGAGACTTTTGCATCAATACGAGCTCGGTTAGGCATAATGCATATTGAATGAGGTCTATGATTGCATTTTGCACGTTTTTAAAACTTAGGGGCGAAAAATCGGATTTTTGGTTGAAAATTCGGATTTTGGAAATTTTATCAAAACAGTGGGCTGAAGAGGTTGAGGGCAACCGGTCGCCCTCAACGTCGACCGGTCGCCCTCAACAACGACCGGTCGCCCGTCAACAAATTTTGGTTAAATTCGGTTCTGTCTTCAGTTTCAGCCATTGTGGCTTATTTTGTCTATTTTTAGTCCCCTTCGCCAAATACACTAAAATTTCACTTCAAATGTATTTTCTTGTATATGGTTCATTTTTTGGACGTCATTTAGCTCGATTATCATCATCATTGCTTATCTTTACCGAATAAATGGTAAGAATTCTACTCCATTTGCTCAATTGGGTTGAACCCTTGAGATTTTGACTTATTAAAAATTCTTGATGCTAGTTTCATATGAATGTGATGAGCTTAATATTTATGATGTATTGAATGTTGTTTGAACTGAATTGGTGATGAAAATTTTTGGCTTAAATGAATTTCAAAGGCGTTATATACTTCTAGTTTTATTCGACGCACGCCAAGTGTTCGACAAAATGTTTCAATAAAAAATTCATCACCTACGTGATTCTCTCGATTTGAAAAGTTATATAAGTTTATCGAGATCATGTATTATCAATCAAATGAGCTTTTGCAAGTCAATTGATCAACTTTTCCCTTTTATTTGGAATTTAAGCTTCAATTTTCAATAAGCTCGATAAATCGATAAATTTGCGACTTTGATATGAATATATGATGTTTTTATCGTGCTAACATTCTTTTTGATGATTCCAAAGGGGGGGAAACAGGAAAAATGCTCATACGCTCAAAGAAGCGAAAATAAGCTTGCAAGAAAAGCTATAAGCTAGGGCTCTTGAAAGCCATAAGCTGTGAACAATGCTTAGTCCATTTGATGTATTGTGGACTTTTACGCTTGACTAATGATGTTTTGTGACAGGGGGAGCTTATAAGCTCATGGAATTCAAGCTTAAGTTGTGAAAGCTAAGCTTTTAGCTTTTAGTTGTTGCTTGTATACTTGTTCTTTATATGCATGTTGATAGGGGGAGCTTGTGCAAAAATGATTTTGAAAAATCTTTGCTCCTATCCTTGTGTGCTTGTACTTATGATGTATCTTGTTTGTAATTGATTGTTGTTTTAAGACCGGAAAATTTGTTTTGTTTTAAAATCGACCTTCTAAAATTGTTTTGGTTTGTAATCATCAAAAAGGGGGAGTTTGTTAGATAAATGTTTTTAAAAAGATTTTGATGATTTTGTTTTAATAAGATTTTATACCAAAACAATGTTTTTATATGTTGTCCAAATACTCCTAAATGGTTTAAAATGTTTTTACTAATTCTTGGAGTATTTCTTAGAGTTTTTAATTTGATAAAAATTGGACAACACTTTTGATGGTTTTGTTTAAATTGGTTTTACACCAAAACTATGTTTATAAATGTTGTCTAAATACTCCCAAATGATTTAAAATGTTTTTACTAATTTTTTGGAGTATTTTTGAAGTTTATTTTTGAAAAAATCGGACAACATTTCAAAGGGGAGGTCGGACTGTCGCCCAAAGTGGTCGGCCGTACACAAGATAAGAAACACGAAAGCAGAACTTACAGTCTTGAAAAAGAGGGAGCGGGGACCGGTCCGGGAGGGCCGACCGGTCGAACCCCTCCGACCGGTCGCGCCCCACCCCCGCAACCCCTACCCGGATCGCACTATTTTTTAAAACGGTCGAAATCTTCAACAGGCAACCGGTCGCCCTATGTTATTTTTGACAACAAAATTCCAACCGTTGCAATCTGTGACAGCAAGATTTGCTTTTCAATTTTGTACAATATTTCTACATTGTGATCTTCTTTTTGTAGACAAAAATGAAGATAGAGGAGCCTATGTTGGGAGCCTATGTTGGTGAAGCTTCCCTATAAATAGAGGATGAATTGAAGACACAAGACACAACACATACAAGCAAAATACACAACAAGAAATCTGCAAATTGTTCAAGCTTTCATTTTTACATTCTTGTTGTAATAGCCTAAGTACGTTCACTTGCACATCTTTGAGGTCTAGGCTTTTTGATTCTTGATTACACTTGCACTCAATCTTTGTATTGGTTTTATAGAGTTGTAATCTTGAATTTTGTCCATCATTCAACACAAGACATCCTTGTGAGTATTCTTGTGGTAAGAATACATTTGGGTGATTTAGGTGATAGGTGTTTGAAGAGTGTCGTACTCTTCAAAGGTGGTGAAGAAAGATTGTGGTAATCTCCTTGAAGGTGTTGTAAGAGGATTGTGGTGATCCTCAAGGTGTTGTATTAATTGTGGTAATTAATAATTTTTTTTTTCTTTTTGAAATCCATCCCGGAGATACTGGGGTGGTAGAGGATTACGCCATAGGTGGGTTGAACCTCTTTAAATCAACGAGTGTTGTTTAATTTCCGCATTTACATTCTTGTCATTTACTTGTTGATTCGAAAAAGAGGGTGATTTGCGAAAAATTGGCATAATCTATTCACCCCCCTCTAGATTATCGTAGCCACTTGGACTAACAAGTGGTATCAAAGCCAAACTCTTTGGCTAAGCTCGTTCCGAGTAAAGAGGAAAGATCCATGGCTACGAATGAAGCTTATCTCACCAATGGCGCCTCCACCAACAAGCCACCACTATTCGACGCCAACAACTACGCATTTTGGAAAGACCGCATGGAGTGCTTTCTACAAGGATGCGGATTTGATATTTGGAATGTGGTCATTGAAGGAGTTGCTCAACCAACAACAAAATTGGAGGATGGTACCACTACTCCCAAGCCATTCAAAGTACGATGAAAATGACAAGAAGGCTTTTCTCTCTAAATGGTAAGGCCTTAAATATTTTACATTGCTCTCTTACCGCCACCGAATATAATCGCATAAGAGGCATACGGTCGGCACATGAAGTTTGGGACAAATTAGAAACCATTTATGAGGGCACAAAGAAAGTAAAGCAAGCAAGAAAAACAATGCTTGTGAAAGACTTTTAAAATTTCAATATGCATGATGGTGAAAGCATATCAAAAATGGTGGAAAGGCTTGACAACATTGTCAATCCTCTTGTGGCTCTTGGAAAGGTCATCTCCGAAGAAGACAAGGTGACCAAGGTATTAAACGCCCTTCCCGGCTCATGGTCCGAAAAGGTGACGGCAATCACGGAAGCTCAAAATCTTGAGACACTCAAGTTTGATGAGCTCATTGGGAATCTCCTCATTTATGAAGTATATCTCAAGGTGAGGAAAAATTCTCAACCATCCACCTCTAAATCGGCACGCAAAATATTATTAAAGGCTTAGCATCTTCTTCTAATAATGTTTATTATGCTAGTGATGAGGATGATGAAGAAACGGCGGCTTTTGTTAGAAAATTTGCAAAATTTGTAAACAAAAATAAAGCAAGAAAGCCAAGAGACAATTCTTGCTTCAAATGATGAAAATTCGGGCACTACATAGCCGATTGCCCAAAATTAGCGGAAGAGGAACAAAAGATGAAAAAGCCTTTTCCGAAAAAGAAGGCATTAAATGCGGACGTCAAAACTTGGGATGAATTACTTGAAACAACCGACGAGGAAGGAGCATCCGAACATGGTCTTATGGCCATAGACGATGAAAATACCGAGGTACGCTCTAATGCTTCATCTTCTTCCCTAGTTGATGAATTACAATGTGATTTTGATGAATTGCAAAATGAGTTTCAAAATTTGATTGTTAAATACAAGAATTTGAAAAAAGAGCATAAAGAGCTTAAACTAGAAAAGGATAAATTATTTACTTCTTATGACTCTCTTGATAAAGCTCATGCTATTACTCTTACTATGGTCCGTACTCTTGAAACCGAAAAACAAACGCTCACAAATGATATTGAAAATTTGAAAAAGGATGTGCATCGATTCAATTTAAGTACGGATAAAGTCTAAAAATCTTAGATGCACAAAGAGGTGAGCATTCTAAATTAGGACTTGGTTATAAACCTTTTCAAAATGCTTTTAAGAAAAAAGACCAAAGTCCAACCTTTTGTCGTGCTAGTAGTCCTCGTATTATTACTTGTTTTTATTGTGGTAAGAATGGACACTATGCTAGAAATTGTAAATTGAAGAATAATTTTAGCTATTATTGGAGACCTAAAGGTCTCAAGGCTAACCCCCATGGACCCCAAAATTATAGGGTACCTAAAAATAATTCATTTGTAGGTTATAGGGGCTATAACAACAATGGAAGATTCAAAATGGCTCGTGGACAGCGGATGTTCACGCCATATGACCGGAAAGAGAGAACTTTTTACCAACATCAAGCTCCAAGAAGAGGGTATGGTCATGTTCGGCAATGGCAAAGGAAGAATTCTTGGAAATGGAGAAATTGGTAACTCTTCTTTCTCTCTTAGTAATGTTCTTTTAGTAGAAGGGCTTAAGTTCAATTTGATAAGTGTTAGCCAACTCTGTGACTCAAATTATAATGTTGTTTTTAATAAAGAAAGATGCCTTATTTCCAAAAATGATAAAATTATTTGTGAAGCAATTAGAAAAGGCAATCTTTACAAAATTTGTACAAGTGATTTGGTTAGTCAAAATGTTTCTTGTCTTGTCGCCAATAATGATTTAACTAGCTTATGGCATAGGCGACTTGGACATGTTGGATACAAAAATTTGCAAACTATTTACAAAAACCAACATGTAAAAGGACTACCCAAATTGAATTTTGAAAATCTTGGCTTATGTGACACTTGTCAAAAGAACAAATTAGTTAAGAGTAGTTTTAAGCCCAAAAATGAAATTTCCACTACCAAACCCCTACAAATGCTTCATCTTGATTTGTATGGGGATATTGGTACGGCAAGTCTAAGTGGAAAACATTACACTTTTGTTATAGTTGATGATTTTTCTAGATATACTTGGGCTCTATTTCTTACAAATAAAAGCGATGTCGTTAATGAGTTTGTTAAGTTGTGTAGACTCATTGAAAATGAAAAGGAAGATACTATTAAGTCCATTCAAGTGATCGAGGTGGAGAATTTGTGGCGAATTTAGAGTCTTTTGTGAAACCAAGGGATATAGTCATAATTTTTCGGCTCCAAGGACACCTCAACAAAATGGAGTAGCCGAAAGGAAGAATCGGACACTTCAAGAAATGAGTCGGTCCATGCTCAATGAATTTTCACTTCAAAATATTTTTGGGCGAAGCGTAAGTCCGCTTGCTATGTCATCAATCGAGTTTATATTCGTCCTAAAATGAATAAAACTCCATATGAGCTTTGGAAAGGAAGAACTCCAAATATTAGTTATTTCAAGATATTTGGATGTAAATGTTTTATTTTGAATACTAAGGATCAACTAGACAAACTTGATCCTAAGGCCGATGAAGGAATATTTATGGGGTATTCAATCAAGAGCAAAGCATATCGGGTTTATAATAAGACTAGTGGGGTTGTTGAAGAATCTATCCATGTCAAATTCAATGAAGTTTCGGGTGTTGAAAGGATACCCAATGATGAAAGTGATGAAGAGGATATCGTTGAAACCATTATTCAAGATGAAACTCAAAATGATCAACCTTCAAGCTCAAGTGTTCCTCAAGAAGATAAAGGTGATATTTCGAATCTTCCCGTAGCATTGAAATTTAAGGGAGATCACCCAAAAGATCTTATTATTGGTGATCCCCTTGATAAAGTAATGACTCGAGGAAAATTTGCCGAGAAAGCTCTTATATCTCAAAAAGAGACTAAAAATGCTAAGGAAGCCATTGAAGATGAGGATTGGTTTTTAGAAATGCAAGAGGAGTTGAATCAATTTGAAAGGAATGATGTATGGGAATTAGTACCTTGTCCTCCATCTCAAACCATTATTGGTACAAAATGGGTATTTCGGAACAAGCTCGATGACCAAGGCAATATTGTTCGAAACAAAGCAAGGTTAGTAGCTCAAGGTTATTGTCAAGAAAAAGGTATTGATTATGATGAAACATTTGCACCCGTAGCACGTTTAGAAGCTATTCGTATTTTACTTGCCTATTCTTGTTTTAAAAATTTCAAGCTTTACCAAATGGATGTAAAATCCGCATTTTTAAATGGTATTATTCAAGAAGAAGTCTATGTAAAACAACCTCCGGGGTTTGAAAATTTTTCTAGGCCTAATGATGTTTATAGACTTAAAAAGGCCTTGTATGGTTTGAAACAAGCACCCCGTGTATGGTATGTTAGACTTAGCTCTTTTCTTTTGCAAAATGGTTTTACAAGAGGTAAAGTTGACACTACTCTCTTTGTTTTTGAAAAAGGGCAAGATTGCTTATTAGTGCAAATTTATGTTGATGATATTATTTTTGGTGCTACTAATGAATCCTTGTGCAAGAAATTTTCTAAGTTAATGCAAGGTGAATTTGAAATGAGCATGATGGGGGAGCTCAACTTCTTCCTTGGACTTCAAATTAAGCAATGCCAAGAAGGAATTTATATTTCTCAATCAAAATATACAAAGGAACTTTTGAAGAAATTTGGCATTGAAGAAGGAAGAACCGTCTCTACCCCAATGGCAACAAACGTCAAGATTGACAAAGATGAAAAAGGCGAGTCGGTTGATGAATCCAAATATAGAGGTATGATTGGTAGTTTACTTTATTTAACCGCAAGTAGACCGGACATTCTTCATGCCGTATGCCTATGCGCTCGTTTTCAAAGCAATCCCAAGGAATCTCATTTAAGTGCCGTTAAAAGGATTTTTCGATATTTGAAAGGCACTATTCAATATGGTTTATTTTATCCAAAGAATGAAAATTTTTCTCTTAAAGGTTATAGTGATTCGGACTATGCGGGAAATATTGATGATCGAGAAAAGTACTTCGGATCATGTCAATTTTTAGGCGATTGCCTAGTATCTTGGTTTTCAAAGAATCAAAATTGTGTTTCACTTTCAACGGTCGAAGCCGAATATATTTCCGCAGCATTTTGTTGTACTCAACTTCTTTGGATGAAACAAAATTTAGCGGATTATAAATGTTCTTTTGAAAATGTTCCTATCTTTTGTGATAACATATCCGCTATAAATATTGCTCAAAACCCGGTTCATCATAACCGTACTAAACATATTGAGATTCGACATCATTTTCTAAGGGATTGTGTCTCAAAACGAAAAATTGAGATATCTTTTGTACCATCTCAAGATCAATTAGCGGACATTTTTACTAAACCGCTAACTTCCGAGACTTTTGCATCAATACGAGCTCGGTTAGGCATAATGCATATTCAATGAGGTCTATGATTGCATTTTGCACGTTTTTAAAACTTAGGGGCGAAAAATCGGATTTTTGGTTGAAAATTCAGATTTTGGAAATTTTATCAAAAAAAATGGGCTGAAGAGGTTGAGGGCAACCGGTCTCCTCAACGTCGACCGTCGCCCTCAACAACGACCGTCGCCGTCAACAACAAATTTTGGTTAAATTCGGTTCTGTCTTGATTTTCGCCAGCCATTGTGGCTTATTTTGTCTATTTTTAGTCCCCTTCGCCAAATACACTAAAATTTCACTTCAAATGTATTTTCTTGTATATGGTTCATTTTTTGGACGTCATTTAGCTCGATTATCATCATCATTGCTCATCTTTACCGAATAAATGGTAAGAATTCTACTCCATTTGCTCAATTGGGTTGAACCCTTGAGATTTTGACTTATTTGCAAAATTCTTGATGCTAGTTTCATATGAATGTGATGAGCTTAATATTTATGATGTATTGAATGTTGTTTGAACTGAATTGGTGATGAAAATTTTTGGCTTAAATGAATTTCAAAGGCGTTATATACTTCTAGTTTTATTCGACGCACGCCAAGTGTTCGACAAAATGTTTCAATGAAAAATTCATCACCTACGTGATTCTCTCGATTTGAAAAGTCATATAAGTTTATCGAGATCATGTTTAAAATTTTGGAATATATGGTTAGCCAAAGGGGGATAGAGGCTAATCCGGATAAAATAAAAGCTATAGTCGACCTGGAACCCCCTAACTCAGTTAAAAAAGTGCAAAGTTTAACCGGGCGCCTAGCCGCCCTAAGTAGATTTGTCACAAGATCGACAGATAAATGCAAACCATTCTTTGAGATAATAAAGACAAGTAAGGATTTCGAATGGACCGAGCAGACGCCGGCAGCATTTGAATCATTGAAGCAATAATTAGCATCAATCCCTATTTTGCAAAAGCCAAGCCGGGCCGAAGATTTGTACTTATACCTTGCAGTCTCCGAGTATGTTGTCAGCTCGATACTTATCGGATTGGATAACTCTATGCAGTATCTAGTTTATTATATTAGTCAGGCCCTGCATGATGCCGAACTGAGATATCCTCCAATGGAGAAGCTGGCGTACGCATTGGTTATCTCGGACCAAAAGCTAAGGCCATATTTTTTGGAACACAAGATCATTGTACTGACAAATTATCCTTTAAAACAAGTCAAGCACCGACCAGACACTTCAGGTCGGATGATCAAGTGGGAGGTGGAGCTCAGCCAATTCGAAATATCATATGAGCTAAGTACAAGCACTGGCGGACTTCATCGCAGAATTCACTCCGTCAATCCAACTGGACATCATTGAAGAGCAAGAGTGGAAATTGTTTGTCGATGGTTCTTCCACCGCAGACCGAGCAGGGGGACGGGATTGTGATAATCAATCCAAAACATAAATGCTACTGCTCGGTCATACGGTTCCAGTTCCCGGCGACCAACAATGAGGTAGAGTATAAAGCACTACTAGAAAGCCTAGAGATAGCAGCATCAATGGGACTGAAGAGGCTGCTCATCCATAGTGATTCCCAGTTGGTGGTAAATCAAATAAATGGAGAATATGAAGCAAAATAGCCGATGATAGCACAGTACTTGGAGCTCGTAAAGACTAAACTCTCTTATTTCAAGGTAGAAATAATACATGTACCCAGAAGCGAGAATGTGCAAGCAGACGCCTTGGCACGGCTAGTATCCAGTCCGAGAGCCGACCTAATCGAAGACATCATGGTAACCCACTTATCTTCACCTTCCTTGAATATGAAGAAGATAAATTCCAACGAAGGTGCCAAGCCGACATGGATGATGCCAATTATTCAATACTTGGAGCACGAGGTCCAACCAGAGAACAAGGCCGAGGCCAGAACACTGAGAACCCAGGATGCTCGGTACACTATAGTTAGTGGATGGAGTCCTGTGCAAGCGCGGGTAATCAGTCCCACTGCTCAGGTGCTTATCAGAAACAGATGCCGACTATGCTCTCCGTGAGGTACAGGAAGGAATATGTGGGAATCACGCTGGGGGCCAGACACTCGCCTATAAACTGATACAACAGGGGTATTACTTGTCATCCTTGAACAAAAACGTGATCTCACTAGTCAAAAAGTGCGAAAGATGCCAACGATTCTCACCACAAGTCAGGTACCATCCCAAACAGCTTACTTCCATATTCAGTCCTTGGCTGTTTGCCAAATGGGGAGTAGACTCATTGGACCACTCCCCACTGGCAAAGGGGGCGTGAAGTATGCCATAGTGGCAGATGACTATTTTACTAAGAGGGCAGAGGCAGAGCCCCTGGCAAAAAATTGACGTGGAGAAGATCGTCAGTTTTGTATGGAAGTCAATAATATGTAGATTCGGGATACCGTACTCGATTGGATAGTAACAGATAACAGAAAATAGTTCGATAACCGAAGATTTCGAACTTTTGGTAAAAGTTTTCATATCAAGAATCATTTCTCCACTCCATATCACCTACAGTCTAATGGTCAAGTCGAGGCAGTGAACAAAATACTTAAATACACACTGAAGGCGAGACTAGAAGAATCCAAGGGAAATTGGCCCGAGGAGCTGCCCGGTGTACTGTGGGCTTACAGAACGATGCATCGAACTGCCACAGGTGAAACATCTTTCTCCCTGGCATACGAAGCTGAAGCCATCATTCCAGTGGAAATCGGGGCCCCAACATTCAGCGTTGCAAACTTTTCCGAAGAAAAGAATGAAGACGCCCTACGAGCCGAATTGGATCTACTGGAAGAAAAGAGATGCAGTGCCGAGATGAAGAATGTTATATACAAACAGAGAAGTGAAAGGTGCTACAACTCAAAAGTGAAGGAAAGAAAATTTTTGGTCGGCGACCTAGTCCAGAAAAGGGTCACTGGGACCGAGCCCAACCCACTAAAGCCGACCTGGGAAGGTCCATATAGAATTAGCAAGGTCTTGTTGAATGGGGCATATGAACTCGAGTATTTGAGTGGAGAAAAATTCAATCACCCATGGAACGTATCTTATTTGAAAAAATATTATCAATAAAGTCTGAGTTTTCCAAGCAGAAATCGATTATCTTAAATTTTATTCCCCTTGGCCAAGCCTCGAGTGCAACACAACTCTACGTCTCGGCTTAGATCTGAGCACGTCACAAACTTTTTAAACTCGACCTAGCATCGAGCTCACCTAAGGCAAAGACTCAGCCTAGTTCCGAGCACAACACTTAGCAGAAATTCATTTAAGCATTCAATTCATCATCTAATTCATATATACGACTATTCCAGAATGCCGATAACAACACTTGGAAAAATTTAGAAAGTACAGCGAAGTAAGAAAACAACTGGAAATAAAATTTCATTGATAGTAAAATATTTACATGCGGGCCCAAGGCCAGTTACATCAAAAGTCCCGAGGCCATCTATATCAAAAACAAAAAAAGCAAGTACAAGAATACACCCTATGGAGCGGGAGGCTGAGCCCCACCGGCGGTAGGGGTCGGATCGCTAGAGGCTACTTCCTCCCCATCTTCATCAGTTGGAGGGACACCCTGCTTAGAGACAGCACCAGGAAACTGGGACGAAGGACTGCCAATTCTGCATTAAGGCCTCTGCCTTAGCTTCTTCCAGTTGTTTCCGGAAGGCCTCCTCCATTTCCCTCCGGATATCGTCCTCTAGCCTCTCCATCTCCCTCGGGTGCACGATGTTAGGAAATTTATCTTGTAGATTTTGATGATACCATGTAAAACTTAAACTAGAAAGTTGGCACCCCATTGTCCTTGTAATTTACATTGTAATAGATAGGGCGAGAAAAGCTGAGTCAAGTCAGCTATGCCTGGAAATACAAGAAGTCTACTGGAGACTGAAGTGAAGACTCCGATGCGAGACAGCTGAGTATGGCAAAGAAGGAAAATCAAGAACTCGACTGAAGGTGTATCAGCTTTGAATCAGATGTGTGAAGAGTCAGTCAAGTCAACTCAAGAAGCCAAGTCTCAAGTTGAAGTGACAGATGAGTCATCCAAGGATTGGAAGCTAACTCAAGTCACCTGGGAAATAAAAGACTGCAGTCAAGTCAAGACAACTGAATGAGATCCGTTGAAGAAAGTCAAGAATGTTACTCAGAATGGTAACATGTTAAAGTTGTCAGAGATAAAGTGTTAGTTCCAGTTGTGTGCAAAAGGAACAAACCAATGGGAAGCACTACACCAAGTGTCGAAACTTATTTGCAATCTTTGCAAGACATTAAATATGAGGAAATGTCAACATCAAGGACTGCAACAAGACAAGCCAACGAACACAAGTGACTTTTGAAATCAGCCTAACTCTTCAATGGGCAAAATTTCAAAAGTTCACTATAAAAGGCTGAGGAAATTCATTGAGAAAAGGTTATCTGAACCACCAACAAGAAAGCATTATTCAAGCTATTAACCTGCATATACTCTCAAGAATATTCAAGCTAATCCTCAAGCCTGAAACTCGAAGGAAATCGATCCAACATAGGCTGTGGAGGAAAGACAACTTCAAATCTGTTGAAGAGGAAACTTTTTGGAGAATCAAAAAGGGTCTACTTTCCAAGGAGGATTGTAGCAAGGTTCAAGGTCAAACCAGTATCAAGTTATTACAGGGCTTCGTGATCAAATCCAAGAGCTTGAGAAAGTGAGCTGAAGTAGCAAGGCAGCTGCCCTGTGAAGAAGCTGAGTCGGAAAAGAAGCCAGTTATGTGACCAATGATGTCTCTAGACTGTTGACCACTTTGTAAACAGATCTATTACATAGTGGATTCCTCCAGGAGTTGGAGAAGAGAGGATTAGAAGAATTACCCCATCTTCGAACCTCTATAAAAATTAACTGTGTCATTTATTTTTCAGCACATTTATATTTCTGCATACATACATCATATCTGCTGATAAACTCATATTTGCTATCCAACTGATTAATAACCAAGTGCTAAAATCAAGTGTTAAAATAAGTTTAAAACAATTCAAAGGGTGTTAAGTCTTCCGCTGATAAAACCAACACAGACAAGTTAAAGTTCAGGTTAAACAACTGAGTTATTCTATCAACAGCTTTATCTAGTCTGTTGAGTGGCTAACTCTGCTGAATAACCAACTTAGCTATCCCTCAAGGACACAGTTGTTTGAGTTAACTCTGTAATAATCTTAAAAGGACTAAATCGAAAAGTTGGTAAGGTTTATTCAACCTCCCCTTCTAAACCTTACTCACACCCCTTGGGACCTACACACGTCCACTGTCATTCTCAACTGCTCGACCTCTACTCGGAGCTCCTCCTCGGCCTTTTGCGCCCAATCTCGATCAGCAACGGCCTCTTCAGCGGTCCTTTTTTCATATATGGCCGCCTTCACGACCTCTTTAGTTTGGGACTCCAAGGATGCATGGATCCCACACAAGCTATCATGAGCCTTCTGAAAATTGTTATGGTGTTTTTTCAGGTCCCGGACTTGTCCGATAAAGTGCCATAGGGTGCCGATAATCCTGCCAGACTGCCCCACGACATACTGCGTCTTCTCCTCCCAATAGGTCTCCTTGTAGAATTATTTGATCCCGATCGTCCAAGCTCGGGCTGGCACATCCCGTGCTGCCCGACCGACCTCAGGCAGCGCCAAAACCTGCTCCTCGATTGGCATCGAGCACTTGGCAAACTCAATGAACCACATTGGCCTTAGACCGGCCATCCCTTCACAAGCATCCTCTCGACCAAGATTTGGAGAAATGAAGTGAGCCTCTTGCCCCAGATCATTCGAAAACATCCACCGACGGGCTTCATGCAACGTCTCCCCCAAAGGAATTTTGATTGGGGACACCCACGGAGTTGGCCCGATCCTCTCGGTCTGCCCGGGCTCATTTATTTCAATCCCATCTCCCCTCCTCCTCTGCTTAAGGGGCTCATCTTCCTCCGATCGTCCGCAGTAGGGCACTTGCCGCACTGGATCTCATCCCACCTTTCCACCTCTGTCTCGGCGGTCTGGCCAACAGTAGCTCCAGTCTCGTAGGAAGCAGTCTGCCTAACCTGACGAAGACAAGCAAAGACGTCCACCCCTGTTGGACCTACGACAGGCAAACAAAACAAGTAATAAGACAAAAATAATGGTTGAAAGGCAAAAGAATTTCAAACTTATATTATGAATATACACTCACCCCGGGCTTCAATCTGTCGAGGTTGCTCGGTCAGCTCGGTCCATTCAGCCATTGGAGGCACTTACCTCTGGAGATCAGGCCTTATTTGGGGCAATCTGGCCTATTCTGTCCTAGTTGGTTGTTCTTCCGGCTTCGGAGTCCTACCTCGCTCCTCCTGCCGTGGACTTCTCCCCCCTGCTCTTCCTAGGCCACCTCTTCCTCGGCCTCCTCCTCTTCCTCTGCCTCTAACTCAGTTGGCAACCTCTACCGCAAACCAACCAACGACAACTCTGCCTCGGTGGCCAAAATTTGAATTTTCATGTCCGACCTGGCCAACGCCAGAATATTCTCCAGCCGATTGATGAAGGCCTCGGAAAGGCGACTCGAAGAGAGACGGTTCCCTGCATAAAAGCAGATAAGGAATTAATGATCAAGAAAAATTAAAGAAATTCAGAAAAAAATTAAATTTACTTACGAAAGTCATATCGAAAATCAGACGGGGGGAGAAAGACCGACCTCTCCTCCCCCTGGTGAGCCTACCACTCACCACCGGCCCAAAATCATTTTTCCTTCCACTCCTTTAGAGACTATGGAAGGTGAAGAACTAGCCCATCTGGATACCCCAGGAAGGCCTGCGCATAATACCACCCCAATGGTCGTCCCAGGCCCGGGGTTGCTGGAGTGGCTTTCCAAACGAAGAGCTTGTTCAAATCCTCAAAATGAGGGCGCTCGTACTCCATCCGGTAAAAAGTACTAGTAGCCTAATGATCCGACCCCAAGTTAATGGATGCACTTGGGATAAGGGAAGGCCCCACTTTCAGAACCATTTTGTTATCATCCTCGGCAGCGGGAATCTCAACTCGTATGTAAGGATGTGGATGTACACGGCCATGCACCCCTCTGACGGATGCTCGGGCACCTCGGCATGATCCGGCAACCAGAAGTTTACGGTCGACGGGATCATATGCCTCTCGTGAAAGGCGTCCAACTTTTGCTGCATTATCATGCTGACCTGATCGTTCTAGTCAGACTGTGTCCACCCCTCTACCACAAGCAATGGGGGCCCACTGCCTGGCCTCGATCTTCCCCACCTGCTCTTGGTACATCTGCACCTATGCCCTCTAGCACCTAACCTCCTCCCGATCGCGGCCTGCAGGCTCCATATTCGACTCTTCCGGGTGGCTTTCTAGATGGTCCGAATTCCCAACTTCCTCACTTGGCTCCTCTCGAGACAAGCCTGGCTTGTACACTATACCCTCGTGAAATATCATGACAAGGGTAGGGTTGAAAACTACGTGCGTCTCCTCCAACGGAACTTCTACTCCAGGGGTGTGCTCTGAGCTAGAAAGGTCGATGATGTTTGGATATGCTGGTGATACTTCTCTCTCTGGTGAAAATTTACAGAAGGATTATCAGACGGAGGGTCCTCAATCTCAACTTCAGCACTAAAGTCTCGGTTTTGGCTGTCGTCAGCGGAACCGTACATACTCTTCGGAAAAAGAAAATGAAAAAAGAAAGAAAGGAAAATTGTGGAAGGTTACCTAAGTGTTCTTGAGCTCCTGTGCTCTAAAGCGACCTGAAATCTCCTGCTCGGTCTCCGTAGATGTTGCTATGAAGGTAATGGTTGCGAAAGTATAAAATAAAAGAGGAATGCCATATTTATATGTTAACTTCCCTAGGAAGTATCACGCCAATTGAAGAGGAGCGTCTTTTCAAATTCAAAAAGTTGAGAAACTGTCACATCCCCACGTTTCCTGCGCAAGGTGGTCCAACAGAAGGGCGCCATGTGTATGCCATCATGAGATCCAATTAATGCGCCGTTTCAGGCATTGATGGACAGATGACAACTATCAGCATTCTTGGACTTTAAGGTTTCTTCTTTACAATTAAGGTTCATAATTGAAATTGAAGTTTAAATCCGTTTCAAAGAATCTTCTCCTTGAAATTAAACTTGGGGGTCATTGATGATACACGAGCTGAGCTGGACAAAAGTAGGTCCACATGGCCATTCAGCTGATGATGACGTAAGTCATCCATGATGATGTGGACTGACCAGGATGATGTAAGCAACCGAGCTGATGACGTAGTACGAGTCGAGCCCAGCCCACTACAGACAAATAAGATCAAGCAAGTGTTCCACTCAACAAATCTCCCACGACTAAGTGGACTCAACATTCCAGTGGCAGACCAAGATGCCACCTGTCAACCAGTCAACGGGATAAGTCAACAAGTTTCTCTCAACACATGGCTTGCATGCGCCTCATGCACACCAGGGAACAGATACGTGTCCCACAATAATCCCACTATTAGGCTATATATAATGATAATTAGCCCACTAATTATATTAGTATAATTAACTCTCATTTATTAGGAAAAAGACAAGTGAGATAATCATAATATAAAGCTTGTAAGGTTCAATTTGAGAGACGAAATCGACCAGACAAGCTCTGCTCGGTCTTCTATATATAAAAGGTAGAATTAGCCATTTTTCATAATTTTCAAGTGTTCATTTAATTTCCAGCTAGTCATATTCATATATTTTGTTTGTTGATCCAAGACGCACGTCAACAAAAATATCATCACTTCTTAGTGTTTTCACTGATTTAGACAAATTACAAATAATTTTTTTATTTTTTCATAGTCAGGTTTAATCACGAGGGTAATAATGTCTATTACATGTATTGGACCTGTCTAAACTAGATTTCATGAAGTATAATTTTTTGAATAAATGCAAAATATTATTAAAAAAGAAAATATATGATCACAAGCTTACAAGCAAATGACTAGCTTTAAAAAAGGGGTCTCGTTAAAACCTATCAAAGTAAAACCCATTGGGAAAAACCTTTGATAGGAAAAAGAGTACCCCATAAATGAAACAACAGAAATGACTTAAAATCTCAATCGAAATGATGGACGTTTATTTCTAGAGGATTTTCGAAAGACATTGGCCTGTGTTTGTGTTGCACGTGCTTGAGTATCCTCCTGATGGTCTGATGTATCCTGTGGAATATCGGCCCAAGATCCTCCAGCCACAATTGCCATAGCGTTCATAGCTTCTGACGAATCACTTGAGTGAATGACAATCGGGCTTGATTGAAGAGTCGCCTAACTTGGTCTTTAAAGCTTCCAATTTGTCTGCATCATCTTGATCGTCTTCATCCGCCATATCTGACCAACGTTTCCGAGCAGCAACGGCCATAGCCTTGAACACCTCAGAAGGATCATTGGAGCTAAGGACATAATCATTAAAAGGAAGGCAAATTTGTATTATCACATGCCACATCATCTGAATCAGCACCCATAACATCAAAAGAATTCTTAGTGTGAATATGTGAAGAAGAAGGTTCACCCTCCTTAGCACGACCTTGATGACCCACATTTTCCATGGAGCCGTCAACGGCCTTGCCCTTGTCCTGCTGCACCGGACGGTAAACTTTACGGACCCTAGAACGACCCCGTTGCATAGAATTCGGACGAGCCGCTGATGTCCTGGGACGTCCCTGGTCAGGAGACGGCGCGCCTTTCAGTGGTTGAGTTCCCTGTGGGAGTAATATGGCAAGAAACCGTCGAATGTCCCGTTACCCTGCATTTTGAACAAAATTCCGGTAATTTCTCATAAGTAACTGACACAAAGGAACATTGTCCAACCCGTTCTACCATGATGTGCTCCTCCAACGGTTTCGACAGTTCAATATCCACTAATACCCGAATGAAATGTCCTAGATAGCCGTCAAATGATCGTTGATCAATCTGTATCGGATTTCCAATCGCACTGGCGATCCCCAAGATGATATTAGGATCCCAGTACTCCAAACCGAGCTCGAAGATTCGGACCCAAACGCTTGCCACCGATATGTGTACCTTGTACGGATTGAAATCCGGGACCCATGGAGAGAGCCTAATAGTTCCCGGATTGAGTGCCCAATTAATACGTGTTTGGGCTCGAGCTCTATCATGCGCATTCAAGAACTTGACAAAAAAAAATCCCTTACCCATGGGGATTAGTTTCCAATCATTTTTAATCCCCCATAAATTTGATAGGTGTTTATGCAGAAGCATAGTCGCCCATGGTTTGTTACCCTTGCCCAAAATCACCCTTCCAATCAATGAATAAGAAAATTCGGCGAGGCGTTGTTGGTAAACGTTTTTATCAATCGTAACTGAATAATAATCTCCCTTTCTAACAGGTTTAGGGATAGAATGGGAGTTACCAGCAACCATATGCGAAAATGTTGTAAAATTATCTTGGACCCGCGTCGTCAAATCCATATCGTGTTGAGTACCCGAAACAATTTTAGCAAAAGAATGGCCAAAATGGGATCGAGCCTTAGTATTATGAGCCGAATGTCGCAGGTTCGATTCATAGTCGGATGTCATTGGGGGAGAGATTCCAGCAATCTGAGGAGCATCTTTGGAAACAGCTACTGGGCGGGGGCCTGTGGATGGGATTCCATGCAGATGGCAGACGGCGGCCCAGGGGTCATCATCCCCTGTATAGTAGAATACTTTGGGGAGGAGACCACTGTTGCCTGAGTATTGGCCTTTGAAGGAGAGGAGTGGACCACTGTTGTAACCACCTTGGGAGGGACCACAGTTGAAACCACCTTAGGAGGGGGGACCGCTGCCAAGGGGACCACCTTTGATGAGTTCATGGCAGTCCCAAGTAAGAGATTCGAAGGATCCATAGAATAAACCCTTGCCGCAAAATCCACATAAGACATAGGAGAACTCGTAGAGGAGAAAACCAACGGAGAACAAGATGTAGCAAAAGAGCAAACATCATAACCGGCGGCTTGTAACCCAACGCCGGGGAGAGCCGCCGGAAAAGTCATGGAGGCACGACCTTAGGGTTTGGAAGAAGAGAGAGAAGAGAGCATCCTAGGGTTTTTTTCTTAATTTTCCATGCAATATTTTCACAATTGGAGATTCTAGATTTCATGAAGTATAATCAGAATTATATAATTTAGTTTCTTAGATCTTATTCAAGACTCACGTTGTTTGATTAGAATAATTATAATTCAATTGCTTCCAATTTATCTTGATACACTCGATAATAATAATTCATTGTGAAATTATCAAAGAATATAATTGATATAATAAAGAAATAAGAAAAAGTTATAACAAATTATTAGCTCCTATTAATCAATCCATCCACCATCCACGATTTCTTTATTACATTATTATTGTTGGTGGTGCTGCTGCTGCAATTCTACACACTGATAGATGGTATTTTGATCATTTGAATTAAAAATTAAAGTACTTTTCAAGAAAAACTAGTGGAAGGACGACTATTGCAAGCATAACAATGTAGCGAATGTTATTATAATTAAAACAATGATTGATAATTTACAAATTAAGGGGAGGTGAATGAGATCGATTATCCCCGACTTAAAACTAATATATATGATTAAGTAGAAATATAGGCCAATTGGTGCCCAATATTTCAATGGCTTGGCAATGGAGCTTTAGCTTTTGATGGCCTTACATTTGCCAGTCCCACACACCTTATTCACACATTCTTCCATTTTGTCAACATCTGTATTATCAAAAACATTGAGATTTACCGATAAAAAAAAAAAACAGTGAGATTTAGCACAACACATTTAGCACAAATACCGTACATATTAGTTAGGGATAATTACAAACAAGGGTGGAACCAGAAAATTTTTTCGGGGTGGGCCGATACGCGAAAGTGGGGTGGACCGAATAAAAAAATCATATAAAATTTACTTCAAATATTATTTTTTAAAAAAAAAAGGGCGGGGGGAGAGGCAGGGCTCAGATTGCCCCCCATCCCCCTCCGCCATTGATTACAAAATACCCTATGAGGTTCGGACTAATTACATGCAATAAACCCCAGAAATTCTAGGAATAACAACAATTCCCTTTAGGTTTGATCCATCTTATATTATTTCACTTCATATGCAAAAAATCATTTCAAAAATTTCCTTTACGTTTATCAAAATATTACAGTTACCTCTTTAAATTTGATAAACAATCAAACCTCAAGTAGTATTTTGTAGTTTTTAAAAATCTCTTGTTTTTTTTAATTAGCCCAAACTTTAGGGGCCTTTTTTTAATTATTCCTATTAGTTATTACTACATCTTATACTTAAAAAATACATTCATACGGGTAACATGTTGACCAGGGGCGGAGCTAGGCTTCAATGTCACGAATAAAATTGTTTCAAGAAACATGTTTTGACTAAAAACTAGTGGTTATACCGTTCTAGTATCCATTGGTGAGGTATTTGCCATTTTCAAAAAATTGATACTATACATTTCTAGGTAAATACCGGGACATGATTTTTGGAACAAGAAATATGTCTCAGTACCGCAAAATGGACCGGTCCCCAGAAATGATCTAAAAAGGGTTAAGTGGACATTTGAACTCAAAATAGACTAAAAAACATATTTTTGAAAAGAATGACTAAAAAATATTTTTGCCATAAAAAATGGCCAGAAATCGGATGGATAATAAAATTTATATATAGTACGTACTGTTCCAAAAACACAAAATGAAAGAAATAGAAATTCCCAACTAATTAAGAGCAACCACATTAAAAATTCATTTTTCCAACAAGAAGTATACTTACCTTTACCAAATCGAACACAATTATTAATTCCACAACCAGAGTCGCAAAACTGAAGCCCATTTGTATTCTGAGACTTTGTGCATTTGGCAAGGCATTTTATGGTGCACACGACCACTTCTCCTGCTTTTGCAAAGCAATTTTCAATGCAATCATTATAGCAGTTCTTGAAAGATGCTGAGGCTTGCCCGGCGCATAATAGCATCAACACTGTAATCACAGTTATCATTCGAACATTTTTGTCCATGGTTTATTTTTTTTTAAATCTCAATTCTAATTTTCACTAATTATTGATTTAATACTTGTTTGTGAATTGTGGGGTGGCAAACTTATGTGATTCATATATATAATTTTTTTTTCTGTTTTTTTGTGTGTGGCAGATTTGATTTTGTGTACTTCTTCATTAGATTATGATGATTAATAAATCTGAGAAGTGATTTAGCTAGCTACTGAGATTTCAAAAAGAAGATTTAATTACGTGTATAGTCAACGTTATGCAATCATGTGGATTATTTAATTATTCACCACCTGCATGTTTGATTTTTATTTTGTAAACCCGATCGTTATGAAGAAATTCTTTGATTTTTAATTAAAAGAGAAAAATATCTTACAGAATCATGTGAAAACAATTATAATATGAGGATTTCCGTTGTTTAAAAAAGTCGCAGACGCTAGTTGGTTGGCAAGAATCGGATTTAGCGCCTAGACGATGCCTGAACAGGGTTCGGTAGGATCTAGACGGGGTTAAACGGGCACTACAAGAAAATAAGAAAATTCCAACGGGAAAAAAATGTTGGAATTTGGCCAATTACCGTTGGGATTATCGATTCCAACGGAAATTCCTACATAAAATGCATCGTTGGTAAAATGATCATTGGAATGACGAAATTTCAATGGAAAAATATTCCAACGGAATTTCTAACGTTATTTATCCATTGGAATATATAACCGTTGGAAAGAACTCCAACATTTTTTCCAACAGTAATTCTAACAGAGTTATACCATTGAAATATATTTAATCATTGGAAAAAAACTCCAAAGGTTATTCCAACGGAATTATACCATTAGAATTTAGTCCAATGGTATATATCCATTGGAATATTCAATCAATTTATCTCATTATATAATATCTTTAACTTCCCAGTAGGTCACCCATCATCAATTTGTCTCAAGTCAAGCACATTTAACCATGTAGTTTCAATATGATTGACTCCATAAGAGAATATATTTTATTGATATGAATTATACTATTAAATCATTTAACTCCTATTGAAATTTTCCAATGGCATTAGAATTTCCAATGGAATTTTCCAACAACATGTTGTACTATTGGAATTTCCGTTGGGATTTTAAAAACTCCAACAAAAATTCCAACGATTAATTCTAACATTAGGTTTATCGTTGGAATTTTTGTTAGAAATATTTTCCAATGGTATGTTTTACCGATGGGATATCTGTTGGAATTTTTAAAATTCCAATAGTATTTCCAATGGTTTATTATTAATGTTGGAATCACTGTTGGAATTTTCCAACGATTAGTTGTGGTGTTGGAATTTCCGTTGGAATTTTAAATTCCAACATGAATTCCAACATTTTATACCAACGGTTTTGTTTACCGTTGGAATTTTCATTGGAATATTCCAACGGTATAATGTAGTATTGGAATTTTCGTTGGAATTTTAAAAATTCCAACAGTTTTCTATTTCGTTGGAATTATTTTGTTGGAATTTGATTGGTTTCTTGTAATGGGGACCTAATCGAAAGAATATCGTTAGTGGATAAGAGAGACCTAGCACCTAAGCGTGACTAATTGAGACTAGGGGTGTCAAATTCAAACCCGACACGCAAACCCGATACGAACACTATAAGAAAACAATCAAATTCCAACGGAATAATTCCAACGAAATAAAAAACTGTTGGAATTTTAGAAATTCCAACGAAAATTCCAACAACGCAACAAATCGTTGGAAAGTTCCAATAGTAATTCCAACGGTATACAAAACCATTGGAATAAACTATTGAAATGTCCGTTGGAATTAAAATTCCAACGAAAATTCCAACCCCAAAATAAACCGTTGGAAAATTACAATAGTAATTCCAATGGTAAACAAAATAGTTGGAATAAACCATTGGAAATTTTAGAATTTTAATGGAGATTCCAACACTGCAGCATACCATTGGAAAAATTCCAACATAAATTCCAACAGTAGACAAGTCTATTGGAATAAACGGTTAGAATTTTCGTTGGAATATTAAATTCCAATAGAAATTTCAACATCATAATAAATCGTTGGAAAATTTGCAACACTAATTCCAATAATAAACAAAATCGTTGAAATAAACCATTGAAAATACTAAAAATTCCAATGGAAATTCTAATATTCCAATGAAAAGAAAATAACAATATGGTTGGAACTTCATTAGAGTTTTTATACAACATAAAAAAATAGTTTTTTTTTTTGAAAGCTACATAAAAAAATAGTTATGTATAAGTAAAAGATAATTTCCAGAAAGTTCCTAAAATGAAAAATGGCCATTTCTTTTGTCAAAAATATTTCTCATTTCGGATGTGGGAATTGATCATTGACATGAGGTCACCATTAAATTCCGCGGCGGGGAAGCGGCAGCGTTGTCGGCGGCAGGTGTGGAGCTGGCTCGCTTTTGTTTCTTCTTCATACTTCCGGTGGCTATGGAGGAATTTTATGAGTTAGGGTTTAGAAATAGGAATTTATAAGGAAAACTCTGCTTCTCTGTGAGAAATATTAGCTTGCTGAGGAGGGATTTATATATGTCTTGTGTGCTCTTTTTTGTTCCTTCTTTAGTGAAGCTAAAATAAGTATCTTAATAAATTGCTTCTTTCTTTCTTTTACAGGTTAAGAGTGCCATTCCATTAAGTGAACCATATACAGTGGATCCAGAAAATCATCCTCCAGAAAAAGATGCAAATTATGGGAGAGTGTCTATTGTAGCTATACACAAAGATAGATAGATTGCAACTATAGTAACAGAAAGTCAGAAACTTCATTTACAGAGAGAAATTAAGGAAGTTCAACATGCATCAATGGCGGCTTCCCTGAGAATTATCGCTATTTCCACATTTGCGACTGCGCTGCTGTTTGCCAATGCAATTGCCGTGAGAGAAAGGTACTTTTTACTGTGATTCTCATTAGTTTTGTATTTTTTTGTCTCAAAATTTCTCTGCTTCAACTGAAGCTGAAATTATTAAAAGCTGATTTTTAGGCTTTTTTAAGCTTCGATTTCGAAAAATTATGTTTGTGCATTCTCCGAATTGGTTTAGTTCGTTTAAAATGGTGGTTAGAATTTCTGGAACTTGTTAGATTGTAATGCTGGTTTTTCGATTGCAGTTTCAATATAAATGTTATTTGAGTTGATCATAGTAACTTACATTTTACTGTTGTTTTGGTTTTTACAGCATTGAAGAAAGTAGGCAGGGGAAAAGCTTAAGTAACTCAACAATGGCAGATAGGTTAGCTAACTACATTGCTTTCAGTTTCAGTATTAACCTAAGCAGCTTCTCCTTAGAAAAACTATGCTGATCATATCTCGAAAATGAAAATTTTCAAGAGTTAGAGGACTAAAGGCAAAGTGAGTAAGTTCAATAATTTTTTCATTTAATTTACAGGTTGGATGAAGGAATTGAAGTTAAGCACGAAAATGCAGTAGATGATCCAGAAGCTGTAGCTGTCATGCTTGATATGTAAGCTCATTTCTCCCCATAAATACTAGTGTAGAAAATATTATTATTCATTTTTTTCTTAGTTCCACAAGATTGCATAATTACATAAGCAACCACTTAACCAAAATACATTCCCCTCCACGGGTCATGTGAGGGAGTTTCCCTCGCAACATAATTTGTTTGTCTTTTCTTGTTTCTTGGTCTTATTTTTTCGTTTTTTAATGTTTTTTAAATTCTACGAATTTGTCTGAGATATTGAGTATGGCTGTGATGGTTATACGTGAAGAGCAAACATGGTGATTATTGCGTGTAGTAGATATTCGACGGACAGAGCCTTTTCTTTTCGATAATCTGAAGCTTAATTTGCATGTACTTATCACTCTTTTTGTGTTTTCATAATACTATCTTGCAATGGAAATGTAGATCTGTCAAAAATATTGCCTCTGTGTGGCAGTATGGTATTTCATATGAAAAGTTCCAAAAGAGCAAGAGGCTTTGTAGTTTCTTTGAGATCTTAACAAGCGCATATGAAGATGAAAAGGTATATAAGGAACCATGTCTATGGTATATTCATCTTAAGTCCATTTGGGTTATCTTAGATTAGTTTCCAGTACATTTCTTGACATCCGAGCTTTAATTCTTATCTCTTTCCATGTGGTAAATTTGTATTAGGTCTATGTTTTAACAATTCAGGCACACAGATATCCAGCTGCTGTTCAGTAGCACCCAGAGGTATTATCTTTATTAATGTGATCAAATTTTCATTTCTATGGAGAAGTCTATATCTGTTTGCTTTATGTAGATATGTAGACTAGCAGATGCATCATTCTATTGGATAGATTTGTGCGTCGCTGGCTCGTCATGAAACCATTGTCCTGATATTTTAGAGAGTCGAAAGACAAAAATTGTTGATCTGATGTTAGGGTAAATAATGGAAGGACAAGTGAAACTTGTGGGAATTTGGGGTGATTTTGTAGGATGGAAAAAGGTGGAGTGGGTCTATTTTATCACTTTAGAGTACAGTAGAGTTTCTCAAATATAAGACCATAGGACCATGATGCCAAACATATGTATGTGCTTATATGGTATATATCTCAACTGTGGGTTCACAAAACATTATGGACATTATACATATGCGTGTTAACTGCGTTGATGTATGCAATGATTTCATGTTGCTATTAGTTGAGTTGTGGATAATCTTTTGAAATTGGGAAAAATAAAATAAAATCATGTTTTCTGTTTCCAGCGAGCAAAATAATATCAACTGTACCAATATCAACCCGAAAATAGTCCCGTCAGGTAAACACAACGCTTTCCAGGATTTTCTGTTTCCTGTTGCTTTACCTGCAACTTATCTGGAATGTTAATTTGAAATATACAATATTCTCAGTTTTCAAGCATTAAACTCAGCTTCATGTATATCATATCACTCAGCTTCATGTTGCTACAGGATATCAAAACAGGTTCAAGAAATAGCATATATCTTCTTCAAGGGTTCAACTTGCCGTTCATGACAATTTTGGGAATTGGTATGCTTAATGATGCTAATGCGGATTTTGGGGTTGATGAAGATGTGGGTAACGATGATGATTATGGAGACGGTTGATTTGCTTGTGTTGACTTTATTTTTTGCTGAATGATTTGGGGGTCGTTGATGAGATTATTACTTTTAGGATTGTTGATTTGTTTGTTTTGTGTTGGACAAAATATATTTTACATTTGGAAATATTTGATATCGACTTTTTACGATATTATATTTGCACGTTGTCGTTATTAGTTTAAATATTTTAGAGGGTAAGAAATATTTATAAATATTCCAACGAAACGGAAAAAATCCGTTGGAATTGTTGTTGGAATATTTTCCGACAAAAAAAAAACGTTGGAATTTTTTTCTCAAATTCCAATGAAATATACTGTTGGAATTATTGTTGGAATCAATTCCAACGATATAATGCCGTTGGACATAATATTGGAATAATCGTTGGAGTTTATTCCAACGATTATATATTCCAATGGATTAATGCCATTGGAATCACCGTTGGACTAAATTCCAACGGTACAACTCTATTGGAACTCCTGTTGGAATATTTGTTGGATTTTTTTTTCCAACAATTGGATATTCCAACGGACAAATACCATTGGAACTACCGTTGGAATTTTTTTCCATTGGAATTTTCGTTGGAATTTTGGCATTCCAACGGCCATTTTACCAACGACTCATTTTTCGTTGGAATTTCCGTTGGAATCGACAATTCCAACGGAAATTGGTCATATTCCAACGAATTTTTTCCGTTGGAATTTCAATGTTTTCTTGTAGTGGAACCTAATACGAGATTAATGGGTATGGGTTCAAGCTTCATGGATCCAGGTTGAAGTTGGGTCGAACCCGAATAACCTGTCAATTAAACATGTCGGGTTCGGGTCAACCTACTATGACTCATCTAACCCGTCTAACCCATTTGTGAATTTAAAAGAAAATTAAGTAAATAATTAATTGTAAGAAAAAACAACAAACAAGACATGTCCTTAAAACTTAAATGATAAAACCTCCTTAATTATGTATTTGTTATTATTATGCATGTCATTTTGAATATTGTCCTTAAAATATGATTAGTATGTTATGTTATTTATGTAATTATGTTATTTCTTTTTGTATTTTGTGAATTGTGATATTTTTTATTGATTGAATATTGTATGACAATGATTGATTTTAAAAAAATAAATTTATTTAGTTAAAACTATTAAATTTATATAAAAATAATTTTATTAGACGAGTTACGCAGGTCAGGTCCGGGTTACATGTGAAATAAGTTGGTCGGGTCCGTGTTCAAGATTCTGACACGAATAATTAAACAGGTCGGGCCCTAGTCGGCTATTTCTAACACGCAAACCTGCGAACCCGGACACATGGATCCAACCCAAATTGACATCCCTAATTGAGACTAAGCGGAGATTTTTAGAGGTGGGATTTTCTAAGTCATATAAAGACACATCGATATTTGTGTGACTCAATATGATAACTGATAAGATTGCTTTCTAAAAAAAATAAAATAAAGGAAAGAAACAGAAAAGTGATAAGATTGTTGTTTTTATCTATCTATTTCATTAATTATTATTAATAATCATATATAATCAAATGTTGACTAATACTTTGAAGTAACGATGTAATTATCACTGCTAAAAATTTCCTAAATTAAAAAGTTATCAATTTTCAGTTTTCACTCATTTAGTCAGTTTACAATTTATTTTTTAGGTTTCATAGTCAAGTTTAATCACGACTGTAATAATATCTATTACATATTGTATTTGACTCTATTTACACTAGATTTTATGAAATGTAATAATATTATATAATTTAGTTTCTTAAATCTTAGGGATAATTACAAAAAAATACCACTGAGGTTTGGCCTAATTATAAAAAAAACCCAGATAACTTTCAAAATTACAAACCCATATGGTTTGATTCAGTGTTAAAATTAAGGGATAAACTGGAATGATTTTATAAATATGAAGGGAGATTTTGAAATATATTTTGCTTATAAAGGGGTTAAATGTTAGACAAAATAAAACATTGGGGGTATTTTTTGTAATTTGAAACTTAGCTGAATTTTTTTGTAATTAGGTCAAACCTTGGTTATTCCCAAAAAAGACCTCTTCTCGCCGATCACCTTCCAAGACGAGCTCCTCCGCGAAACCTGCACAAGGGGGCCGGAGGGGGGCTCCGGCGTACCCTCTCCGATGCTTAAGTCAGTGACTTGGAAGAGAAGCAAAAGGCAAGAGAGAGAAAAAGCAATGTAACAGTAAAAAAAATGAGATTAGGTTAGAATGAACCTGGGTTTGGACCTTTTATACCTTAGCTAAGATTAGGGTTTCCGTAAAATCCGGGATTCCGTTACGATTTGGTGTCAGGGTCATCATTAGGTTAGGATCGGATCTCCTAAAAACCCTAATATTACGCCCTTAAGGCCTCCCTCTCGAACTGATCTCAGGGACGCCGGGTCCATGTTTTAATATTTTAGCCCTCGAAATCTCAAAGGCACCCTGTGAGCCCCTTCTTCGGGCTGAGCTGAAACCCAACTCAGCCTCTTTTTTCATATTCCCGAGGTTCCTTTAGAATGCTCCAGACCAAATATGCCCTTAAAGTACAACAGGTCATCTTTAAGCACCCGAGGTTTAAGAGAGATCGGCCCAATACAACAAGTGTTATTAGTTCAGCCATATGTTCAGGGCTTAGATCGACCCAATAAGCTATGAGCCTCATCAGACCAGCCCAGTGTTCCATGCTTAACAGATCGGCCCAAACCATATTTTACCCTTATCAAACCTCAAGAGTACTTTTGTAATTAACCCTAAATTTCATCCAAAACGCACGTTGTTTGACTAGGATTACTCTAAATTATTTGATTTTTTGAATAAATTAACATGATTGAAACGCAGAAGAGTAATCATATTGCTGCATAATTTCATTGTATTTTCTTACTTCAATAAATTGTCACACGTCCTTGCTATTGTATAGCTATATTGGATAAGGACTAGCATAATTATCCAATCATTATCCACCTCCCCCTTCTTCAAAGTTTCACAGTTCAGTAAAATTATGGGTGAAAACAAGTGACAATAAGTTCCTTCCTTTTTATTTTTTTTTTATGTTTGCACGGTTTATCAATTAAAATGTTAGAAACATTTTGGTACTTAACTCTCTGTTTTGTTTTAAAATAATTGATGAAATTCCAAAGTGGTGAAATTTAGTTGATTGTATTACTTATACTTCAATTAATAATTGTCTTCAAATATGCTTGGAATTTAATTTGGTGTAAACTAGTTTAACTATTATTTAAAAAAAATGCATTCATTCATGTCATTCAAGTGTTATTTTTTTGATTTGACTGAATCGATTCTGAAGCATTTTAGGAAACTATTAATACTTTTCAGTAGGAATACTAATATTTTCACGAGTTTCCTCAAAAAAATATACTCTTCAAGCGAAAAACTGATACTTTTTAGGGGACTACTAAATACTTTTCGGGAACACTACTATATATTTTTTAAGGAACTACTAATACTTTCGGTGGGGATTACTAATATTTTTTATTGGAAAAACTAATATTTTTTAGGGGGACCGTTAAATATTTTCAAGTGGACTACGTACCAATACATTTCAAATTGACTAGGGATACTTCTCGATGAAAACTTAATTCTTCTAACCACTCTCATGATACTATATCACTGTTCAATCTAAAAAAATAATACTTTCAAGTGAACTACTTATCAGTACTTTTCAGAAGAACTGCTAAAACTAGTCCATGAATATCACAAAAACGCTACTGCCAATAAAATAAACTACTTACTAATACGTTTCAAAAATATTGTTAATACCGATCCCTGAATATCATAAAAACGCCACTTTTAATAAAACAAAAAATAACCAGGTCAATTTTGGGATCTGCGTAACAGATTTTCTCATTTTCCCCTGTTGGACCGTCTGATACGAGTTTTTGTCGATAAATAAAAAGAAGCTATAACAAATTAATTAACTCTTAATTATAATTTTTTCCCCCTCGCTATTTTTTCTCCATATAAAACATTAATTGCTATTTTTGCATATGGTTTTTTACATTAATTAATTAACCTGATAGTTGGTATTTTTATTATTTAAATAAAACATTAAAGTAATTCTCAAGAAAACAAATGGAAGGACGATTACTGCTACCATATAAAATGTAGTGAAATAAGATTATAATTAAAACAATTATTAATTGCTATTTTTGCATTTGGTGAATGTCTACTTTACAATTGAGGGAGGTGAATGAGATCGATTATCCTCAACTTAAAACTATGATTTTAAGTACGGATATAAGCCAATTATTGGTGCCCAAAATTTCAGTGGCTTGGTAATGGAGCTTTAACTTTTGATTGCCTACATTGTCCACTCCCACACATCTTATTCACACAATCTTCCACTTTGTCAACATCTGCATTATAAAAAACAGAGATTTAGAACAAGTAACATACATATTATGATTTTCGGTACGAGAAATATGTCTCGGTACCCAAAAGTGGACCGATCCTCAAAAAAAAAAAAAGACAAAATGGATATTTGAACTCAGAAATAGCTAAAAAAATATATTTTTAAAAAACATGGTTAAAAATATTTTTGCTTTAAAAAAGTGGGCAAAAATCCGACGTATACTAAAATTTATATGTAGAAATAGAAATTCCCAACCAATTAAGAACAACCACATTAAAAATTCATTTTTCGGACAATTGGTATACTCACCTTTACCAAATCGAACACAATTATTAATTCCACAACGAGAGTCGCAAAATTGAAGCCCATTTGAGTTCTGAGACTTTGTGCATTTGGCAAGGCATTTTATGGTGCATACTACCACTTCCCCTGCTTTAGCAAAGCAATTTGAAATGCAATCTTCATAGCAATTCTTGAAAGATGCTGAGGCTTGCCCGGCGCATAATAGCATCAACACTGTAATCACAGTTATCATTCGAACATTCTTGTCCATGCTTGATGTTTTTTTTTAAATCTCGATTCTAATTTTCACTAATTATTGATTTAATTCTTGTTTGTGAATTGTGGGGTAGAAAACTAGTGTGATTCATATATATAATAATTTTTGCTTCTGATTTCTTGGGGTAAATCAGATTTATATTGTGTGGCAGATTTGATTTTGTGTACTTTTTCATTAGATTATGATTAATAAAGAGGAAAAGTGATTTAGCCACTAAGATCACAAAAAGAAATGTGTTTTAAAGTTTAATTACGTGTGTAGTCAACGTTATGCATTAATCTTGATACCCACCCACCTCGGGGCGAGTCGACCCGTCCTGTTGTGCATTAAATAAATTTAAATAGAAAAAATGAAAAAAGGGAGTAAATATTTATTTTAATATATTTGTAAAATATTATTTAAAAAACTATTATTTTCAATTTATAAATATTACATATAACATTAAAAGATAAAAAAATATATTATAATATATATTATACATGCAAAATATATATTAAATATATTAAAAATATAGGTGGGGCGGGGCGGGTACCCGCGAGGCGGAAATAATACAAAATGTATGTTGCCGGGCGAATACTCACGGATCGGGTCAAAATTGTCGTCCCTACTTGTTGTCGTTTATTTAATTATCCACATGCATGTTTGAATTTTATTTTGTTAAACCGGGCATGAAGAAATTTATTTGAGTTTACAAGAGAAAAGCTCCTACAGCTAGAATCATGTGAAAACAATTATCTTTTTAAGATTTTATAAATATGAGGATTTCTAAGTTAAATAAGACATGTCGGTATTTGTGTGATTCAATATGATAAGATTGCTGTTTTTATCTAATTAATTAATTATTATTAATAATCAATATATATCAAATATTAACTAATACTTTGAAGTAACAATGTATTTATCACTGCTAAAAAATTCCTAAATTAAAGAGTGATCACTTTTCACTGTTTTCGCTCATTTAGTCAAATTACAATTTTTTTTCCATAGTCAAGTTTAGTCACAACGGTAATAATATTTACAACATATTTGTATTGGACTCTGTTTAAACTAGATTTTGTGAAGTGTAATAAGAATTATATAATATGGTTTCTTAAATATTAATCAAAACTGACGCTGTTTGACTAGAATTATTTGAAATTAACGCTTCCAAATTTATCCGCGTAAATACTTCTCGGATATGGACCAATTAGGCCGTTAGATCTTATAAGATGTTTTTGGAGCTTATGTGATGTTAGATCTTATTTTAAGAATAGTTGGTTGAAGTGTTTGGATAAAAAAAGATGTCATAGCTGATAAGATATTAGTAATGACAATTGTTTAATTCAAATAGTCAAAATTAAATGAAGTTGTTAAAATAAGATCTTATTTTGAAAATAAGTTGGAATTCCCCAACTTTTTTAAAAACAGCTTATAAGCTCTTACAATCTTATTTTAGGAGTTTATAAGATCTTTTTTTTAAGAGCAAAAACTCATATAGGACCGTCTTATGGGTCTAAACCCGTAAGACATATCCTATTGACCCACGGATCCTGTTGACCAGGTTGTTCACTTGGTTTTATACCATTGATTTGGGCTTCCTAGACTTGAGTTTTGTGTTGTTCTTGAGTATTTTGAATCATTTGAGTGGCCAGGCCATGTTGAGAGCCAATTATATTGAGTTTATAGTCATAGTAATGAATCGTGTATCAAAAGAAGTACAAACGAGCAAACACGAGAGACTGATTTGAAGAAACGTCCAAATACGTCCGAACATTTCCATCACTGACAGCGTTTTGAATTTTGGCCATAACTCTCTCTACAAAATTGATATTGAGATGATTCAAGTGGTTATGGAAAGCTAAGAGATAGTGCTACAACTTTCATAAAGGGCTCAAAATCAAATTCAGACTGTATTGGGCGCTAAAACCTGGCGGGCGCTGCAGCGCCCGATACAGAGCTTTTCACCCCCAAAATTAAAGTTGGGCGCTACAGCGCCCAACGCCCGGTGCTGCAGCGCCCGGGCGAGATTTTTCCTGGGATGTGTTGGGCGCTGCAGCGCCCATCCCGGGCGACGCAGCGTCCCTCGGAGGAATTTCCTATGTTCCTCCACCTTTTTCTTGAACTTTTGAGGGGCTATAAATAGATACATGGGAGGCTTGATCTAGGGGGAAGAAAAGGCTGAAAATACACCCAAGAACATAAAAAATACATCAAATTCATCAAGGAAGAACCAAGGGAAGAATCGGGTCAAATCGGAGCTTGAGGATTGAAGATTAATCGAGAGATTATCTATTTCCCTAAGTTTTCTCATTCTTTGTGCTTTAATCTTTCATTTTAGCTTGTCATGAATATGAACAATTTGTCTATGAGTTGTTTATTTGTAATGAGTAACTAAACTTCTTGTGATTTCCGGGTTTTGGAAGTAGATTAATTGAACTCTTGTTGAATGTTTTAATCTTAGTTGAAGTTATTATCTTGAAGCTTATTTGAGTACTTTGTTCTTATTCTTGTTTTATCATTTGGCCAATGATTTAACTTGTTTGATATATTGATTCATAATTCGAGAGATGAGTTTCAATATTAGATCTTGAGTACTTGACATGAATATTTGCATAATCGAGAGATTTGTGAATATTTGTGAGGATATTTGTTCTTTTGTGCATTTGAGAGTTGTGTATCTTTTGTTGAGTAGAGATGCTAACATAGATATTTCAATCTACACTTTATATACATCTCGAGAGGGAGGATAAAATACCGTTGTGATCGTCTTATAGGTATATTGATAATAACTTTGGCTTTGATTAAATCGGACAACAAGAGGAATATTAATTGAAACCATAACCCGGGAATCCATTTCATTCCCTTGATAATTTCATTATATTTAGTATCTTGTGTTTTTGTGGTTAATCTTGTCTTTACTTCTACAACAATTATCAAATTTCGATCGTCTAAATAAAAATAAGACTATCTTAGTTCAATACTTAGGGCATAAATTTATTAGTCTCCATGGATACGACCTTGCTTACCCTATTCCATAAACTACACCGTACACTTGCGGTGAAGCTAAAAATAAGGCGAACAAGATTTTGTCACCGTTGCCGGTGACTAATAAAATATTTGGTGCTAATATTGCGTTGATAGAATTATTTTTAATTTAGATATTTTTTATTTTATTTTATTTTTCTTTTGTAAATTCTACTTCTACAATATTTGATTTGTTTCTTTGAGTTGGTGCAAGTAGTGCACGAGTACTCGCTCGGATAGAGAAAGTCAACTACTTCAATAATTGTAATTCTTACAGTTATTGGAATAATCCTACTTCTACGTGCTACTATCCAGATTGGGGGAATCACGAATATTTTTTAAATGCTAGCACGGAGAATGTGATTCAACTGCCATCAAGCTTCAATTTAACGAATGGATTTACTAATGCGGAATGTAAACCATCTTTAGAAGAAGCCCTCACCTCGTTAATGAGTCAAACAAGTTTGTTCATGAGCGAGACGAGGGACCGCTTTACACGTGATGAAGCAAATAAGGACAAGATAGAGTTGCAATTGACACAGTTGGCCAGTACGATGAAAAACCTTGAGACTCAAATGAGCCAATTAGTTACAATTATTGGTGGGCAACATCAAAAGAGCCAATTTTCAAGCACCACTGAAGCCAACTCAAGGAACAATGTAGTGTCATTCATCAAAGGAGTGGTACCGAATACGAGGAGCCGAAAATCCTGGAAAAGCAAGAAAGTTCGGAACCAAACATGGATTATGTGTCTATGCACTTTAAGCCCATGTGTGGTACCAAAAAGGAGCAAAAACAGGACAAGGAACACACGAACCATGTGTGTACGCCCATGCAGTGCGTGCAAGATATCATAAGAAAACTATTCCAGAATGAGACGAGCACGAACTATGCGTATGCACACGAACAATATGGGCGTAATTCAAATCAAAGTGTTCCAACACCAGGACTCCACTACTTTCTTGGAAATCCTAATTATGCATTACTAGATGCAAACAATGCAAAAACGGTTCTTGATCACGACCCAAAGCAGCTAATATATACATTCAAAGGTGGTATGAATTGAAATTAACAGGCGTCGAGCTAAAGACGTTAAATATAGCGCTTGTTGGGAGGCAACCCAACGGTTTGTGGTGTGATTTTTGTTTTTGTGTGTTTTCTTAAAAAAAAGAAAGAAAATTACCTAATTTTACTTTGCAGCCACGCACGGGCAAGCCGTGCGTGATTGAGGAATTGGAGATGTTGCTACGGCCCCACACACGAGCAGCCCGTGCGTTTGGCGCACGGCCCGTGAGGAGGAGACGCCCAAGGAGGGCGTGGGCCACGAACCGCCGCCACCCCCACAATAAATCAGGTCCAATCCACACAGGTTTATATTGAAATTTTATCTTCTCTTACGTGCGATATAATTTCATTTAAGTTTGGGGGAGAGATAGTTATTTTGATATGAAATGTGTGGATATATTAAAAAAAAATTATGCATTTTGTGTGTTTTCATATAGTTTCATGTAAAGCATTTTAGGTTGCATTTGCATTAGAAGCACGTTTACAGTTTTAACACGTTTATTGTTTTCATAGATTTTAAGGAGTGAGTTGACCGTGTGCGATGAGACTTGATGCTTATATTTTTGAAAAATTTGTATTGTTTTGATTGGGTGTTGAGTATGAGTTGATTGAGCCATGAATAGATGATATTGAGCATGTGAATATTGAAAACATGGTTTGATGCTTTTGAATTACGTATTTACAAGCCTGTGAGCTTTTGAGCCTTTACTGCTTTCACATTATGCAGTCTTGTTGATGATTTGAGTGTTTCATTCATGTTGTTAGAATTCTAGAACTTGCTCTGGTATCTCTGTCAAGGTCACATGTTGTATGCGAAATGTGAAAATGATCAAAGGCCATTTTTTGTTAGCCCTTCAAGCCTTTTGCTTACCTAATGATGATATTGAAATCCCTAGTTAGCCAACTTGAGCCTATTGCCTAATTTTTGATAGCCACAATTCAAGCCTTAACTTGATAAATCTTTTACCCAAAACTTGAGCGTATAGCATTGAGTAAAGGGATTGAATAAGGATGAATGGGTGAAATCAAAATTTTAGAAGATGGTGTTAGAGTTGGTTGATGGGAACAAACAGGAAGAAAAGGAGGAGAAATAAAGTGTTGAAAACTCGTATAAATGTTGGAAAAAAAAATCGGCTTTGTAAATGAGTTTCATTTAAATGAACTTGGGGGCTAAGGATTGTAATTTGAGGTGATTCTCAAAAGAAAGAAAGGAGATGGAGATAAGAGGAGTTGATGAAAATGAGAGATGATTTGAGTAGCATATTGAGCTTTAATGTAGATGATTTATATGCTCACCGGTCTATACGCTCGGGTTTGAGTCACTCTATCCATATTTTCCTACCCTAACCAAAGAACCTTCATTACAACCAAAGAAAAAAGTCCTTTTTGATTCACAAATTGCATACATTCTAGTGGCAGAGATATGAGATGAATTGCAAGCCTATAGTAATTTTGCGACATTGAATTGATTTGAACATAAACACGTCCTATCTTCATTCGAGATGAGAGTATACACTTGATCTTTGAGAGACGTGATTCTTAGCATTTACCATGGTTTCCTTGATGTATGCTCTATGTTAGATGTTTGAGGCTTGGTTGATTCGTTGCTTGACACCTATGATGAACAATACGCATTTTATGGAGTTGTTGTACATTTTACTTTTCATTACTCCTAGTCATGTTTTATCTTGTTTCTAAAAGCGTTGACCGGGACGACCAACAATTTAAGTTTGGGGGTATTTGTTCACTTGGTTTTATACCATTGATTTGGGCTTCCTAGACTTGAGATTTGTGTTGTTCTTGAGTATTTTGAGTCATTTGAGTAGCCAAGCCATGTTGAGAGCCAATTATATTGAGTTTATAGTCATAGTAATGAATCGTGTATCAAAAGAAGTACAAACGAGCAAACAACGATAGATTGATTTGAAGAAACGTCCAAATGCGTTCGAACATTTCCATCACTGGCAACGTTTCGTATTTTGGCCATACCTCTCTCTACAAAATTGATATGGAGATGATTCAAGTGGATATGGAAAGTTAAGAGATATAGCTACAACTTTGATGAAGGGCTCAAAATCAAATTCGGACTGTATTGGGCGCTAAAACCGGCAAAGCGCGGTAGCTGCGGTGCCCGATCTGAGCTTTTCACCCCCAAAATTAAAGTTGCGGTATTTATAACGCCCAGCGGCATTTGCCGCGCTCGGGCGGGATTTTTCCTGGGATGTGTTGGGCGCTGCAGCGCCCATCCCGGGACTATAAATAGATACATGGAAGGCTTGATCTAGGAGGAAGAAAAGGCTGGGAATACACCCAAGAACACAAGAAATACATCAACTTCATCAAGGAAGAACCAAGGGAAGAATCGGGTCAAATTGGAGCTTGAGGATTGAAGATTAATCGAGAGATTATCCATTTCCCTAAGTTTTCTCATTCTTTGTGCTTTAATCTTTCATTTTAGCTTGTCATGAATATGAACAATTTGTCTATGAGTTGTTTATTTGTAATGAGTAGCTAAACTTGTGATTTTCAGGTTTTGGAAGTAGATTAATTGAACTCTTGTTGAATGTTTTAATCTTAGTTGAAGTTATTGTATTGAAGCTTATTTGAGTACTTTGTTATTATTCTTGTTTTATCATTTGACCAATGATTTAACTTGTTTGATATATTGATTTATAATTCGAGAGATGAGTTTCAATATTAGATCTTGAGTACTTGACATGAATATTTGCATAATCGAGAGATTTGTGAATATTTGTGAGGATATTTGATCTTTTGTGCATTTGGGAGTTGCGTATCTTATGTTGAGTAGAGATGCTAGCATATATATTTCAATCTACACTTTATATACATCTCGAGAGGGAGGATAAAATACCGTTGTGATCGTCTTATAGGTATATTAATAATAACTTTGGCTTTGATTAAATCGGACTACAAGAGGAATATTAATTGAAACCATAACCCGGGAATCCATTTCATTCCCTTGATAATTTCATTATATTTAGTATCTTGTGTTTTTGTGGTTAATCTTGTCTTTACTTCTACAACAATTATCAAATTTCGATTGTCTAAATAAAAATAAGACTATCTTAGTTCAATACTTAGGGCATAAATTTATTAGTCTCCGTGGATACGACCTTGCTTACCCTATTCTATAAACTACATCGTACACTTGCGGTGAAGCTAAAAATAAGGCGAACACAGGTCCGCGGGTCAAAGACATCTGCTTCATTTTTTTTTTTTTTTCCTATTTTTCTACCTCAGTTAAAGTAACAGTTTTATGAGAAAAAATATAGGTTTTTTTTTAGATAAAGTATCATATTTTTTTAATATAACCACAGATTATGATTACCTTACAGTGAAGGAAAAATAAATATATCAGATTTAAAGTAACACCTTTATGAGTAAATATATATATTTTTTTTGAGACAAAATATTATGTTTTAAGAGTAAAAGTATCTGTTTTTTTTAAATAAAGTATTAAGTTTTTTAATATAGTCGCATATTATGAATTCAATACAAAGAATGATGAATAATAAATATGATAGAGTTAAAGTAATACTTTTATAAGTAAAAGTATTTGTTTTTTGAGATAAAGTAACATATTTTTTAATATAGTCACAAATTATGAATATATTATAATATATATATATATATAACATATTTAAAGTAACACTTTTATACGCTAAAGTATCTATTTTTTGAGATAAAATATCATGTTTTTTAATATAGTCACAAATTATCAATGAAGGAAAGAAAAAAAATAAAAAGTAAATATGTTATAGTTAAAGTAACAATTTTGTATGTAAAAAGTATCCATTTTTTGAGATAAAGTATCATGTTCTTTAATACAGCCACATATTAGGAATTCAATACATCTAAGAAGGAAAGATATATTTGACAAGAGTTAAAATAACACTTTTATGAGAAAAAGTATCAGTTTTTTGAGAAAAAATATCACGTTCTTTAGTGCAGTGAAGAAGGAAATTAAAATAAATATGACGAGCTTTGGGAATTTGTAATAATTTATGAATGAGTTATATTCATTTTTTTTTTCTGAAAGGATTGAATTATATTCATGGTTATACTAAAATTGCACAAAACAAGCACTAGTGGTCTAGTGGTAGAATAATAATCTATCTATGGTATAAACCTAGGTTTGATTCCTGACTAGCACATTTAGCGTGAGTATTTTTTTTTAAAAATTATTTGGTGGTTATGGATCCGGATCCGGATTGTAGGGTCCATCTTACGGATCCGGTTTTGTAAGACGATCCTACAAGAGATCTTCTCTTTTTTAAAAAAGTCTACTAAATAAATTTAATTTAAACAGTTTATAAGTTTTTTTAACATCTTATAAGATATTTTGAAGAGATTATAAGCTCATCCAAGCACCCTACAAGTAAAACGAAATACCTTGTTGGGCCTTACTAAGTTGTTATTATTATTATTATTATGCACTTAGAAAAACGTTATCTTTAGGGATAATTACAAATTAAAAAACCTTTGAGCTTCAAGAAAAAGGACTTTTTGCGACAAATGTATTACTGTATTAGTGACAACATATTGTTGTCACTAAAACACTACCTTTTGTATCAATAAGCCGTCACAAATAACTTCACCTTTTTTCTTCCCGTCACTTTTTCGCGCCTGCTACACCCTTTTTTTCCCACTTCTTTTTTTCTTTTTTTTTACCGTAACCACCTCATTTTCTCTCTGCCGGTCACCACCGCCGCTGCAGCCGCCACCTCTCTCTCTCTCTCTCTCTCCCCCTCTCTCCCCCAAGCTTTTTATTTGGAGCCATTGAACCTACCCCCGCAGCCTGTCTGTCCGCTCACCGGCCACTGCCATCCACCATCATTCAGAGTCAAATCTCGCTATTATTAGGTCAGTAGATGATTGTTTTTTTATGTAATTATATTTGATATTTGATTTGGTTTCACTCAAGGTTTTATCGAAGGGTTTGCTTGAAATTGGGGAGGGATTTGGCTTTGTATTTAATAAATTATCATAGTTGTTCTATCTTCTCATACTTGACTGATTCTTTTGAAAAAAATTCTTTTATTGATAAAATCTCATTTACTGATAATTTAGCATTATCGATAAATCTGGTGCAGAATTTGATAAAAGAGAAGTTTATAGTTATATTTTAGCTTGTCATAGGAAATGAAGCAAATTTTCCTCATGAGCTGAACTCAATAGGTGGTTCAAATTGCTTGCTCACTTGATTCGATAAAGTTTTAAATACAAGGCACAAAAGAAGATTGGTGAGTTTCGAACTGTCTATTAAACGTTCCACTACTGTGGTTTTTTATTATATTTTGTATTTCTGTATTTTTGGGAAATGTGGTAGGCTTTGAGTTGTCATGAAACAAAGACTTAAGAAGAGTATCTAACTTTTCTGATAAGAAACATTGTATGCTGTTTTTAGAAACATTGCAGATTAGATTAATGTTACAATTTTGTTTGTTTTCAGGTTTTCTGATAATAATACAGAGGCTTGATGATGAAGTTTATTGAATTTTGGAATCTTGCCATAGATAAACAAAGCATTGCAAAAAAGTGGTTCTCTATTTCAAATGAAGCTACCACACATAAACTGTGACATGAACTTTTGGTTTGATTGCAATTTCATGAAGTCTAGCTGTTTTCATTTAATTCCTTATTTTATCACCCATTTTGGGGTGATTTAATGTATCTGCAATAGGTCAAATATCCTAAGTAGTATAATTAGTTTAGTTTGTTGTAAATCTTGCGGCATCAAGTTGAAGTGAGGAGTTTCCTGCAGAACCCATTAAGGCCCTTATCTGTAATAGTCAGGGAACTTATATTGCCAGTGGAGGTGTTTCAGGGGATATATACTTTTGGGAGGTGAATTATATTAAATTGTATTTCATATTGGTGCTTTAGTAATTGCTTAATGGATTGTCATGACTCAGTATCTTTCTTGATGTTGTATAATTGTAGGTTGCAACTGGGAAACTGCTTAAGAAGTGCCATGTGCATTACAGTCTACAGAGCTGTTGGCTGCTTGGTATTTAATGAGGATCAGTCCCTTTTGATTTCAGGGTCTGGGGATGGATGTGCCGTGTCTGGTCACTTTTCCTGTATAGTCCCATTCCATCTGTGTTTACTTTATGTTGCAAAACTTTGTTAAGTGAGTACTAAATGGATGTTCTTATTCTACTTAAGGAGTTTTGATGATGCAAGGAGGGAAGAAAGCTAGACATCTGCTTCTGAGGATCGCTCATTCAAGGTTACATCATATAGCGTCCACTCAATATTTAATGCTTTAGCAAATACATCATTATTGGTACATCTGATGCTTGATTTGAGGGAAAAACATGTTTTGAAGATGATTTAAGCATACTGTAAACATTCTTGATCTTGAATTCATCTTATAGCATACTGTAATTACCGCATCAATCATTGACTTTCAGTAAATCCGCTCTTAAATTTTTAATATATGGGAGAAAGTATCGTAATTTGGATCTTCTTGCCTAGGTTCTGATACAGAGAATCAGTATCACTATTACCTCTACCCTAATCGAAATGTACGGAAGCCCACAAGAAAAATGTTCTACTTATTCATGTAAGTAGTATTAAGTTTTCTCATTAAAAAAATGTCTGTGTTTTTCACCCCTGTGATTGCCAAACTGTTGGGTGGACCAACCAGAAAACTAAAAAAGGTTGTTGTTGGTTTTATCTTCCATCAAGAAAGATGGATTCCCTAAGTATTTAAGCAACTCTGTGTAGGCATGCTGTACTTAATAGGCATACCAAATTACCAATTACTATCATATGTTTTTGTTTCACTCCTACCACTTTTACATCAACTGTCAGTGTTGAAGTAATTTTTTAAAGGAATTCATCTACAGTGCCTAGGAGCTCGTAGCATTATTTGGAGCTCATACTCTAGCTAGGAAGCAAAGGTTTTGGAAATCCGACCGTCTTTGACAACTCTTACTATAAAATTCTTCTGGAGAAGCCATGGTCATCTTCAGGTAATACATCACTTCGTTCTTCCTTAGCCATCTTGTTTTACTTTTTTTTAGGCAGCCAAAGTAGTTCACCATTTTAACAGAAAAATATTCTCTGGGACTTGGCAACTGGTTTTTACTGAAGAATTCCAAATCTCTCCAGCTCTTTAGGTTAATAATCATTCATTCTTTACATGTAATTATTTTTCTCATACGTGTAGGTGGCATGTTTAGTATGATTGGCCTTCCTTCAGACCGGGCACTTGATGAGGATGATGAATGCATGAGGTATGACATTTTGTGACAACCATTGTTATTGGCCATTGGTAAATTGTGCATGTGGTGATTCTCACTGTGTTTTCCCCTTTAAAAAATGAGAATCATTTGGCATTTAATCTAATGGTGCTAATGTTCATAGATTTATCAGCTCCAATCTAACATGATGTTGGGTGTTTAGATTGAACGACTTTCTCGAGTTACATTAGATTGCAATCCGCGGTTTCTGTTCTGTTCTTTTCTCGTCTGAAAACATCGTCTTTTGTGCATACATAACTGCCTGTGTGTGCTTATATGTATGTAACCAGACCGTTTATCTGGTTTGCTTTTCGTACGAACTCGGAGTGGAAAAATTCTTTATATCTGACATAATACAGTTGACAGGTATTGGGAACGGATGAGTTGAATGCTTGCTTGAACAAGTATCGCTTGGAATTGGACCAACATCTTGCTGCCCTTGTCGGGAGGTTTAATCATTTACTTATTTTTTCTGAAGTATTGGCTTATTACCAGATAATAAATATTTTTTCTTCTTCGTCTCTCTGCCCCTTCGATATAATAACAGATACTTGAACATCGAGGCTTAAAAGACTTTTGTTAGGTATCGAACCCGCTGTCGAGCCCGTACGCCATAGCCGAATAATGATTCCAATAATTTAACTAATAAACTATTACAATGTATTCAGCCTACGGGATAGGGATTAGGGATTACAAATAATCTAAATAACAGAAATAAATTATAGGACCTAACAATATAACCCGCGGGAATGCTCGGAGCTACACGCTCCATCCAAGAGCAAACCGACCAAAGGAAAAGGAAAAAAGGAAATGACTAAAAGCAAAAGTAGAAAAGGAAGGATATCACCTTTTCTTGGGCAGCAACGATTCGCACAACAACGACTCGTACAAACAACGAGCTTCAAGGTCCGACTTGAAGCTCCGGGCGGAGAAAAGGAGGGTCAATTCCTTCGGCTCAGAAAACTGAAGATTCCCCTACCAATGTTTAAGAAAACCAGGGCATGGACCAAGCAACGGGCAACCCACAAAGAGATACCCAAAGCCCCACGCCTCCAAAGACCCACCACCTCGGTTGCCACTCGAGAAGAACCAGAAAACCCGGAAAACACCGCACACAACGGGGGACTGAACAACACAAAGTCGAGCGCCCCTCTCACGCGACTCACAGCGAAAAGAAGCTCACAGGGAATCACAAAGAAAACCAGAGCTTGTGATCGAAGGAGACAAAAGAGAGAGTTCAGGGAATGTAGCCGCTGGAAGAATCGAGAGAGTAAGAATTGCTACAGTCCGCTGGTTAGGGTTTCATTTGAGGGCTTTTAATGGGGATATGAATGGTTATGATTGAAACCCTCAAATGAACGGTCCAGATGGTTTTTTAGAAGATCCGCGGTTTCTCAAAGTCGAGTGGAACATAACCCGGGTTCGAGTTGTGGGTCGGTTGCAATGGGGCTGGCCTTCTCTTTTGGGTTAGTAAATGAGTTTTAATGGGCCAGAACTAAACAATAGTATTGGGCCACAAAAACAACTTTGATCAAATTTAAATATAAAAGAGCAGACATATTGCTTGTTTTTTGTATTACTCATATAACATGTTAAGTTGTGAGTTGTGACAATGATTATATTTGCTTAATATGTTTGAGTTCTTACCATCATATTGCAAATGTTATTAGGATAACATTGGATCTTTATGTTTATATTCCTCCTTTCTTGTCTATTCATACATTGTGTACATTTGGTTTCTAACTCAGAACACAATTAAGTAATTATATCATGTCAAAATTGCAGATGTCTTTTATTTGTGTACAGTTTTATCGTGAATTACAAAGAAGCAAACAAAATATAAAAAAAGCTAGCTTTAGCGACGACATTTGTCGTCCCTAATAAGTATTGAGTATTAGCAACAACTTGTCGTCATAAATACTGTCGACACATCAGGTTGAAGAAATTGCGACAAAGGACTTATTAGTGACAACAAATTGCCGCTAGAGCATTTGTGACAACACAGCCGTCGCAAATAATTTTTTTGCGTCAAAATATTGGCAACAACTTACTTGCGACAACATGTTGTCGCAAAAAAGTGCTTTTCCAGTAGTTCGGGCTACTTACAAAAGAACCTAGAGCTTTTTGAAAATTACAAAAAAAAAAAATTGAATTTGATTTCGTCATAAATTTTCCCCTTTATAAACAAAATATATTAAAAAATCTCTTGACATTTATGAAAATATTACAATTACCCCACTAAGTTTAAGATAAAATTAAACTTGATGGACATTTTTAGTAATTTTGAAATATCTTTATTTTTTTTTTTGTTTTTGTTTTTGTAATTAACCCAATTAAACCTCAGAAGTGTTTTTATAACTATATATCTTCTTCTGCTTCTGCTTCTTCTTCTTCTTCTTCTTCTTCTACCCAATTAAACCTCAGAAGTGTTTTTATAACTATATATTTATAACTATATCTCTTCTTCTTCTTCTTCTTCTTCTTCTTCTTCGGATAAATGGCCTTTCTTTATAAAAAGGGCAGATGAGGTTTTTGCTAAGCATTCGGATAAATGGGCTTTCTTTATAAAAAGGGCAGATGAGGTTTTTGCTAAGCAATGACATTGCTCTTCATTTTTTACATACGAAATATAGTGAAATACTACTGCCCTTCCATTGATAGATTAACTTCTGCTCTTTATACCACATATTGCAACTTCTGATCTTAAACTAAATTCCCCTTCGTTTTTTTAAAGAAAACAAAAGGCAGCTCTTTTATAAAAGAAAAATATCAACAACCAAGTGTTTATTTTTTCTCCATTGATTTGAGCATTGAGTATACAAGTGGTTCATGGTTCTCTTCATTGCACACGAGAGTACCAATCGGTTGTCGAATCTTACGAGAGAGACGTGCTATCAACTTATTTACAAGTGCAGTGGGGCGTTTCCTCTCTAAAGAGAACGCTACGGCGTGCTTCGACCCAGACTATTCTAAACTTGACTTTTATTTAATTTTTGATAGTGTTGTTGTTATTGTTGCTTGTTCCTAAATTAATAGATAGAGAAGTTTTGGGCCTGGGTCGAACTAAATATATATATAATGTACCCCTAAATTTTCTTTTAATTCTATGAACTCAAATGTGACATAAAAATTTAAATAATCTGCAGTATTCCATATTTTTTTTTTTTTTGAGTAATAACCAAATGAAACTCTAATAGTATTTTTGAAGCTGGATTAAATTCGAATAATTTTGTTGATCAGTATAATGTTCGTTCTTCTATAGTTCCCTATCTGGAGCTAGCACCTCCAATATGGAATTTTGATTAAATGCATGGTACACATCCAAAAGAACTGAGCCTTTATCTCGCTGGACATTCACTAATTGATTGGTTCAAGAACATCGTCATTTGTAAAGATGGAGCCTTAGCTTTACTTTATGAATAATCTTGTACTTTTAAATCTGAATTAGTGAATGATTCATTTGCAGATTGTAACCTCGCAGTAAAGTACAATTGTATATGTATTTGAAACACGAAAATCTCATGTGTCATTAATTACTTTAACTTGTTTACTTGTTGCAACATATGTTACTAACATATTGAATCTAGGCATATACATAAAGGGCAACATTGCAAAATTAGTCTTGTAATTATAGCGTGGTAGCAAAAAGGGTCCTGTAAAATCACATTTTGCAAAAACAATCTCGTAATTATAACAAACCTTGATTTTGATCCTACAAATACACGATTTTCAAAATAGTCCTTAGCTATATGAAAATCTCGATTTTGGTACTAATCTTATCGGATTTCAATTACGTGAGCGACACATGTAGTTCCCAAGTTTCGATGACATTATGACAAAAATAGAGATTTTCATAGAGTTACAAGACTATTCTTCAAACTGTGCATTATGCAGAACTAAAATTGCGATGTTTATATGGTTACATAATCTTTTTGCAAAACTTAGTTTTTGCAGAACCTTTTTGTCACCGTCCTATAGTTACATAACCAATTTTGCAATTTTACCTACATAAAAGCGGCTAAAAAGGATATTTCAATCAAAAAGCACTAAAACAGATCTTCCACAAACTTTCATCTTTTTTTTTTAGTACAATGGGGGGAATTTGGAGAGGGGACACACACCCGTATGGGATCGAACCCGGATCATTCACCCTTACAACACATGTCTCAACCACTAGAGTACAAGGTTGATCCAAAAAATAAAAGATTTTTATCTTCCATTAACCCTTCTAAAACACACACATACACACACACACACAAACAAACAAATAATATTAATGATATAACTTAATTCCAATATTCCTCTCCATTTGATCCACCTTCCCATTTTCTGCCGCGGATAGGTGGCAAACCACAATACTTTTCCATGCAATTATCCACACAAGGTATATAATTGTGAGGACAAGTGCAACTACTTTCGGGACAATCGCAATATTCGTAACAAATATAGTCGCAACGTGTAGGCCAACTACACGATGCTGCAGCCACAGAGATAATTTTCATAATCACCATCATCATAACCACATTTCTTCCCACCACTTTGCCCTTCGTCATATTTTTCTTTTAGCATAGCATTATGATATTTTTTCTGTTCCATCTAAATGCAGGTTTTATATGGATATTTGTCATATGATTAGGAGATTTTGGGTTTAATTTTGTTATATGAAGTGGGGTCATGAAATCTAGTGGCAGGATCCACGTTTCGACTTTAGGAGTATAGTATTAATTATTTTGAGTATATTCTTGATCATGAAATCAAGAATATGATTAGGAGATTTGGGGTTTAATTTTGTTATATGAAATGGGGTCATGGAATCTAGAGGCAGGATCCACGTTTCGACTTTAGGAGTATTGTATTAATTATTTTGAGTTTACTTACATATTTTTTATTTGTTGCCAAATTTTTAAAATTTACTTAAATTTTTATTGTTCGTATCATTAAAATGACGATACTTATTAAAAAGCGTCACAAAAAAAAATTAGAATATCTATCCCACATCAAAAGATTGAAGTGTTGAGAGTGACTTTGAGAATTAATAAATAGAGACTACATAGTTATATTTGACTAACAACAAATATATTCAAAATGAGTCAAAAATTAAATATTAAGTTTAATTTTTTTTAAAAATAATAAATAGTTAATCTTTAATAAATCTTACAAAAGGTAGAAATGTAAAATTTGTCTTAATTTTAATGACACTAATTTTCAAAAGCGTCACGACTTTAGAAATACTTAATAATGTCCCTAAATTTAACAACAGTTTTAGCGTAAGCAAAACTTCATTTAAAATATATTAAATCTTTATTAATTGTGATAGAAAATAGTGTCACCACATAATGATACATTTGATAAAAGCGTCAGGAAATGAGATTTACCTACGCATAGATTTTGTGTCACATATATTTTTGTGACATCAAATTTAACAACGCAACTCATAACTCTTTCAAAAGCGTGTGATATACTTTGTGACGCTAATAAGCGTCACCAAGTGAAATTTTAGCATCACTAAACACAGTTTTTTTAGTATTTTCATTTACTTTATATTTGTTTGAAAATTAATTATTAAAACTTTGTTCGAGCCTCAGTACTTTGTTAAATATAATAAACCAATATTTAATTCTTTCCCCCCGGCCCACCTCCCCCCCTACAAAAAAAAAACCTAAAAAACGACCATAGTTTAGGTGGCAAAAGATGATCGACCCTTAATTAATTTAAAGAGAGTTAAGCTAAATTTATAAGAAATCACAAAAACTTGTATGATGGAGTCAGTCATGAATATAATTTATGGGACATATATACCTATATTTTAAATGAAATTTGAACCTAAATCTAAACCCATGAAAAGATCCATACGTTTGCATTTCTTAGGATCCATCTCATCATGAATGAAACGAATTTAGATTAATGAGATGGTCTCATATGAGAATTCCACATAAGAAATTAGGATTTACAATTTTTTCAAAATGATTAAATAAATGACGATGGCCCCTTGAGGGATTAATGGCATTGAATCATTTTTTTTTGTACGTGCTCAAATCCATAGGAATTCGTCACTTGATAAATCAAAATGTTGAATAAAGCTGATTCGTAGTTTCTACTTCATCAAGTATATGATTAATATTTCAATAATATTCTCCACCCTATTAATAGTCTTACATATATTTAAACAAAATATTGTCCCTCAAGGGCCTAGTGGAATATGGGTTCGTAAAGTCAACGTCTAAAGTTCGAATTCACAACTCTACACTATTAGGTAGAACATGTGCGATATATTATAAGGCTTGCCCAGTGTAGTTTACCTAGCTAGATTGTCCAGATTTTGACAGTAAAGAAGTGTATATTAATTCAAAATCATAAAGTACGAGGGCTAAAATGAATTATACCCTTATTTTTATTTCATCGAAATAAGAAATTTGTTTTCCACAAACTCTCCTTGTTAAAAAAAAAAAAAAAGCATTCATAATATAAAACTTAGTTTGAATCCTCTCCATTTTGTCCAGCTTCCCATTTTCCGCCACTCGAAAAGGCTGAGCTGTTGCGGGTTGGTGGGGAACTACAGTTCTTTACCCTGCAATTATCCAGGCAAGATTTATAATTATTTGGACAATCGCAAATTTTGGGACAATTGCAAATTCTGGAACAAATATATTGGCAACGGTCAGGATAACAAATTGCTGCAGCCACAGAGATAATTTGCATAATCACCATGATTATAATAAAAGTTTTTCCCAGATCTTTGTCCTTCATCATATTTTTCTTTTTCCTTTTGTTTTTAAAAGTTATTTCTGTCTTTCTATAGATTCTGACTAGTTTTCAGAGCAATATTTATAACAGGTTTTGGATGGTTGTAATATGGTAATTATTAATTAAGGAGATTTTGGGTTTAATTTTGTAGTATGAAGGGGGTTCATGAAATCTAGAGGGAAAATCCTTGTTTTGATTTTAGGAATTTAGTATTAACTTTCTTAACACATAAACACTAGAGATAAAATACATGAGTTGTCTTTGAGATTTAGCCAAATTGCAAAAAAAAATATATATATATATATCTTTTAAAATTATAAATACTTCTTCGATATTTGTTTTTATTGTACAAATTACATCAACTTATACAAGATATTTGTAAAACACTTCAGTAAAGATATTTCGAAATGTTTATGGAGATTTTTTAAATTATCTCCACTGAGATCCACCTTGTAATCAAACCATCCTAAACCAAAGAAACAAAACTAGATAGATTTAAAAGAATTTTTTATAATTATATATGTTATTTCATTTTATTTATTTTTATGATTGAACGAGTTGTGATAAAATGAAATTATTATTTTAACATTTTGCAGTTGACACTAATCATTTTATTTTTATCCATAAATTAGATGATCTACTATTTTAAAAAAATAATTTGATATAGTGTTTATGTAGTAGTTGTCACACCCCAAACGGAACGCGACGACGATCCACAACTTAAATACAATAACCAAACAGTCTAGACAAATATCAACGAGAACCCAATGAAACAGAGTCTAAATAGCAGCGGAAATAAATAACAAGTACAAACACAACTTACAGGCCACAATCCATAATCCAAATTACATACCCGAAAAATCAACCAAATATAACAACTTAAAGTCAAGGGTCCTACGCCCTTCAGTTACAAACCGGAATGGAAAGAAATACAAGAGTCCAACAACATTACAAGAAAAGAGTCCAACAACAACAAGAAGAAGCAGTAAATCCAACAAGCGGAGTACAAGGCTCAATCCGTGGTCGGTTCAGCATCTTCAACGAAGTCCTCATCTAAGGTTAGAAAATAGGTGGGGATGAGACAGAAATCTCAGTGGATGGAGTGATCGTGTGCAAGTGTGGCGATATATAGTTAATGTGAGAAAACAGTTATATGAAAACGCGTGAGTATGATGCATGAATTCACACACGATTCAAGCGTCGTGATAAATATATTTAAATAATATACTTATACGATTCGAGAAAAGCAGATTCATGGTCACACAGGCACTATGTGATTGATCAAGACAGGTAGGATTGCGTACGGAAATATAACGCCAATCCCATGCAAGGCAATTAATGGTTGCGTACGGATTTGTAGCGCCAACCAATGCAAAACAAGTAGCGGTTGCGTACAGATTTGTATCGCCAACCAAACGGGTCCGATAACTCCGGAATCGTGTGGATCGGGACAATGCGATTCCTTCGTTCTTCCTTGTAACTCCCAGGCGGGATGGGCAAGACCGTCACCTTATCGCTCCACAGGCAAAGACAAAATCCACAAAGTGGAGCTTGCAAGGCTCGGATCTGTCATAATCATGATTATACCTCAAGTACTATGACCCGCTTCCCTTGGACACTCCGTCCCTCAGTTGCGGGATTAAGACGATGGGGTCGGAAGAGTGGAATAGCAGCCGAGCTGCCTGGTTCCATCCCCGACGTATCCATTCCGACTGTGAGCTGGACACACTAAGTTGACTCAGGCAGGAAAGTAAATACAAACAGCGATCAACCAGCAAATGAGTATTATTGATTCAGGGAAGCAGTTCAGGAAAATTTTTGAAATAACGCGAGGGCAATTTTGGCGTTGGTGGAGTTTTTGGATGAAGATGATTATCGGAAGGATAAGCAACCTTCGATATCTTGAAAGATTAGGTGGAACATAAGTCCCGTTATAGATTCAAATCGCAAGGTGAGGAAGTCGCTCCGCGATCGGGTATTAATCGGTCAAATTGATCCGATAAGTCAAGGGTTTTTGGGAAAATAAAATACTTTAATTAAATCTCCAAGTCAGAGGGTCCAGGGCTATTTTAGTAAAAGAGAAAATAATTTGAGTTAGGTCCTTTATAAAGGAAAAATTGTAATCTAGCCCCGTTTTGTAAAAACCAACACTTTTGGGGTTAAAAATTGAATAAATAAATATCCCGACCTAGAAAAATTATGAGGTCAGTTCCTAAATTCTCTAAATTATTCAGAGATTCAGGTTTTTAATGTTTTGAGGTCGAGTTTTTATAAAATTCTCACATTGGCCCCAAATTTGTAAAAATTGCCAATTCGGACCTTAAGTTTAAAATAATCGGAACTCACAAACCGGAAGGGCTTTTAATGTGATTCCAGTTGGAAAATGTCACTAAGATTAGTGGGATATTGGGACAAAATCAGTTTTTAAAAGAAATAAGTGTAGGTCCTTTAACTTTTGAAAATATGATTTTTGTCCCATTTTGAAATAATTGCCTTTAAGGCTTTTAGGGGTCCAATTGTCATGAAATTTGAACCTTGGGTCCAAAATATAATTAGGTTATATTTAAGTTAGTATTTCCAGGTGCATGGGCTGCATAAGTCCCGGAAATTTCATTTGGGTCCTCAAGTTTAGTATTTTACACATTAGTCCCTCAATTTTAGTAAAATTGCTTTCCAAGCCCTAACCACTTGGATTTTTTTGGAATACATTTAAAATATGTAATTCCCAGTACCTTAGGAGCAAAAATTTCAAATTTTAAAGTTTAGGTCTGGTGCAGTTTTAAAATTGCAAAGTAGCCCTTAAACTTTCAAAATTTTACAATCTAGTCCTTGGGCTTTTAAACGTTGATTTTATTTATCTTAAAACTTTATTAAAATGTCCAAAAGTCATTTTTGAACCTGAGTACAGTCCCAAAAATCGAAATTTGCAGAGGGGTCCTTTAACTTTTATTTTCTTGCAATTTAGTCCACCAACTTTCTATTTTTACATTTTTAAGTCCAAAATTGAAATTTAATCAATTATGCTCGACTTGTCCAGGTTATAAGTCATCCAAAACATAGATTTTAAAGATCATACACATGCATGTCCAATACATACAAGAATTCATCAAATAAAACATTAAATTGCACATGCATGCACCTAAAATTCAATAAATAGTAACTTTGAGCAACTCTTGAGAATTTTCATGACTTGATACATAAAATTGACATGCAATACATAGATTATATATATCTCAAGGCTCATGATCAAATTTTCTAAATGCATTTTAATAAAACACCTAATAGTTGGAAAATATTTTTCCACCCACCTTAAAATTGGAAATTGTGAAATAAAAGGATAAATTTCACAATTTTTTGGATGAGGCTTCTTATGTCAGCCCCTAAGTCAAGAAATATCAAAAATTTGAAGTTAGAAAAATGAGAGAAAAATTAAGGAGAAAAAAGTAGGAGATAAGAAAATGAGAAGGACTACACTTTACCTTATGTAGTAGGTGATTGGAGACTAGTTGAAGCTTAAAAATTGGAAATTTTGGTTCAACTCCAAAATCACCTAAGGTCAGCCCCTATTTCTCAAAAATGAAAAAGGGGTGTTAAAATTTGAAAAAAAAAATAAAAGGAAGAAGGAAAATACACTAGAGTCCATTATCTTACCTTGTAGTCAAAATTCTCTACTAGTTGTTCTTCAATTCTTGAAGTCCTTCTTCAATATGATGTCAAGCTCTAATCTTCAAATGGTCTTCTAAATGTACCTCCAAAACCAAAATTAACTTAAGTCAAGAAGTGAAAAGAGGTAGGTAGATGATATCAAGATAAATTGGAGAACAATATTCCTTACCTTTGGAGGTGTAGGTTTCGAAATTTTTTGAAGTAGAAATGTATGATTTCTTGTGTATTTTGGTTAAGTGTTAAGAAGAAGAAGAAGAAGAAGAAAGGAGTAGAGAGAGGTAGGAAGATTTTAGAGAGAAGGAGGAGAATTTTGCATAGGAGATGAAGGTGTTGGTGTAAAATTGAACCAAATCTTGCACCTCCAAAGGCCTCTTGGCCGTGAACAATGAGAGAGGGAGGAGAATTTTGTTTAATTTTTGTGTCTTGCATTTTGCCTCATGCATGGGGAACATTTTGAAGGTCAAAGGTATGGGCATGAGAATGTTTGAATGGAATGTTGGAAGAATTCCAACATGTTGGCAAAAATAATATTAAAGAAATAATGTAAGAGATGATGTGTATAATATTTGAATTAATGGTATAATTATACACAAGATGACTAATATAAGATGTAGGTGTATAAGAGTTGGATGATATTTTTACTCCAAAAATCATCACCATGGCCGTCCACTATAAGGGCATATTGGTAATTCCATATTTTTTTTTGTTCCAAATTTGATGATAATAGATGAAATATATCAATCTCCAAAATAATTAGTGATTTCCTTGATCACTTATAAGTCTCATGATCACTTAATCTAAATCAAAATCTTAATTCTATAAGGTAAAAGTCTCTAAAATAAATAGTCTCTCAAAATTCTAAGGTGACTAATAAATACAAAAATAGTAATAATGATCAATCAAGTGATCATAAATGCAAAATAGAATTAATGAAGATCATGATCACAAGTAATTAAATAAAATGAAATAAAATACACATTATATATATTATTAATATTTACCCGTCAAAGTGACGCGGTAAAATTGTCGATCAAATGTATAAACGACAATAAAGATCAATTATAAGCTCGGAAAAATCAGGGCTTCACAGTAGTAAATATGTTTACCTCTTATTTTTGTAGGTATATTGAGACAAGTATATAAATAGATGTAATACAAATATTTTATTTCTGATTTAATTCAAAATAATTTGAATAAGTTTGAATTTCTTTAGCAAAGAAAAGTACAGAAAGAAAGAAAACCTCTTATTTTCCATGACGAACTGAATTTTGATTTGATTTAATTCAGATTTCTTCGCAAACAAAAAAAAAAAAAACACAATATCCAATTTTTGGAACAGAATTTAACAAAACTGGACCGTCTCTTTCAATTCGAATATCCAAATTGAACTGTCCCGAAATAATATAATCTCCGTTTCAAACCGTCCCGCTATTTCGGCTCGGTTCCGGAGATTCAATTTTAAAAATCCCTAAATTTAGGTACGATCCAGAGATTTACGATTCTGGATATTTTTAAATCTCCGGATCGTACCGAATTGTGGACACACAAAAATAAACAAATAAAATCTTATAACATTTCATCAAACGCATCAAACAAAAATTTCCATTACTGCATATATTTTTTTCAAACTAACAGAAAAATAAAGAACAGCTATATATTATTAAACTTAAACTTTCCGGTTGCCCGTCACTGCCCCTTTCGCCGGCGGAATTCCGGAGGCGCCGCCCTGTTGCGGCGGCACAAGACAATACTTCTTCCGACAATTATCCAAACAGGCTTTAGTCATCGTACCACTGCAGATTTTGGCGCAAATAAATGGACAATCAGGATATACATCTGCTTTTGTCACACAGATATTATTAATGAACATCATCACCACCATAATGACAAACAGAGTATTTTCCAGCCCTTTGCCCTGCATTTTTTTTGTTTAATTGTTAATTATTGATTGATATATTGTCTATTTATAATTGTTATTATGCATATAGAGACGAGATTTTAATTATAGTCATAATATGTCGGTAGAGGTTGAAGATTTAGATAGATTATAATTTGATTTGATTCTACTTGTTGTGATTGTGGTGGATATATATGCTGTAAATCTGGTCAGGATTTGTTTTTTCTTTTTTTTTTTTGGGTTTCTTGTAATGTGGAATATGATTAGTGAAATAATATTGGTAGGGGCCATATTTTGATTTTTGGAATTCAATGGAATATGAACTTTCTTTTCATAAAAGATTGTCTCGAATAATTCTCCAAGGTAGAGCCATATTTTGAGTTTTAGAATTCAATATGAATTGAACTTTCTTTTCATAAAAGATTGTTTCGAATAATTCTCCATATTGATAAGAATCTAAAGAAAATATGACACGAAAATTATTTTACTTTTACTCAATTATAATCTATATACTAAAGAGAGACTATTCTAAGAATAGTAACTCATAGTATTCCCGCCTATGTTTTGGCTTCTAAAAAAAGTAATAAAATTTCTTTTAAAAAAAATTAATAAAAATCTATGGAAAATAAGAAGTCAAAAATATTTATAATTTCATTATTTCTGGTAATCAACTTTCTTTTAATAAATAATTTTTTTAAAGTTATATAAAAAAAATAAAGTTTTTTAAATTAGGTTTCCAAATCTGTGTGTGTACTGCATTAATTATATATATATATATATATATATATATATATATATATGATTTGGTTCAAATGAGACCACCCTCCCTAGGTAAGACAGTATGGACTCATCTTACCCATTGATCTTAAAAATGAAGAGATGTGATTAATTCAGTTTTTTAATTATTTCCTAATTTTCGCTGATTTTAAGGGTAAGATTGTAATTTTGTAATTCAAATTAGTGGTCCAATGGATTTTTATAGTGAAATTGACACTGCTTAGGATTTTGTGGCGGAATTTAAGGAACCTATTTTCTTTCCAAATATTTTTATTTTACAAAGATAGTTAGGGTTCTTCTCTTTCGCATAATTAGACATCAAATAATGCATATTTAGTTATTTTGTTGGCAGCCTTTGTTTTTTACGAAAATAAGACATAATTGAATATAACGTATTACATATGTAGTTATACTACACTGCATAAATAGGTTCAATATAATGTATATTTAGTTATGAAAATGGGATGTTGCTTTTGGAAATTATAAAAATGGGATGTTACATAATGTACTGCATATTTAGTTATTCCACAATGCATAGATAGTTTCTAGATAATACATAGTTAGTTGATTTTGTTGCATAGTTTATGACGTCTTGCATTGTTGGATATACTGTACTACATATTAGTTTTTTACTGTTTTGCATAGATAGTTTTCGGATAATGCATATTTAGTTGAGTTTTGTTGCATATTAAGTTTTCGAACTCACTGTTCGTTATTTCTCTGCAATATTGCACCGATTTTTCTTATTTTTTATCTGGAATTTTCATGAACTGTAATTTTCGAGTTCTTCACAGTTTTCTTTATTTGCGTTAATGGAGAGAGAGAGAGAGAGAGAGAGAGAGAGAGAGAGAGAGAGAGAGAGAGAGAGAGAGAAAGAGAGAGGGAGAGAGAGAGAGAGAGAAAGAGAGACGTGAGATTGGGGAAATTGGGAGATGTATGAGAGAGAAAAGAGATTTGATTCCATTTTTGTAACTAACTTGTTATGTTATTTTACCCTACTACCCTTATATTGATTAAATTAATATTTTAATATATTTTTTATCCATTAAATCATATCCATTGATTAATAGTGGAGGATGGTTGAGATTAGTCCATTGTGTCTCAGCTAGAGACATGGTCTCACTTGATATATATATATATATATATATCTTTTTGTTTTTTTAAAAATTCCATAACTTTTTCGTTTTAGATCTGTTTTTGATGTATAATATATATAATTAATCACTTTTTACGATTTCCGATTTGACATCGACATTGCGTATACATTATAAAGAATAAACATATGGTAAAAATATATAAGATATATTTTCACATTGTTTTATAATGTTTGCTGTAAATATTATGTATTCAGGTTATTGGACATCAATTTGTATATTCATGTATTTTGGTAAGTTATGATATATGTATAGTTTTTAATTGGGCTTATCCCATTTCTTCATAATTATATAGAATTATAATTGAGTTGATTAAATTAAATCAAATAAAAAAATACGTATTTTAATGGAAGAAATATCTCGAACTATGTAACCAAATATTATATATATTAAATATATCCATACATAAAATTTGATATATTAATGTAAGAAGAAATTAAATTTTATTTAATTAAAATTATATTAGTAATAATTTTTCATATATGAAAAATTAATTTTTTAAATATTTTTTAACGTACGTTTCATGTTAATATAAATTATTTTTTTATATTTATCAGTGTATTTTGATATTTAACTTTTAATGTTTTATATTTGGACTATTAGATATGAATTTGTCTGTTTGATATTTTTTTGATATATGTTTTTATATACAAATAGAATTATTGATCATTGAAAAACAATACATTAAATATTCAACATTGACAATTAAATTTCTTTTCAAACATTTGCTTTCTTGTGGATAAACATGTTTCATATATAGATACAATCCACATTCACAAAATTTATTATCAACCAAATATATTATATTTAAAAAGTCATTTTCGTAATTTATAATAATTTATTTTTATATTATTTAATATACAAAATTGTGCAAATTACAGGGGAATTAAATTAATAAGTCATACAATGAAACTATGGGAAAGAGTTATAGAAGCAAGAATAAGAAATGAAACTAGTATATTAGATAATCGATTTGGCTTCATGCCAGGAAGATCCACAATTGAAGCTATACACTTAATTAGACGACTATGTGAACAATATAACGACAGAAAATAAGATTTACATATGGTTTTTATTGATCTTGAAAAGGCATATGATAGAGTCAACCGAGATATAATGTGGCGCGTATTTGAAAAAAGAGGAATAAAAATAGCTTACATAGATACCATAAAAGATATGTATGATGATATAACAACATGTATCAGGACACCAATAGGAATATCTAGTAAATTCCCAAACACTTTTGCATCAGGGATCCGCTCTAAGCCATTACCTTTTTATCCTAATAATTGATGAAATCACTAAACACTTACAAAAATCCATCCCTGAATGTATGCTATTTGCGGATGATATAGTTTTAATTGATGAAACAAAGGAAGGAGTAAATGCAAAATTGGAAGTTTGGAGAGAAGCACTCGAATCAAAAGGTTTTACTATAAGTAGGGCTAAAACAGAATACATGGAATGCTACTTTAGTAAAAACAACAGGAACAATGAGACGAAGGTTAAAATTGATGGACATGAAGTGAGTATAATAAAAAGTTTTAAATACTTTGGATCTATAATTGAAGAGAACGGAGAAATCAATAAAGATATTACACATAGGATCCAGGCGGGTTGGAATAAATGGAGGAGTGCATTTTCTATCCTTTGTGACCGTAAAATACCATTAAAATTGAAAGAAAATTTTTATAAAACGACCATAAGGCCCGCAATGCTTTATGGAGCAGAATATTGGGCGACTAAATATGAACACGAACAAAAAATGAGAGTAGCATAGATCATAATGTTAAGATAGATGTGTGGACACACTAGATTAGATAGAATAAGAAATGAACACATTAGAAACAAAGTGGGAGTAGCACCAATAGATGAGAAAATTAGAGAAACACGATTAAGATGGTTTGGACATGTTTATAGGAGACCTTTAGATGTACCTGTGCGACACTTAGAACATAGAGAATCACTCACACAAATCAAAAGAGGCAGAGGTAGACCTAAAAAGACTTGGAAAAAAGCTATTAAACAAGACATGTTATACCTAGAAATAAATGAAAATATGGCTTATGACCGTAAATGATGGCGCGATATGATCCGTATAGCCGACCCCACGTAGTGGGATTAAGGCTTAGTTTGTTGTTGTTGTTGTTGTATTATTTAATCCTATGATTTATGGTTAAATTAATTACTTTATATTTTAATAATTTATTAAAATTCTAAACTTTTGCAGTCACTAAATATTATAAAAATGTAGTTCGTGTATCACGATCTGAACCAAATACGAAAATCCGAATAGAACATAATAATTGAAAATTTCAAATAATACAATATAAATCCCCACGACAAAATTTCAAAAGTTTAACAATTGACTTAACAACGTGAATAAATAAAATACATGACAAAATTCGCAAAAAAGATAAATATCACTAAAAATATATATAATAATATCAGTAATATTATCAAAACTATATTTTATTAATGTCTATTTCCTTAACTAATATACTTAGTTCTCCTACACATACAATACGACTTTGGAAAATAATAAAAGTATGACACATATTTTCACACTTATTGGGAATTTAAACATGATTAAAACGAAATAGGCAATGAAGGTGTACCTCTGCAGTTTTATGAAATATCAGTTTATTAAAGACTGGACACAAATACATATGCTTGAACGTTATATTTTTATGATTCTGTTATATATTTTTTTTTATTTTATCAATAAAAAGACATTAAATACCATTTTCTGCTTATTGTTTGATGTTATATTAAATTATCACATTATAGAAGACAAAACTCGTAGAACTATTAGAAAAATGCACATGTTATAATACAAAACGGACGTCTCACAGATATACATCCGTGCATCGCACGAGCAAAATACTAGTTATATATATAAAGATAAGCCACTAAGAATAGTATATTTTGAGTTTTTTCCCAAAACATAGTTTTTGTTATGTATGATTATATATGATATCTTACATTTGCACTATAAAAAGTTATAAAAATATGTGTGAAAACAAGAAGTGATAAGTATTTTGTATTTAATTGTTTTTGGTAGTCAACTTTCTTTAAAATAAATAATTTTTAAAATTATATAATAATAAATTATGTAAAATTCTTTCCAAATATGTATGTACTGCATTAATTATTGTATTTATTATTTTTCTTTTTTAAAAAAAATAATAATTTTTTCGTTTTTGATCCATATTTTACGTATAATATATCAAATTAATAAATTTTTTTATAATATTCAGTTTGACACTCATATTGCATATATAAAATAAAAAAAAACATGATAAATGGTAAAATATAGGAAATTTTTATTCATTATTTTGTAACTTGTAAGGGGCTTTAAAAATTATGTATTCGGGCTATTGGACATCAATTTGCATATTCATGTATTTTGGATGTTTATGTTGGGAAAATTATTGTTTAGATTTTGATAAATGCCATGTAAAACTTAGACTAGAAAGTTTGCACCCCATTTTCCTTGTAATTCTTATTGTAATAGATAAGGTTGTACAAGCTGAGTCAAGTCAACTATGCCTAGAAATACAAGAAGTCAACTGAAGATGTGAAGTGAAGACTCCGCTGAGAAACAACTGAGTACGACCAAGAAAGAAGATCAAGGACTCGACTGAAGGAGTATCGGCTGTGAGAAGAGTCAGTTAAGTCAATCCAAGAAGCCAAGTCAAGTTGAAGTGACAGATGAGTCTTTCAATCATTGGAGCAGACTCAAGTCACCTGGGGAAAAGACAGTTGCAAAGAGGAGTTAACCGAAAAGAATCCGTTGCACAAAATTCAAGAACATTACTTAAATAAGTAATACTTCCATGTTGTCATGTCTTAAAGTGCTCAGTTCCAGAAGCGTGCAAAAGGAATAAACCAATGGGAAGCACTGCACCTCGTGTCAGATTCTGAAAAGCTGGACATTCATTTAATACGAGGAAAGGTCTACATCTCAAGATTGAAGACCAAAAAAGACAAGCCAACAAACACAAGTGACTTTTGAAAATCAGCCTATCTCTTCAATGGGCAGATTTTTGAAAGTGCGCTATAAAAGGCTGAGGAATCACTTTGAGAAAAAGGTTACCTGAACCTAGCACACCTGAGATAACAAGCAACATATATACTGTAACCTGCAAAATATTCTCTAGTTATTCAAGCAAAATCCTCAAGCCTAAATCTCGAAGGAAATCGATCCAACACTAAGCTGTGAAGGAAAGACAACTTCAAACTGTTGAAGAGGAAACTTTTGAAGAATCAAAAAATGGGTCTACTTTCCAAGGAGGATTGTAGGAAGGTTCAAGGTCGAACCAATCTCAAGTTATTGGAGGGCTTCGTGATCAAATCCAATAAGCTTGAGAAAGTAAGCTCAAGTAACAAAGCAAAGACCTGTGAAGAAGAAGTTTCGAGTCGGACGAGAAGTCATTTGCGTGATCAAGGCATCTCCAGACTGAGTCCCAAAGGAGCAAGTCAGCTGTGTGATCAAGACTTGTATCTAGACTGATAACCACTTTGTGAATTGATCATTACTTAGTAGATTCCTTCAGGAGTTGGAGAAGAGAGGAGTAGAAGAATTACCCCACCTTCGAACCTCTATAAAAATTATTGTGTCATTTATATTTCAGCATTTTATTTCTGCATATCACTTTATATCTGCTGATAATTTGCTATCCAACTGATAATTAACAAAGTGCTAAACCAAGTGTTAAAGCAAATATAAAATCAAATTTAAGGGTGTTAAGTCTTCCGCTGAAAATCTCATCACAGCCAAGTTAAGGTTTAGTTTAAACAGTTGAGTTATTCTATCAACAACTCTTTCGAGTCTGTTGAGTGGCTAACTCTGCTGATTAACTAACTTAGCTGTCCCTCAAGGACTTAGCTGTGTAATTAACCCTGTAATATTTTAAAAGGACTAAAATTGAAAAGTTGGTAAGGTTTATTCAACCCCCCCTTCTAAACCTTACTCACACCCCTTGGGACCTACAAGTGGTATCAGAGCGGTTGGTTCATTGAGCCTTTCGCACTGGTTACTGAACTAGATCTCCAATCTTTCAAAGAATTTTTTAACACTTGCTTTTTCAAAGGTTATTTTTATTTAGCAAAGCTATTATCATGGAAGCAAATTTGAAACACATTCCTATGTTCACTATTGAGGAGTTTGATGACTGGAAAATTCGTATGCAGGCTCATCTATCTGCTTTACATGACGAAATGTGGCTAGTGATAGAGGATGGGCCACTGCAAATATTGAAAATGAAACACAAGGAGAAGGAGAGAGCTGCATTTGAAGGAGAAGAAGCTGTGGCTGAAGCAAGACCAGCCTTAGTTGAAAAACCAAGGACTGAATGAACCAATGATGACAGAAAGAGATACAATTTGGACAATGTGGCCAAGGATATTCTCTACAAGACTTTGGACAAAGCAATGTTCAATAAAGTCAAGTCATGCAAAACAACAAAAGAAATCTGGGATAAACTAACTTTAATTTGTGAAGGATCAGAACAAATTAAAGAAAACAAATTATCTGTTGTTGTTCAAAAGTTTGAAAACTTTAAAATTCTTGCATGTGAGACAATGGATCAGCTGGATGCTAGATTCACTGAAATCACAAATGAGCTCTCAACACTTGGAAAAGAATACACACAAACGGAGATGTGTATGAAGATTCTAAGGAGCCTCCCAGCTGAATGGGAAATAAAGACCATGGCTCTAAGGCACTCGATGGACCTATCAAAAATATCCAATCATGAGCTATTCTCAGACCTCAAGGCTTATGAATTTAAGCTGAGAAAAAAGGATCAAGAGGAGACAACTGTACCCAAAACAGCTGCACTTATAGTCAAGGATGGGAAGAGAGCTGAAGTCAAGGAAGCCATTGACCAGGAGGAAATTACCTTGATGGTTAAAAGATTTAACAAGTTCTTCAATAAGAACTATAAAAGAAACAAGGGTGAATCCTCCAGGAGACATTCAGCTCCCTCCAAGCCAAGGGAAGATAGGCCACCAAAGAGAACTGAACATCAAAAGGTTCAATATCAGAGAGCTGATAACCCAAGAACGGAAAGAGCTGATCAAAGAGCTGAGAACCTGTGTTGTAACTCTAGACAACCAGGACACTTTGCTACTGACTGTCCATATCCTATAGTCAATAAATACAGGAATGAAGAATAAAGAAAAATCTTCAGAGAAAGAAGACAAGGAAAGAAAAGGGCTATGTTGGCTGCTGAGACTGCTGAGACAACTAAGTCAAAAGAAGCAGCAGACTCAGAGAGTAGTGAAGCTGACTACTCAAGTGATTCTGAAGAAGAAACAATGATCTGTCTAATGGCTAAAGAACAAGATCAACCTGACCAAGAAGATGAGGTACATTCTAACTCATCTCACTTAGATTCTAGTGATAGTGATTGTGGCACACACACTTCATCACCCACTGATCTTTATGATTCATTAAGCAAAATGATGAAAGACTTTGAGCACATTAAATCCTCACACACACTATTAAACGAGGAAAACAGCCAGCTCAGAAGCCAAAACTCTCAGCTGACTAAGGATCTGAGTACTCTAAGTCACATAGCTGATGAGAACAAAGAGTTGAAGGCTGAAAATGCTAAACTAATAGTAGAGATAGCGCTATAGAAAAGAGGGAAAATGATCTCAAAAATGTGATTGCATCATTTACAAAGGCATCTAAATCATTGGATGACCTTATTATGAGCCAAAAAGAGTGTGGAGATAAGACAGTCATAGGATTCAATTCCTTTGTGCCTAGTCAAACTCCCAGAGTGATCTTGGAAAAAGGATCTTCAAGTAATGAAGCATCTCAAAAATCCAAGACACCAAATGTTACACCCACATTCACTCCAAAGCACAATCACAAATAAATTGACCTTGGATATAAAGGAAAAGGAGGACAACCAGTTGAGTATGCTGAGAGGACAGCTGAGAAGAAATCCAGCAAAGTTCTTCAGCAAACTCCAAATAGGAAGTACTCTGTGAAGAGCAAACAGAGCTACCAAAAACTCCATAAGTTTTATCAAAGAAACACATATGATGTGAATGGTAGAAACTACCCAAGCCAAGCTGATTGGAATAATGTGAAATATCAACAAAGACCTATGGAATATAAGCCCAAATGACAAAGGTCTAGAACTCAACAAAGGTCATTCCAAACGCAAAAGAGCTATTATCAGCACACATATGCACCCAGGCACTACACTTAGAAATATCACAACTACCCAAAGAAGGCAATTGCTAAAACACACACACAGGCATGCAGACAAAAGAGACAGTTGTATGAACCTAAAACCCCCAAGCAATTTGCCAAAGTGAGCTATGATTATGACACGGATAGATGGCAACCTCTTAGAGTCAGATAATTTGGCTATAGGTTGGTTGGATCATCTTACAACACTAACCCCTCAGGACCCAGGCAAGAATGGGTACCTAAACACTAATTTCCTTGATTGCAGGTTCAAGGAACAAATGAGTGCCAAGGAACCTGGTACATGGATAGTGGCTGTTCCAGACATATGACAGGAAACAAGAAAAATCTGTCAAAATTCAAGGAGATTAGAGGCGCAAAAGTCATATTTGGAGGAAATGAAGCTCCAGGGAAATAAGATATTTGGATCCATCAAGAAAAATGGATTAGAAATCACGATGTTGCATATGTTGAAGGTCTCAACTTCAACTGTTAAGATCGCAAACTCGTGACAAGGGCTATAATGTTGGATTCAATATGGGAGTGTGCCAAATTAAAGACACTGAATCAAATGAAATAGTGTTGCAAGGGTCCAGACAGAAGAACATGTATGTGGTAGATTGGTCGACTGCCACACCAAGCACTTGTCTGTTAGCAAAGAGTACAGCCGAATCAAGTTGGCTATGGCACAAAAAGCTGAGTCATCTGAACTTCAAGACAATCAACAAGCTTGCAAGGAGTCATCTTGTAGAAGGACTGCCAGACTCAGTGTACAAGAAGGAAAGTGTTTGTGATGCATGCCAGATGGGAAAGCAGATCAAATCATCATTCAAAGAGAAGTCTAGTCCATCTTCAACAAGGATATTGCATCTGTTGCATATGGATTTATTTGGTCCAGTTGAACCAGCTAGTATAAGTGAAAAAAATAGACTTTAGTGGTGGTGGATGATTATTCAAGATATACATGGACAATCTTCATGTGCAAAAATAAGGAAACCTTGCAGAAGTTACCTCATCTAATGAGAAGAGTTCAAAATGAGAAGAGTCAAACCATTATAAAGATAAGGTCTGATAGAGGAACTGAGTTTGTCAATGGGATAATAACTCAGTATTGTGTTGAAAATGGTATTGTTCATGAATTATCTGCAGCAAGGACTCCCGCGTGAGAATGGAGTACCGGAGTAAAGAAGAAACAGAACTCTCAAGGAAGCGCAAGGACCATGTTATTTGAAGTCGGATCGCTTAAAAGATTTTGGGTCAAGCCATCAATACCGCATGCTACACTCAAAATAGATGCATGATTAATAGACAGCTGACAAAGACTCCCTATGAAATCTGGACAGGGAGAAAGCCAAATGTTGGGTACTTTAGAATGTTTGGATGTAAATGCTTTATTCACAACAATGGCAAGAATAATCTAAAGGCTTTTGATGCTAAAGCTGATGAAGGTATCTTCTTGGGATACTCAGCTGAAAGTAAAGCCTATAGAGTGCTGAACAAGAGGACTATGGTCACAAAAGAGTCTATACATGTGGTTTTTGATGAACCTAATGTAAATGGAGAAGATATTGAAGAGTTAGCTGATAAGCTGAATCAGCCAACTATGCAGAAGAGTCCCTACGTTGAAGCTGAAGCTGGAGCAATCAATCAAGATGAAGATGAGACTATTTGAGTCTCAAAAGACAATTTGGAAAATTTGCAGCTGAATGATAATGAAAGAGCTGCTCAAGACAACACAGCTACAAGACGACTGAACCCAACTGATTTACTTCAACCTGATGTGAGATGGCTGAGAGACCATCCACCAGAGCTAGTCATTGGAGATGTAAGAGATGGTGTAAGAACTAGATCCAGAGCTCAACAAGAAGCAATGTTCACTTGCTTTATTTCCCAAATAGAGCCAAAAGATGTGTCCCAAGCATTGGATGACACACATTGGATTCAAGCCATGCAAGAAGAACTGAATAAATTTGAAAGGAACAAAGTATGGGAATTGGTGCAAAGACCAACCCATCAAAATGTTATTGGCACAAAATGGGTATTCAGAAACAAGATGAATGAAATAGGTTCTGTGGTAAGAAACAAAGCAAGGTTGGTAGCCAAAGGGTATTGCCAAGAAGAAGGAATAGATTTTGATGAAACATTTGCTCCTGTTGCAAGATTAGAAGTATAAGGATGTTTCTTGCCTATGCTGCACACAAAAACTTAATTGTATATCAAATGGATGTGAAAAGTGCATTTTTAAATGGATTGTTGGAAAGAAGTCTATGTTGAGCAACCTCCAGGCATTGAACAGAAGACCATTGGAGATAAGGTGTACAAGCTCAAGAAAGCTCTATAAGGATTGAAACAAGCACCTAGAGCATGGTATGATACATTATCTCAGTTTCTGATAGATAATGGATTCACCAAAGGCAAAGTGGATAGAACACTCTTCAGAATTCAAGATGGGGAGAGTATACTGCTTGTTCAAATATATGTGGATGATATCATTTTTGGATCAACAAACAAAGATCTGTGTGATAAATTCTCAAACCTTATGCAAGGTAAATTTAAAATGAGCATGATGGGAGAACTGACATTCTTCTTAGGACTCCAAGTTAAACAGCTGAAGAATGGAACCTTCACAAGTCAAACAAAGTACACAAGAGATTTAATGAAGAAATTTGGTATGGAAGAGAAGTCTTCTGTGAAAATACCAATGAACACATCAGTCAAGATGGACATGGATGCAGATGGCAAGTCTGTGGATCAAACAAGATACACAACACTTATTGGATCACTGCTCTATCTAACAGCAAGCAGGCCAGACATCACCTTTGCAGTAGGTGTATGTGCAAGATTCCAGTCTGCACCAAAAGAAAGCCATATGACTGCAGCTAAGAGAATCCTAAGATATTTGAAGGGATGCCAAGAAGTTAGCTTATGGTATCCAAAGGAAGGTGGATTCAAACTTATTGGTTACTCAGACTCTGACTATGCTGGATGTAGAGTTGACAGGAAGAGTACTTCAGGTACATGTCAAATGCTTGGAAACAGATTGGTTTCATGGTTTAGCAAGAAGCAAAACTCAATAGCCACATCCACAAATTAAAAGCAGTACATAGCTGGGCGCTTGTTGTGCCCAAGTCTTATGGATGAGACAACAACTGAGAGATTATGAAATTGAAGAAAAAGAGATTCCAATTATGTGTGATAACACAAGTGCTATTGCAATCACCCAGAATCCTGTGTTGCATTCAAGAACAAAGCACATTGATGTTGTTAGATAAATGTTTTTATCAAGATTTTGATGATTATGTTTAAATGAGTTTTTATACCAAAACTATGTTTATGTATGTTTTAAAATGTTTTTACTAATTTTTGGAGTATTTCTTAGAGTTTATTATTCGATAAAAAAATTGGACAATGTTAAAATGTTAATTTGTTTTTACACCAAAACAATGTTTATAAATGTTGTCCAAATACTCCCTAGTGATTTAAAATGTTTTTACTAATTTTTTGGAGTATTTCTTGAAGTTTATTTTTGATAAAAATCGGACATCATTTAAAGATTGGAGGTCGCCCGGTCGCCCAAAAGGTCGACCGGTACCTGAAGAAAAGAAAAATTGAAACAGAACCTCATGACTTGAAAACATTGAAGAGGGGGACCGGTCCAGGGGAGGGCCGACCGGTCGCATCCCTGGGCAACCAGTCGACCCCCCCTTCGACCTGTCGACCCCCTGCAACCTGTACCTGGATCGCACTATTTTCTTCCAACGTTCAAAAGTTTCTATAGGGTGACTGGTCGCCCTGTGCAATTCTGTGATAGAAAAATTGTACCGTTTGAACTCTTTGACAACAAGCTTTACTTTTCATTTTTGTACAATATTTCTACATCTTGTGATCTTCTTTTTGTAGACAAAAGTAAAGAAGAAGGAGCCTATGTTGGTGAAGACTCTTCTATAAATAGAGGATGAATTGAAGACACAAGATACGCAACACATACAAGCAAAATACACAACAAGAAATCTACAAATTCTCAAGCTTTCATTTTTATACTCTTGTTGTAATAGCCTAGTTATTGCACTTGCACTATCTTGAGGTCTAGGCTTTTCCTTCTTGATTACACTTGCACTCAAAGTTTGTATACTTCAATTATTGAGTTGTAATCTTGAATTTTTCTATCATCCAAAACAAGATATCCTTGTTAGTGTTCTTGTGGTAAGAACACACTTGGGTGATCTTAGGTGTTGAAGAGTGTGGTACTCTTCATAGGTGTTGAAGGAAGATTGTGGTAATCTCCTTGAAGGTGTTGTAAGAAGATTGTGGTAATCTTCAAAGGTGGTGTTGTATTAATTGTGGTAATTAATAAAATATTTTTTTCTTTTTGAAATCCACTTCGGATATACCGGGGTGGTAGTAGATTAAGCCCTAGGTGGGTTGAACTACTATAAATCATCGAGTGTTGTTTAATTTCCGCATTTACATTCTTGTCAATTACGTGTTCATTCGAAAAAGAGGGTGATTTGCTAAAAATCGGCATAATCTATGCACCCCCCTCTAGATTATCGTAGCCACTTGGACTAACAAGTGGTATCAAAGCCAAACTCTTTGGCTAGCTCGCTCCGAGTAAAGAGGAAAGATCCATGGCTATGAACGAAAGCTACCTAACCACCGGCGCCTCCACCAACAAGCCACCACTATTCAATGCCAACAACTACGCATTTTGGAAAGACCATATGGAGTGCTTTCTACGATGGTGTGGATTTGATATTTGGAATGTGGTCATTGAAGGAGTTGCTCAACCAACAAAAAAATTGGAGGATGGCACCACGACTCCCAAACCGTTCAAGGAGTTCAATGAAAATGACAAGAATGCCTTCTCTCTAAATGGTAAGGCTTTAAATATTTTACATTGCTCTCTTACCGCCACCGAGTATAATCGCATAAGAGGCATACGATCGGCACATGAAGTTTGGGAAAAATTAGAAACCATCTATGAGGGAACAAAGAAAGTGAAGCAAGCAAGAAAAACAATGCTTGTGAAAGACTTTGAAAATTCAATATGCATGATGGTGAAAGCATATCAAAAATGGTGGAAAGGCTTGACAACATTGTCAATCCTCTTGTGGCTGTTGGAAAGGTCATTCCGAAGAAGACAAGGTGACTAAGGTATTGAACACCCTTCCCGGCTCATGGTCCGAAAAGGTGACGGCAATCACGGAAGCTCAAAATCTTGAGACACTCAAGTTTGATGAGCTCATTGGGAACCTCCTCATTTATGAAGTATATCTCAAGGAGAGGAAAAATTCTCAACCATCCACCTCTAAACCGGGTACACATAATATTATTAAAGGCTTAGCATCTTCTTCTAATAATGTTTATTATGCTAGTGATGAGGATGATGAAGAAACGTCGGCTCTTGTTAGAAAATTTGCAAAATTTGTAAACAAAAATAAAGCAAGAAAGCCTAGAGACAATTCTTGTTTCAAATGCTGAAAATCCGGGCACTACATAGCCGATTGTCCGAAATTAGCGGAAGAGGAACAAAAGAAGAAAAATCCTTTTCCGAAAAAAAAGGCGTTAAAAGCGGATGTCAAAACTTGGGATGAATTACTTGAAACAACCGATGAGGAAGGAGAATCCGAACATGGTCTTATGGCCATAGACGATGAAAATACTGAGGTACGCTCTAATGCTTCATCTTCATCCCTAGTTGATGAATTACAATGTGATTTTGATGAATTGCAAAATGAGTTTCAAAATTTGATTGTTAAATACAAGAATTTGAAAAAGGAGCATAAAGAGCTTAAACTAGAAAAGGATAAATTATTTACTTCTTATGATTCTCTTGATAAGGCTCATGCTATTACTCTTACTATGGTTCGTACTCTTGAAACTGAAAAACAAACGCTCACAAATGATATTGAAAATTTGAAAAAGGATGTGCATCGATTCAATTTAAGTACGGATAAAGTCACAAAAATTTTAGATGCACAAAGAGGTGAGCATTCTAAATTAGGACTTGGTTACAAATCTTTTCAAAATGCTTCTAAGAAAAATGACCAAGGTCCAACCTTTGTACGTGCTAGTAGTCCTCGTATTATTACTTGTTTTTATTGTGGTAAGAATGGACATTATGCTAGTAATTGTAAATTGAAGAATAATTTTAGCTATTATTGGTGACCCAAAGGTCTCAAGGCTAACCCCCATGGACCCCAAAATTATAGGGTACCTAAAAATAATTCCTTTGTAGGTTATAGGGGCTATAACAACAATGGAAGATTCAAAATGGCTCGTGGACAGCGGATGTTCACGCCATATGACCGGAAAGAGAGAACTTTTTACCAACATCAAGCTCCAAGAAGAGGGTATAGTCATGTTCGACAATGGCAAAGGAAAAATTCTTGGAAATGGAGAAATTGGTAACTCTTCTTTCTCTCTTAGTAATGTTCTTTTAGTAGAAGGACTTAAGTTCAATTTGATAAGTTTTAGCCAACTTTGTGATTCAAATTATAATGTTGTTTTTAATAAAGAAAAATGCCTTATTTCCAAAAATGTTAAAATTATTTGTGAAGCAATTAGAAAAGGCAATCTTTACAAAATTTGTACAAGTGATTTGGTTAGTCAAAATGTTTCTTGTCTTGTCGCCAATAATGATTTAACTATTTTATGGCATAGGCGACTTGGACATGTTGGATACAAAAATTTGCAAACTATTTACAAAAACCAACATGTAAAAGGACTACCCAAATTGAATTTTGAAAATCTTGGCTTATGTGACACTTGTCAAAAGAACAAATTAGTTAAGAGTAGTTTTAAGCCCAAAAATGAAATTTCCACTACCAAACCCCTACAAATGCTTCATCTTGATTTGTATGGGGATATTGGTACGGCACGTCTAAGTGGAAAACATTACACTTTTGTTATAGTTGATGATTTTTCTAGATATACTTGGGCTCTATTTCTTACAAATAAAAACGATGCCGTTAATGAGTTCGTTAAGTTGTGTAGACTTATTGAGAATGAAAAGAAAGATACTATTAAGTCTATTCGAAGTGATCGAGGTGGAGAATTTGATGGAGAATTTAGAGTGTTTTGTGAAACCAAGGGATATAGTACAATTTTTCGGCTCCAAGGGCACCTCAACAAAATGGAGTAGCCGAAAGGAAGAATCGGACACTTCAAGAAATGAGTCGGTCCATGCTCAATGAATTTTCACTTCCAAAATATTTTTGGGCCGAAGCCGTAAGTACCGCTTGCTATGTCATTAATCGAGTTAATATTCGTCCTAAAATGAATAAAACTCCATATGAGCTTTGGAAAGGAAGAACTCCAAATATTAGCTATCTCAAAATATTTGGATGTAAATGTTTTATTTTGAATACTAAGGATCAATTGGAAAAACTTGATCCTAAGGCCGATGAAGGAATATTTATGGGATATTCAACCAAGAGCAAAGTTTATCGGGTTTACAATAAAACTAGTGGAGTTGTTGAAGAATCCATCCATGTCAAATTCAATGAAGCTTCGGGTGTTGAAAGGATACCCAATGATGAAAGTGATGAAGAGGATATTGTTGAACCCATTGTTCAAGATGATACTCAAAATGATCAACCTTCAAGCTCAAATGTTCCTCAAGAAGATAAAGGTCATACTTCGGATCTTCCCGTAGCATTGAAATTTAAAGGAGATCACCCAAAAGATCTTATTATTGGTGATCCCCTTGATAAAGTGATGACCCGAAGAAGATTTGCTGAGAAAGCTTTTATTTCTCAAAAAAAGCATAAAAATGCTAAGAAAGCTATTGAAGATGAGGATTGGTTCTTAGAAATGCAAGAGGAGTTGAATCAATTTGAAAGGAATGATGTACGAGAATTAGTACCTTGTCCTCCATCTCAAACAATTATTGGCACAAAATGGGTATTCCGGAACAAGCTCGATGACCAAGGCAATATTGTTCGAAATAAAGCAAGGTTAGTAGCTCAAGATTATTGTCAAGAAGAAGGTATTGATTATGATGAAACATTTGCACCTGTAGCACATTTAGAAGCTATTCGTATTTCATTTGCCTATTCTTGCTTTAAAAATTTCAAGCTTTACCAAATGGATGTTAAATCCGCTTTTCTAAATGGTATTATTCAAGAAGAAGTCTATGTAAAACAACCTCCGGGGTTTGAAAATTTTTCTAGGCCTAATGATATTTATAAACTTAAAAAAGTCTTATATGGTTTAAAACAAGCACCCCGTGTATGGTATGTTAGACTTAGCTCTTTTCTTTTGCAAAATGGTTTTACAAGAGGTAAAGTTGATACTACTCTCTTTGTTTTTGAAAAAGGGCAAGATTGCTTATTAGTGCAAATTTATGTTGATGATATTATTTTTGGTGCTACTAATGAATCCTTGTGCAAGAAATTTTCTAAGTTAATGCAAGGTGAATTTGAAATGAGCATGACTGGGGAGCTCAACTTTTTCCTTGGACTTCAAATTAAGCAATGCCAAGAAGGAATATACATTTCACAATCCAAGTATACAAAAGAACTTTTGAAGAAGTTCGGAATTGAAGAAGGAAGAACCGTCTCTACCCCAATGGCAACAAATGTCAAGATTGACAAAGATGAAAACGACAAGTCGGTTGATGAATCCACATATCGAGGTATGATTGGTAGTTTACTTTATTTAACCGCAAGTAGACTGGATATTCTTCATGCCGTATGCCTATGTGCTCGTTTTCAAAGCAATCCCAAAGAATCTCATATGAGTGCCGTTAAAAGAATTTTTAGATATTTGAAAGGCACTATTCAATATGGTTTATTTTATCCAAAGAATGAAAATTTTTCTCTTAAAGGTTATAGTGATTCGGATTATGCGGGAAATATTGATGATCCTAAAAGTACTTCCGGATCATGTCAATTTTTAGGCAATTGCCTAGTTTCTTGGTTTTCAAAGAAACAAAACTGTGTTTCACTTTCAACGGCCGAAGCCAAATATATTTCCGCGGCTTTTTGTTGTACTCAATTACTTTGGATGAAACAAACCTTAGCGGATTACAAACTTTTGAGATTCGACATCATTTTCTAAGGGATTGTGTTTCAAAACGAAAAATTGAGATATCTTTTGTACCATCTCAAGATCAATTAGCGGACATTTTTACAAAACCGCTATCTTCCGAGACTTTTGCATCAATACGAGCTCGGTTAGGCATAATGCATATTGAATGAGGTCTATGATTGCATTTTGCACGTTTTTAAAACTTAGGGGCGAAAAATCGGATTTTTGGTTCAAACCTCGTATTTCCGAAAACAGAATAAACAACTGGTCTGACTGGGGCAAGGCCGACCGGTCGCCCATGACGTCGATCGGTCGCCCATGCCCCCAACCGGTCGACCATAGCGAAAATTTGGTTAAAAACGTTTATGTTCTCAGTCACAGTCATTTTGGTCTTTTATGTTCATTTTTCGTCCCCTTCGCATTTTGCACACAAATTTCACTTCAAATTTGTTTTATTGCATACATTTTATATTTTGGACTTCATGAGGCTCTGTTATCATCATCATTGCTCATCTTTACAGATTAAATGGTAAGAATTTCTCCTTTTTTATCTCAATTGGGTTGAACCCTTGAGAATGTGCTTATATCTTGCTACTTTGATGAAATTCTTGTATTAGTATGTTGTATATAATGATTGGTGATGAATGAATATTGTTATATTGCAATTGGTGATGAAATTTTTTGGCTTAAACGAATCACAAAGGCGTTATATTTTTCTTGTTTTATTCGACGCACGCCAAGTGTTCGACAAAATGTTTCAGTGAAAAATTCATCACCTGCATGATTCTCTTGATTTGAAAAGTTTTAGAAGTTTATAGAGATCATGTTTTATCAATCAAATGAGCTTTTACAAATCAAATGAGCAATTTTTTCCCTTTTATTCGGAATTTAAGCTTAAATGCTCAATATGCTCGATAAATCGATTAAATTGCGCACTTTGATATAATTATATGATGCTTTTATCGTGCTAACATTATTTTTGATGATTCCAAAGGGGGAGAAACATGAAAAACGCTCATACACTCAAAGAAGCGAAAATAAGCTTGCAAGAAAAGCTATAAGCTAGGGCTCTTTTAAGCCAAAAGTTGTGAACAATACTTAGTCCATGTGATGTATTATAGACTTTTATGCTTGACTAATGATGTTTTATGACAGGGGGAGCTTATAAGCTCATGAAATTTAAGCTTAAGTTGTAAAAGCTAAGCTTTTAGCTTTTTATTGGTTGTTTTTATACTTGTTCTTGATATGCATATTGATAGGGGGAGCTTGTGCAAAAATGATTTTGAAAAATCTTTGCTCCTATCCTTGTGTGTTTGTACTTATGGTGAATCTTGCTTGTAATGGATTGATGTTTTAGACCGCAAAATATGTTTTGTTTTAAAATCGTCCTCTTGAAAATTGTTTTGGTTTATAATCATCAAAAAGGGGGAGTTTGTTAGATAAATGTTTTTATCAAGATTTTGATGATTTTGTTTAAATGAATTTTTATACCAAAACTATGTTTATGTATGTTGTCCAAAATACTCCTAAATGTTTTAAAATGTTTTTACTAATTTTTGGAGTATTTCTTAGAGTTTATTATTCGATAAAAAAATTGGACAATGTTAAAATGTTAATTTGTTTTTACACCAAAACAATGTTTATAAATGTTGTCCAAATACTCCCTAGTGATTTAAAATGTTTTTACTAATTTTTTGGAGTATTTCTTGAAGTTTATTTTTGATAAAAATCGGACATCATTTAAAGATTGGAGGTCGCCCGGTCGCCCAAAAGGTCGACCGGTACCTGAAGAAAAGAAAAATTGAAACAGAACCTCATGACTTGAAAACATTGAAGAGGGGGACCGGTCCAGGGGAGGGCCGACCGGTCGCATCCCTGGGCAACCAGTCGACCCCCCCTTCGACCTGTCGACCCCCCTGCAATCTGTACCTGGATCGCACTATTTTCTTCCAACGTTCAAAAGTTTCTATAGGGTGACTGGTCGCCCTGTGCAATTCTGTGATAGAATAATTGTACCGTTTGAACTCTTTGACAACAAGCTTTACTTTTCATTTTTGTACAATATTTCTACATCTTGTGATCCTCTTTTTGTAGGCAAAAGTAAAGAAGAAGGAGCCTATGTTGGTGAAGACTCTTCTATAAATAGAGGATGAATTGAAGACACAAGATACGCAACACATACAAGCAAAATACACAACAAGAAATCTGCAAATTCTCAAGCTTTCATTTTTATACTCTTGTTGTAATAGCCTAGTTATTGCACTTGCACTATCTTGAGGTCTAGGCTTTTCCTTCTTGATTACACTTGCACTCAAAGTTTGTATACTTCAATTATTGAGTTGTAATCTTGAATTTTTCTATCATCCAAAACAAGATATCCTTGTTAGTGTTCTTGTGGTAAGAACACACTTGGGTGATCTTAGGTGTTGAAGAGTGTGGTACTCTTCATAGGTGTTGAAGGAAGATTGTGGTAATCTCCTTGAAGGTGTTGTAAGAAGATTGTGGTAATCTTCAAAGGTGGTGTTGTATTAATTGTGGTAATTAATAAAATATTTTTTTCTTTTTGAAATCCACTTTGGATATACCGGGGTGGTAGTAGATTAGGCCCTAGGTGGGTTGAACTACTATAAATCATCGAGTGTTGTTTAATTTCCGCATTTACATTCTTGTAAATTACGTGTTCATTCGAAAAAGAGGGCGATTTGCTAAAAATCGGCATAATCTATTCAGCCCCTCTAGATTATCGTAGCCACTTGGACTAACAGATGTCAGATATCATTTTATAAGAGATCATGTTGAAAAGAAAGACATTACCTTGGAATACATCTCAACTGATAAACAGTTAGCTGACATATTCACCAAACGCCTATGTGAATCAAGATTTGAAGAGCTTAAGCATGAGCTAGGGTTAATTGAGCTGAGTTGAATAGAAGACTCAATGAGAAAAGATGGGACGTAAAAAGATAAAAATAGGACAAGTCTCATGAATCAGCCAAGTGAATCAGCCGTATCAGGAAGTCAGCTGTATCGAGTTAGCTGACTGCTGAGTCACTATACGAAAGGAGAGAAGAAGAGTTGAGTCACTTGTGGAATAAGCTGAATCATTTATGAGCTAAGTGACAAAAACGCAGTCATTTTTAATGAGCGGGAATGTTTTAAAGATGACGTCAGCGTAATTATGATGAGGTACAGTCAAAAGCTGCACAGTAAGCATATGATTGGATATAAATGCTGCCGCATTAAATGCTAGCAATTAAATGTAATGTGACGTGCTAAATCTGAGCCGTTGATCTCGATCAAAATTCAAAAACCAAAACACGTCCTTTCATAACCCTTATATACTCATTCCTTCAAATTTCTCTCTCACACTTAAAAACTGTTCATCGTCAAGTATACGAAAGCCAGTTTTTCCTGCCCGAGGAAACAACTGTTGCCTCCCCTCCGAAGAAGAAAGCTGCCCCTGCAGCTACAAAGAAGAAAACTGCCCATGCAGCAAAGATAAAAGATGCACCTGCCCCTGCAGCCGAGTCACCTGCCCAAGCAGCCGTGTCTTCTGCCCACGCAGCCGAGGTGGAGAAGGAAGCCCAAATACCGTATCCGATCATCAAAAAGAAGAGGACTGCCAAGCCAAGAAAGGCAGCTCCTCAGTCAAATAAAGATGCACCGGCCCCTGCCGCCAACGAATCTGAGGAAGAAGTATCTGAACCAGAACTTCCTCTGGTAAGGATAAAAAGAAGAAGAAGAATCACCAAGCTCTCAGAGCTTGAAAAGATAGCTTAGTCTGCCACTCAACTAGAGAAAATCTCTTAGACTGCTGAAGTAGTGCAGTCCCCAAAAGTTATTGAAGAAACAACCAAGTCTGCTGAGGATAGTCAGTAGAGGCAAGTTGAAGACCCAGCTGTGGACAGAACAACTGAGGAAGAAGAGGCAGCAGAGACAACAGAATCTCCTGATGAAAGGGTTGTGTCTCCACCTGCCCCAATGCTGCTGAAGGTGAAGAACAACAGAGTTTGCTATATCCATTTGTGAAACAGAAAGACAGGAAGAGGATGATGATGATGTGATTGTTGTTTCTCCTATTTACCCAGACGTTCAGCGTCGTCTGCGTGAATGGCGATCATGGAAGCTGAGCAACTCCAGGGTACAATTTGAACGTCCTGAATTCATTGAGGAAGAGGAAGAATTGCTGAAATTCCTAGGATTAACCACCGTGCTTCAGGCACTTGATGAAGATAACTGCTTGGATATCCTGCATATCTTCAAGGAGAAACAAAAGGAGAGATTAGCAGAGGAAGCTGAAGCTCGTGAGAAATCCAGCATTTGTCCTTTCACTGGAACCAGCAACCACACTCATCCTCACATTGATATGCTTTAGGGGAGTGATGAGGACATGGATCTGGCTGCTGCAAAGGAGAAGTTGGACATGCATCAAGCCATGCTGGAATCCAAATTGATGCATGAGCAACAGCTGAGGGAAGAACCAGGAGAGTCTTCTAAATCTCAGCTGGAGATTGATCCGTTGTGAGTGGTATAGCAGATTGCCACAATTATTGCTGCAACCACTTCCCAGTTCACTCAAAGGATCTAAGGGACTTGGCGATGACACTGGGAACTTGGGCACCCAAGTTGAGCCAACCCCTGTTGATGGTGTCTTACCACCTGTCCCCACGGCTGAACACTCAATGGAAACAGCCGGGAGTCTGGAGTAGAGTGACCCCACCATCAGTCACTCTGTTGGTGCGCCAGCTGAGGGGGAAACTCACTCCACTATAGCTAGGTCGGAGGATGCTGCAGATGACTCCACAATGAAGGAAGGAGGCGAAGAGAAAGAAAAAGAAACAAAAAAAGAACAACAACAAGTTGTCACTAACGAAGCTCGGACAGTTGAGTCTGTCCCAGCTGAAGTGCCAACAGCTTTGCAGGCTGAGGACACTACTGATGCAGTCGAGGCACAGGATGGAAATTCCCCGGGAGTTAATACTTTGGGCACTGAAAGTGCAATCCAAGGGGTTGAGACTCCTTCGGATTCCATGGTCCAAGACCCTAAGACAGCTGTGTCTGTCGAAGGGAATGTTGAAGGCCCTTATGCAGTTGAGACTGCTAAAGGTATTGAAGGCCCGATGGAGGTTAAGACTTCCCTGGGTAAAGAGAAAGAAATGCAGAACATTCCTCCTGTTCATATTGAAGAATCTGAGAAGGAGATTAGTGCACTTCATGATTCCCAAGACAACCCTGATATATCATTTTTGGGATCTGAAGATGAAGCTGAGTCCACCCCTGTTGCACATCACAAGGACCCAGCTGAGGATGTTCTTCCACAGACGATTCAGTCAAGTTTCAAAGCTGCTCGTCAAACATTCAACTTTGATGATGAACCAAGCCCCCAGGTTCTATCATCATCCGATGACGTTGTTGATACAGCCGAGGACCAGTCTACTCAAATGGAAAAACTTACTGAGATCGAAGACGATGTTAAGACAACTGAGGCTCAGTCGGCTAGGCAAAAACACTCAACTGCCCCAACCGCCACAACTTCAACTGCGCAAGCTACCAGAGCTGCAGAGCTGCATCAGAGACTACCTCGCACACAATATCTCAAGTGCGAGACGATGCGTATGAAGAAGTATTTCCTTTTTATCGCGAGCTGCCAGTGCTCGAAGAAGAGACTGCAAGAGAACATAAGCTCTACACCGTCCAAGAAGACCCCATTATTCCTACTGATTCGATTGTGCCAGCTAATTTCAATTTCGATGCAGAGTGTCTTGCAGCTGACTCAAGTCAGACAACTAAGATGCGTGAAATCATCAAGAAGATATGTGAAGAGATTGAGAAGATTGAACGGCACCAAGCCTCTCTCGACATGCGCCTGGACAACAGAGATGCCACTCTCACAGCAGACTTGAGAGGAGTGGTGGTCAGGTAAGGGAATGGTCTCAACAGTAGAGTGCCATGCGTCTCGAGGAAGTTCGCTACTTCAAGGCACTATACAACAGAATGCTGATCTGGAGTGCTGACAATACTGACATGAAGACAAGGATGCAGACCTATATGGAGATATTGCATGCCTCCCATACAACTGAGATGGAGTTGCTGCGTGAATTTCATCGAAAATATGAATGCAAAATTCAGCCTTCTTATGGCTGAAATGAAACTGGTGGCAGCCGAGTCCAAAGCCACCCGCTCAGAATTTCAAACAACATACTCCGCAGCAGTCTCCACGCAGAATTCAACTATCAGCAGACTGGACTTCATGCTTGCTGGGATGTTTCCAGGGGTTCATCTCTCCTTTGATGATGCCAAAAAGGGAGAAGAGGAATACCTGAAGACGTTGAAGGAGACGGTCGTTGAGAAGAAAAATGAGACAGCTGTTGTAGAGAAGAAAGAGACAACTGTTGAGAAGAGTAAGGAAAAGGGAAAAACTGTTGAGGGGGAAAGGCCAAAGGATGTGACCTTAATGCTTGCTGAAACCCCTCAGCAAGGTCAAGTCACAGCATCGATAATAGCAAACTTCCTGTGACTCTGCCGCTCTATCACTCTGTTGTGCCTATGTCTCATAAGAAAAAGATTGTAGAAGTAGAAATGGAGGATTTTGACAAGAGAACGGATGTCTGGGTTGAAGAAATGTTGAAACAATTCGGAGGCATTCTGGCAGGAAAAGATACTGATGCCATTCCAAATGACGGACAAGAGCCAAGATCTGTTGAAGAATTCAAAATGCTCGAGTTCGAAGGATATTTCAAAAACATGTCCATAGCCGAAGCCTGGGACTTGTACTGGGAAAAAGATCTGAAGTTGTGCGAAAAAACTGATAGGCAGCAGATTACTAGTGATACTCGGTAAAGTAAGAAGACTCGTACAATATACGCCGAGGAAGAGAAGGAAGAAGTGGTGGAGGTGGAGGTTTTATACCTAGACCTCTACCCAAAAATATTGAATATGTAGATCCAGGCAAGAAATGAAGGATCTACTGGGCTGGATATGATGTTATAGCCAATCTGGAAGTGGAGAGGAAAAATGCTGAGTATGTTAAAAGAATCGAAGAAGAAAATAAGAGGCAAACTGAGCTGTGGCAAGAGAGACAAGAAAGAAAAAGAAAAGATGAAGCTGCGAAGAGAGCTTACGAAAAGAAGAAAGCAAACAAGAGAAAAAGAAAAGGGAAGAGAGTCGAGAGAAGACAGAGCTGAAGAAGAAAGAAGGAGGCAGCGAAGCCAATGATGTGTTGCTGCTAACCCCTTCATGTATTTTACTTTTGTAAATACATATGCATGTAAGTCTTCTGTACATTTAATGAAAAGTCTGTAATTTGCGTAGATGTAAGTATGCTTTGATTGCTCTGATACACATTGTAAGCAACTGTGTAAAGGACAAGAATGTTATGATCAATAAAAAAAGATTGATTCTACGCATACATTCTTTGTTACTGCATTTGTCTGTATGTATCTCTGCTGTTTGCATTTTGTTTGCATGTTTTAAGTTTTGGCATCATCAAAAAGGGGGAAATTGTTGGGAAATTTATTGTTTAGATTTTGATGAATGCCATGTAAAACTTAGGCTAGAAAGTTGGCACCCCATTTTCCTTGTAATTCTTATTGTAATAGATAGGGCAGTACAAGCTGAGTAAAGTTAGCTATGCCTGGAAATACAAGAAGTCAACTGAAGATGTAAAGTGAAGACTCCGCTGAGAAACAGCTGAGTATGGCCAAGAAAGAAGAACAAGGACTCGACTGAAGGAGTATCGGCTGTGAGACAGCTGTGAGAAGAGTCAGTTAAGTCAATCTAAGAAGCCAAGTCAAGTTAAGGTGACAGATGAGTCTTTCAATCATTGGAGCAGACTCAAGTCACCTGGGGAAAAGGCAGCTGCAAAGAGGAGTTAACTGAAAAGAATCCGTTGCACAAAAGTCAAGAACAGTACTTAAACAAGTAATACTTCCATCTTTGCCATGTCTTAAAGTGCTCACCCCGTAAGCGTGCAAAAGGAATAAACCAATGGGAAGATCGCACCTCGTGTCGATTAGAAAAGTCGGACATTCATTTAATACGAGGAAAGGTCTACATCTCAAGATTGAAGACCAAGAAAAGACAAGCCAACGAACACAAGTGACTTTTGAAAATCAGCCTATCTCTTCAACGGGCAGATTTTTGGAAGTGCATTATAAAAGGCTGAGGAATCACTTTGAGAAAAGGTTACCAGAACCTAGCACACCTGAGATAACAAGCAACATATATATTGTAACCTGGCAAAATATTCTCAAGTTATTCAAGCAAAATCCTTAAGCTTAAATTTGAAGGAAATCGATCCAACACTAAGTTGTGAAGGAAAGACAACTTCAAACTGTTGAAGAGGAAACTTTTGAAGAATCAAAAGGGGTCTACTTTCCAAGGAGGATTGTAGGTAGGTTCAAGGTCGAACCAATCTCAAGTTATTGGAGGGCTTCGTGATCAAATCCAATAAGCTTGAGAAAGTATGCTGATGTAACAAGGCAAATGTACTGTGAAGAAGTTCGAGCCGGACGGAAAAGCCAGTGCGTGATCAAGGCATCTCAGATCGGGTCCCAAAGTAGCAAGTCAGCTGTGTGATCAAGACTTGTATCGAGACTGATAACCACTTTGTGAATTGATCATTACTTAGTGGATTCCTACAGGAGTTGGAGAAGAGAGGAGTAGAAGAATTACCCCATCTTCGAAACTCTATAAAAATTATTGTGTCATTTATATTTTAGCATTTTATTTCTGCATATCACTTTATGTCTGCTGATAATTTTCTATCCAACTGATAATTAACAAAGTGCTAAAACCAAGTGTTAAAACAAAGATAAAATCAAATTTAAGGGTGTTAAGTCTTCCGCTGAAAATCTCATTACAGCCAAGTTAAGGTTTAGTTTAAACAATTGAGTTATTCTATCAACAGCTCTTTCGAGTCTGTTGAGTGGCTAACTATGCTGATTAACTAACTTAGTTGTCCCTCAAGGACTTAGCTGTGTAATTAACTCTGTAATATTTTAAAAGGACTAAAATTAAAAAGTTGGTAAGGTTTATTCAACCCCCCTCTAAACCTTACTCACACCCCTTGGGACCTACAATTTATGATATATGTATAGTTGTTACTAGAATAACACCCATGTGTTACATGAGATTTATCCAAAGATAAAATTTTAGTGTCACAAATTTAGATGATATCAAATTTAAAAGATAATGTTGATATAATTCTTGATTTTTTTTCTTTATTATCTCTTAAATTTCTTATCTTTTAAATTCAAAAATATATATTCTGAACTAATAGGGTATTTATCAATAAAAATATATTCGAATAGATTTGATCAACATTGACTTTGTCAAACTATCTATGAGAAAATCCTTTAATGGGATTATATTTTGTCTCGATAAAAATATAATTTCTAGAACTTTAGATTATTTGATGATTTTCTCTCACGTGCTGCGTAATCTCGACAGAATATTCAATCAACGTGAAGTTTCAAGTGGTAAAGTGCAAAATTCGTATAGGTTAATCGGCGAGTTTAAAAAGAAATTAATTTTGGAGGGAAACACAAAACAATCCATGATACTAAGTAATGATAAAATTCTCCCAATTATAATCTTAATCATGAGTTTAAGATGTTAACTAAGCTAACATGCTTGACAAACATAGTTCCGAGTGGTTGGTGAATGGATGAATAACACATGTCCCATTTTATATAAAATGGAATAATATTTGTCATTCATCCTTACAAATAGTGTGATACTTGTTATTTACCATCCATCAAGTGTAGTACACCGGGTGTAGTATGGATACTACCCCATAAAGCTTAGTGTAAGGTGTCCCCAAATAAACCATAATAGGTGTAATAAATTGGCATGTCAACCGTCCAAAACGCAAAAAAGTATCAATTAATCAATTAATTTTCTTTTAAAGTACACAAATCAAGATTTTTTCGTTAGTTGTTTGTATTGATTGCTTTGTTGAAGATACCTGATGAAATATCCATTGAGGCCTCGTTTGGTTGGGCATTATGTGAGTGATATCACTCACTTTGTTATTATTTCCACTCCATTGTGTTGTTTGGTTGAATTGGACAAAGCCCTGAAAATAGGGCTGGCCCGGTAATTTATCCCCCTCAATAAGTTAATAGCTATCCCACCCCCTAGGTGGGATGAGCAATACATCCTTTTATCATCCATTCTCAAATTACCCACATACCCCTCATTTTTACAGCTGTCCATTTTTTCAGAAAGGAGAAACAAAAAGCCCCTCGACTGGACCTCTTACCCTAGCCCCATTTTTTCAGAAAGGAGAAACACGGTGCCCTCGACTGGAGCGGTGTGTGACGCGGTAAGAACAAAGTCTGATTTCATCTTTTTACCTACGCATTTTGCATTTTATTTATCTTTTTTCATCCCCCTGTCTGATTCTGTTTTTTGTTTTGGTTTTTTCCACCAGGTTTACGAACAGCAAAATAGTGGTCGCGGGGGTTGATTCTGTCGTCACCGAACGAGGTTAAATTATTTGTAATCATTTTTTTGGTATATTTTGCGAAACATTTCCATGTATTTGAATGTTTTTATGCCTTGTTTGTAATCTTTTTTATTTATTGTATTTTCACTGTACTGAATCTGAATAATTATGTTTTAAAGCGAGGGCATTTGTACTGATTCTGAATATTTTGAGTTTTAAATTTAGAGCATTTGTATTGATTATTGGGTGTGTTTTGGTAGGACATTTGTAATTTTTCTTAATCTTGGTTGTTTCATTTAAAGCTACAATTTTACTGTATGAAATCATTTTTTACAAATTTTTAGCATCATATTCTGATATCAGAAATCTGAATGAAGTATATTGAGTTTGTCAAAATGCTTATAGTTTTCATATATCCTATTACAGCTTCAATCAGAACGATGTCTGAAATATCGAGAAGAAGAGCAGAGATCTTTCTTCTAGTTGAAGAAATAATGTTAGAAAGTGTTTTTATAGTTAATATGTTTGCAAGTATAATTCGTAAGCGTGCTCAACGGCGACTAATACACCGTAAACAAGGAACAATATATAAGATGGCTGATAGGATACCAAAACAATTTGAGCATTTAGATGACTTGATTTTACATAATGACACTGATTGTCTAGACAATTTGAGGATGACACGTGGTGCCTTTGCTAAACTTTGCTACTTATTAAAGCATCTGGGTGGCCTTAGAGACTCTAGATATGTGTCAATTAATGAGAAAGCCGCATTATTTCTTTCTGTGTTGGCACACCATAAGAAAAATCGTATTGTGCGGTTTGATTTCAAAAGATCCAGATAAACGATAAGTAGACACTTCCATGATGTATTGAATGCTATTTTGTGGCTTCACAATTTACTTCTTGTAAATCCTGAACCAGTTGATGACAACTGCACAAATCCTTGATGGAGTCCGTTCAAGGTAAATGTTTTTCAACTTAATGAACATATATTATGTTGGCCGTGCGTATAATGTAACTTAATCTATTACCTATTTAGGGTTGTCTAGGTGCATTAGATGGTACATACATCAAAGTGAAAGTTTCCGATACAGAAAAGGCAAGATATAGAACAAGGAAAGGAGACATTGCAGTTAATTGCCTCAGGGTGTGTGACACAAATATGGATTTTATTTACTTGCGGACTGGTTGGGAAGGTTCTACAGCTGATTGTAGAGTTTTGCGTGATGCAATTCATAGGCCTAATGGTTTAAAAATTTCACAAGGTATTGTTTCACGTATTAAAATTACGTAAAATCTTTCTATAAATTTGCAAGTCATCAATAAATATTCTCCTATAATTGATGCATGTTTTCAAAATTCATCAAATGTGTGTACATGTAAATTTTATCTTCGTGACAACGGTTATACCAACAGTCAATGATTCCTCACTCCATATAAAGGGGTTAGGTATCATCTCGATGAATGGGGTGAAGGAAATTCAATTCCACAAAATCCGAAAGAGTACTTCAATATGATACACTCAAAAGCTCGCAATGTGATTGAAAGAGCTTTCGGTCTTTTGAAAAAGCGTTGGGCAATACTACGGAGTCAATCATTTTACGATATTAAAGTCCAAAACCGGATTATAATGGCATGTGTACTTCTACATAACTTCATACGATTAGAGTTGCATGTTGATCCCATTGAAGAGTTGTCGAGTGACGATGATGAAGATGACCATGAAGATAATGAAAACGTGGACTTCATTGAAACTGTAGAGCCATCACAATTTTGGACAAACTGGAGAGACAACTTAGCACAATCTATGTTTAATGAATGGAGAGGTGTAGGATAGTCTAGAATTGATTAGTGTGATGGAATAGTGATGTAACTGACTTTAAATTCTGATCATTGTTTATTGTTGTAATTGTTATTGATTTAATGGATGCTTTTTGTGAACATGTGATGGAATTTGTTGGTTATTCAATCTGTCAATGAGCTAGATGGTGGATAACTTGAATGGTTTACTGTTAGTGATTGATGTAATGGATGCTTTTTGTTAACATGTGATGGGATTTGTTGGTTATTCAATCTGTCAATGAACATGTGATTTATTGTTAGTAAGCCCAGTCTATGTTTAATGGTCTACTTTGGTTTAAATTTTTTACTTTTTCATGCTGCATATATTGGTAGTAGTTTATCATTTGGAGCAGATTATAGTCACATATGGTCAATGCTACATCAAAATTTGTTTTTTTATCCAGTTACTGCTAGATGATTCCTACCTATTTTATTGACAGATTTCGTATGGATTTATTGACAGATTTCGTATGGATGTGTCAAGTGGCAATCTCACAAAACCAGTGCAAAAGAGGAATGACAAGGGTAGAAGGAGTTGGAGTAGGCGGGAAGAAGAGACTTTGGTTGCAGCTCTGAAAAAGGTCATTGCAAATGGCTGGAAATCCGAAAACGGCTTCAAAATTGGCTACCTTCAAGCATTGGAGCAAGAAATGCAAAAGATAATACCTGGGACAGATTTGAAAGGGATTCTACACATCAATTCGAAGATACACGTGTGGAAGAAGGATTATGGCAGTCTTGTCACGATGTTATCACGTAGTGGAATAGGGTGGAATGTCACCACTAACATGATCGAGGCACCAGATGATGCATGGGCTGAATATGTGAAGGTAATGTGCAATAGTGTTGATAATGTATGTATAATGAAGTTCATTAATTAATATGTTCCATAATTCCAATTGTAGGTAGACGCAAATGATCGTTTAATGAGGAACAAATCTTGGTCATTTTATAACGATTGGGTTATGATATTTGGGAAAGATCGAGCTACGGGGGAACACGCGGAAGACTTCACCGATGCATTGAACCATGTGATTAATGGACAGTCTAATCCACAAGATGACTACCACGTCAATTTAGAAAACCTGTCGGATAACTGTGAGTATGAAACAGAGACCCATTCCAATTGTCAAGCCGAAAGCACTCCTCAGATGTCTGCATCGGGGAAGAAGGGTGCAAGAGGTAAAAGGAAGTCATCTGATGGTGTTGATCCACTGTATGAAATCATGAAGACCTTCTGTCAAAGCACGGACGCAAGGTTGGGTGACATAGCCAAAAGAATTGGCTATGAATATGACATATCAATTGCAAGGAATGAAGTCTTTGGGGTAGTTGGGAATATGCAAGGATTGAGTCTGCGCGATAAACTGCTGGTTTCAAAGCTGCTTGTCAAGAATACGGAAGACTCATAATTATTTTTCAGTTTGCCGGATGAGGCCAAAGTGGAGTTTGCGAGGATGAAGTCATCGGGGAGCTTATAAACAAGGCTGGAAATCTATAACTGAAATCTAAAATTATGGAGCACTTTGCTTCCTGTTTTGAACCTAAGGCCATAGATGGCAGATTCGGGTACTGAATTCTTAAGGTCTTTTGAGATAGTGAATTTGTAATTCACAAAACAATTTGCTTCCTGTTTTGAACTTTGGTATCTGAATTTGTAATTGACAAATTAAACTTGTGAAGTGTTTTGAGCTTAACACACTTGTAATTGACTATTGGCTTGTGATTCAAAGATTGACTATTGGCTTGTGAATGAATATTGATTGTTGGCTTGTATCCCCTGTTCTGTGTTGGGTAATTGAATTGAATTGTCTGGGTGTAATTTCGAGTATGCAGAATGCAATTTTGTAGCTGAAAATGTTGGCATATTTGGGGTTTGGCTGTAATTTTGAAAAAAATTACATAACATTTGTGGGTTATAAGGTACCAGTGTTATTTCTTGAAACTGACTTAATGTACCAGGGTTATGATGTAGCTGTAATTTTGGAAGCATTTTTGGGGTCGGTCTGTGATTTTGTCAAAATTACATAACATTTGTGGGTTATTTTGTACCAGATAGAAATTTGCATTTTTTGGGGTCTAGCTGTAATTTCTTGAAACTGACTTAATGTACCATATTTATGATGTAGCTGAATATTGGAAGCATTTTTGGGGTCGGTCTGTGATTTTGTCAAAATTACATAACATTTGTGGGTTATTTTGTACCAGATAGAAATTTGTATTTTGATCATTGTCATCATCATGGTCGCTTGAGATTTCTATGATTTCTCTTTCAGGGCTGGATTTTTCAGAGCCGGTGACCCGGTGAAACAAAGTGTTGAGAGCATTGAACTGTGATTCACCTTCGAGCATGTATGCCATTCCTAGTTTCTTCTCCTACAACAAAAACAGAAAAAATAACCATTAATCAGTTATTCAGACAATAAAACAGAATTTCAAATATACGAGAAAGCATTAAAAACAAACAGATTCAGCATGAAATTGGCAGTGAATATTGGACTTATTCTTACCCGGACAATGTAGTCCCACACAAAATCAGGGCAATCCACCTTATTCGAAATTGGAGGATCCAATCAAACACTTGGTGGCGTTTACGAAGTTTCTTAATGCTTTAAACACAATAAGGATAATCAAAGTCAGTTCCAAATCCAGTGTTAACACTCCCCATCGCTGTAAGAATCGCATGCGTATTAAGTTGGCCATTTTCCCACTTTCCCTCAGCCTTTTGATCAACCAGTATTTGGATAAATTTGTTATCCACTTATTTGGTCCATTTGGTATTGTAGAATACCTTAGATTGAGAGATAGCTCCTTTGGGCAAATTATTTTTGGCAGGCATTCTGTGGTGTTTGGCTTGTGATGTAGTGTAAGTGCATAACCAAGATTATTCAATGCCAACCTTAAATAGATGTTGATTTACAATAAGGATTGAATGACTCTTGAAGAGAAAACATGTCTTCTTTTTTATGAATAGTCACAAGACAATCTTTCTTAAACATCCTTTGGCTGATTTCAATTCCAAAAATAGGTAGGAATCATCTTTCACAAATAAATAATCTTGTATGCAGAATGCAATTTATGTGCAAGCTAACCACAAACACATGATTCGATACACATATTCATCTTGGACTGACAGGGGAATATATTCTCTATTGTTTTGCATTGGAGTTGTCAAGATTCACTTCTGCTGCAAAGATCATTTTTTGTTGTAAATTTGTCCAGAGAATCACTTCAAAAGCAAAAGCTCATAACATCTGTCAAGATTCACTTCAAGATATGACAAGGGAAAGACCCCAGGTTCACATGATTCGATATTTGCAGCAAGAGAACAATGCTTTATTTTTCTCTTCATGAAATGTTTGCTTTACACAAGAATATATTCCATTTTGCCTTTTTTGGATATTCTTGGATGAATAAGACTCAACTGGTTTTACTAATATTATACAGGTTCACATGTCATAATCTTATAAGCATGACCTGATATCAGATTTGTACATTGTACAAGATAACCACAAATCGAAATTGGATAATTTTACTAAATTACATAAAGACCCCAGGTTAACACTTTAGAAATCAATGAATTTTCTGTAATTAGACATGATTCCATGAATTTTACCAAATTACAGAAAGAGCCCAGGGAAAAGCATTTTCACTGTACCATGTTCAAATGTTCAGCACTTTGCTCAAGCTGGTGTGTATTTTTCAAAATTACAAAACGACCCACATATCCACATGAAGCTCTCTTTTTAATATTCTTAACAGACTTCATTAACTGCTTGCTAAATCTTTAGAAAAATAACAGAAAGGCCCCAATGATTGCACAAGTTCTTTTGAAACTGCATAAGCCATGTAAGTGCAACACAAGCCATGAGGATGACAATTTCAGCACTCATATGAATCCACTGTTCCTCTGTTTTGGCTACAAAACATTGCACAAAAAGCTCAAACCAAAAAACTAGAGACATGCTCAATACAATACTTTCATCCAACACTTTAGAAGAAAAATAACAAACAACACTACAAGAATGAAATTTACAAGCTGAAAACAATACTCTCATCCAACACTTTAGAAATCATAAGCAATTTTTAATACGTTCAATACATATATACTAAAAACTAGAAACATTGAATACATAGATCATTGTTGAATACATAGATAATCCCCTACAAATACCAGCTTGACTGAACCATTTACATACAAAAAAACTAGAACTAGTGTCCAATACATAAATACATCCCAATGACATTTTCAACTATTGACAGAAGGTTCACTACCAGAACCACTATCATCTCTAGCAGAACCATTGTCATATCTAACAGATTCATGACCCCCTTGATCATTCCCATTTGACTCATCATCATCGTCGACCATCAGTGGGTTGAATTGATGACATCCAGCAATATCGGTGATGTCAATCGGGGGAGGATTCCCAGTTCTGAATAAGTTGTAAGCAATCTCGTAGTACTGAAACCCCTTAATCCTAAAATGTCGTTGATTGGTATTTTCCTGCAAATAATATGACACCATGTTAAGTAAAACAACAGGCTGAAAAAAATAATAGAACTATACTTTTTAGTGTCATTACCTTGCCAATACGTTTCCAGTATTTGTCGTCCACGGTTACGACATTTCGTTCAACATCAAAAGTAGCACCAGTAGTTTCAATGTACTGAACAAAAGACCAAAAGTTCTTCCGGAATAATAGAATTTGACTCTGCAGTTTACTAAGCCCGAACTCCTTCCTAAATTGTCTTCCAAGTTATTGCGCAACACAACGTATGGACATATACCACTCATGTTTATCATCCATTCGGAGATAACGATTATATCTTTTCAACATTTTGTATAGATAATCTTCTTCTTCAGGTGTCCAGTTACTTGACTGAGGCATAACTATTAACATAGACATTTTCCATTCAATAGACTATTAACGATTATATACTCAAAACATTCATAAAGTTCAACAAATATGTACTCTTAAAAACATAAAAATTAAGTGCAACAACAAGAAAAAACTAAAAATATTCACTGCATTCAGGCCACAACTTATCAAAAATTTCATACCAAAAATCAGTCTGAAATATAAATAAGGTCTAATTACAATATTGAAGGTAAAAGTTTAATTCAAAAGGTCTGAATACAATACTGAAAGAAAGTGCAACAACCATTTTAATTTTTAATGAAAATAGGAAGGAATATGACAACAACCATCCCAACCCAAGAGATAATCACAACAATGGGATATTTTCGTTCACGGTTCTTCAGATGATTTATGGTGTCTCGTTGGGTATTTATGGTATCACGTTGGGTATTAATTGTCCTTAACAATCCTGGTATGATTTGAATTGACCGTCTGCACATCGTAGGATCATACCACTCAAAGAATCCACATCTACGGTCCTGCATTTGTTTAATTGTTTTCAAATTATTCTATTACATAAAACATTATATATCGTCATTGAATTTTTATAATTAATCTTGAATGATATGTAAGATTTTATCAGAAATTACACGTACAGGACAACTATGAAATCTACGGCCAGGATTTTTGTCTGTCCATGATGTTTGTAATGGCACTTCAATGCCACAATCACAAAACTTGGCATCTGGGGGAGATTGTCCATCTGAACGGCCAGTGGAGTTTGAGTGACTTGGTGACACTACATAGTAAACACAAGAGTCCCGACAATGTTTATTTTGGTAATATATGTTCACAAAATTTTAGAAGGATAAAGTTCAACAACTCGTTATAATTAAAAAAACTGTTTTGTTATTGAAAACATGATCCACTTAGATAAAAACTACAACACCTCGGCCAACTGTCATAAATAGATATGAACAACTCAGAAAAATAAATATATGCTAGCTTCTGTAATTAAGCATACTTACTTGCAACAAGTGTATTCCAACTTTCAACGGGCCAATTGCTTGTTTTCTGAATGCTTCACCTCAGCAAAAGAAAATATAGTCCAATCCAAACAAACGATTTAGGGTTCAGTTCAAACAAACGATTCATAGTGCGCGATTTAGGGTACATGACTAATATCATAATAATTGAAATAACGGCAGATGTAGAGTACATGACTAACCTAAAATCAAACAACTCATTTAGGGTTCGATTCAAACATACGATTTAGGGTTCGGTTGACACAAACGATTCAGGGATAGATTAAAACAAACGCTTCAGATAAAAGAGTACGCTTTAGGACGGCGAAGTACATACCTTCAATCGATTTCTAGTGCGCGATTTTAGGTTCGGTTGGTTTTCAGCGCCGTCAATGACAAACGAGAGGATGGAGTTTGGCTTGTGTATGTCTCCCAGCAACTCTGTTTCAGAAAAAGGAAAAGGAAGGGCACGATTAATGAAATGAAGGTCAAAAAAGGAAGTCACATGATAAAGTAAGGGCAAAATTGTAAAATGATGTGTATAGATAGTATAAATCACTCCCAACCAAACACCTTATTATTTAAACCAACCCAATACTAGAATCCAATCCATCAAACAAACAACTTATTAGCCCTTAAAATATCTATTGGATAAAGGCCAAAAAGTAGAGTGGGAATTAATCAAGCACATTACCATAGGCCAACCAAACGAGCCCTCAGTGGAAAGAATTCGGTATGCCATGATTCTCTATCCAACCAATTAAAAGGTGCTTCACATGAAATTCAATCAAATGGGATGAATTACAAAGAATATTCTCAATATATTCCTCAATATATCTATTCAGATCATTGCTTGTACAATGAAAATATTATTGCATGTATTACAAAATGTCAATCAAATCGCCATTTTTTTTCCAGCAAATAATATTTTCTTTGACACAATTTTATTCTCCTTGTAATTTAGAGGATTCTTGTAATTTTGACCTAGGTTCATGAAATTTGAGAGGCCAGATTAATCTGATGTGGTTATCTCGAGGATTACTCCTTTTGTGTAATAAGATTTGAGTATACTAATTCATGACCATTCTAAAATAAGGAATATGCTAAAATTATCACAATTTTTAAAGTGGGAATTAACTAGTGAAATGTGACTTATAGGGAAATATATGTTTAGTTTCGCAGTTTAGGGGGTGTTGCAAATTTGACAAAAATTAAGATTTAGTTCCATAAGTGAGTATGTTAGGCTAAATTGCAAGTTTGTTAGTTTAGTTCTGTAGCCAAACACGGACGCACCTTACACCTTGTGGGGGCAAGGGCCCCCACAACCTTTTTTCTTAATACTACTAAATACTTTTATATATATTATATATTCATTAGGAATAAAATAGAAGTCCGCACCATTTAATGACCTCTTCTTGTAATTGTTAGATTGTTGTTTTTTTTTTTTTTTTGAAACCAGAAGAAACTTGTAATATTATTCAAGAGTAAGATCATTCATTACAAGTTCTTGAAGCCAAAAAGGAAAATTCCCCATCTCCCACACAAACGGAGTAGGGGAAGAACTAGAAAACTGAGCTAAAGCGTGAGCAACGGAATTAGCCGATCGTCGAACATGAATCACACGAGCCACTCCCAAGCCAGGGGCGAAGCCATTCATGGGCCAAGGGGGGCACTGGACCCCTCTCAAATTTTGACAAAAGTAGGGGTATTTTGGTCTTATTACTTTTTAATTTTAAAATAAATAAAAAATAGAAAAATAGAAAAAAAGTCTAAAGTTATCTTACATTCTTCTTTTCTGCTTTCATTTGTGAATCTTGAGAAATATGAGTTTTGGTCGTTTTGCCCATTTTTTAAAAAATTTGTACATTTTTAAGTTCCGCCATAAACTTTAACTTGAAATTTTGCATTATTCTCTTGTGTCTCTATTTGTTCCTTTCAGTATATTGATGTAACTGTATTTTGTTATTTATTTTTTAATATTAAGATGTGATTGAATTAACACAATGACTTAATCAGAATTTATACTTATTTTAAATTTGATGTATTATTTTTAATTTTTGCATGTGGTAATGAACAAATTGTTCACTTATGTTTCGTAAAAATGAAACATAGTCATATGTTTTGAAAACATATTTTTTAGTCATTTGGACACGGTCATACATTTCTTGTATTCTCTGATGAGGTACGTGGTTATATTTAAGAAAATTGATGCGGTACATTTTTCGGTATGGGGTTATGGACCGGTCTGTGGAAAGGAAAAAATACAGTGAAAATTTAAACTAAAAAATGGCTAAGAAAATATGGTTAAAACTATTTTTATTATGGAGAAATAACCAAAAATCCGACGGACTCTATTATATTAATATTAGTTGGGCCCCCCTACTCGAGAATCCTGGCTTCGTCACTGTCCCAAGCTATCTAATAAATCCTTCACTTCAGCTGCCAAAGACCCATTATAACTAAAATCCCCTTTTGGATCTGCGAATGCTTGCGCCGCCAAAAGGGAGTCAGTTGCAACGGTGTGTACAAACAAGTTTCTTTCACTAATAATCCGTAGTCCAGTGAGTATTGCTTCGAGTTCGCCAAAGACTACCGATGTCGGTTTATTTATAGGTCCACCAAAAGCCAGAATTATATCACCCACGTCATTTCGAACTAATCCCCCAACAGCATAAATGTTTAATCTTTCATTGATCATAGCATCAACATCCATCCTAATCATACCAGGTGGAGGTGCATACCATCTGCAATCAGAAGAGTAAGACTCAGCAAACAAACATGGAAAATTGAGTTTTCTTACATTTTGAAAATCCATTAAGAAGGCATCACACCACTTAAAAAATTTTCCAACAGTAATTTTTCGGTTATACAGCAGATGGAGGCGTTCATTCCATATTGTCCACGCATGGACTGCAATCTGTTCAAAATCCAGCTTATCAACTTTGCTTTTCAGCCATTGACAAAAATCGAGCGTCGGAGCATGTCCTGCTTGTTTGATTAAATTGTAAAAAGGAGAATCTTTCCATAAATGCTTTAGAGCTGGACATCGAAAGACCGCATGACAAGACGAGTCAAGATGGAACTGACAAAGAGGGCAATTTCCATTCACCGGTACATGGTGCGATAAAAGATTTCTCTCCGTTGGTATAATATCATGAGCTAGCCTCCACCAAAAAATACGGATTTTAGGCGGGATAGATAAAGACCATAGAAACCTCCACCAGTTTTTTGTTGATATATCAGACTCATTTTCCGGTGATTCATAGAATCCAATTTCCACCTTGTGTGCCTCACGAACAGAAAATTTGCCTTTATTATCAAATTTCCAGAATCTTTCATCCATCTTGGGTTGCAAAGAAAGGGGAATGGCCATGATTTCTGAAGCAACATGAGGTAAAAATTGTTCCATGATTTTAGTCTCATTCCATTGCCCATTATTTAATTCACGACTCCACATAATAGATCGCCAAACATAGGAAAGATTATTTCCTAAGCTTGTATCCATAATGTCATGGTGTCGAAAATAATGTGCCTTCAGTACCCTTGCAACCAAAGACTCCGGTTCTTTTATAATTCGCCAAACTTGCTCAGCCAAAAGAGCTTTATTAAAAGATTCAAGTTTTCGAAATCCCATACCTCCTACACATTTTGGCAAGCAAAGAGCATTCCACGATTTCCAGTGCATTCTCTTGCGGTCACCCTCGACACCCCACCAGAAGTTAGCACATGCTGATTCAATAGTATTACAGATCGACTTTGGGATTCTGAAACAGGACATAGCATACGTAGGGATCGCTTGAAGAATAGATTTAATAAGAACTTCCTTCCCTCCTGCTAGAAAATATTTGGTAGCCCAACCATTCATCCTTTGTGATAGGTGTGAGTTTTGCATATATTTTGAGGCGTATTTCTGGCCATAATGATGGGTAAACATGCACATACTCGCGTTAAATGTTACATATTCACTCCTTGTGGAAAAGATATTACACTTTTCTTATTTTGTGGGAATTTCATGATATTTGAAGCAAATTGAATACGAATATGAATACGAGGATAGCAAAGTGGAAACACGGAGAATTGAGTGAATATACAAAAAGTGAAGCCAAAAAGAGCGAAAGATGAGCGTCTAAGGAAAAGACAGGGAGCGCACGGGTTGGGCGTGCCTTAGGCACCACCCGTGCACCCCTGAATGAAGAAAATTTGAGCTTCTGCATGGCGCACGGGTAACCCGTGCTCCTACGCACCACCCGTGCGCTCTACAGAGAATGGATGATTTCAACGGGATGGCGCATGGGTAACCCGTGCTCCGACGCACCACCCGTGCGCTCTACAGAGACTGGATGATTTCAACAGGATGGCGCACGGGTAGCCCGTGCTCCGACGCACCACCCGTGCGTCTGCGCTCGAATCCCATAATGCAATGAGATGATGCCCTAAAAGCGAAAGGTGGGTATAAAAAGGCTTTTTGGGGGGCGCACACAAGGATATTCTGGCATTGTTGGGATCTACAACACAAGACAAGGGTCTATTCTTGGAAGGAGACATCAAGGAGACAATCGGGTTGCATCGGAGCTTGAGGAACGGAGATATATCGAGAGATTATCGACTTTCCTAAGTTTTTTCTTGCTTCTCTTTTAGTTTCAATCTTTCATTTTCATTTGTAATGGCTTTGAACAATTTATTTATGAGTTGTTTAGAAATCATGTGTAGCTAAACTCTTGAGATTTCTGGGTTTTGGAAGTAGATTAATGAACTTTTGTTGGATGTTTTAATCTTAGTTGAAGTTATTATCTTGAAGCCTATTTGAGTATTTTGAGCTTATTCTTGTTTTATCACTTGATCAATGATTTAACTTGTTTGATATATTGATTCATAATTCGAGAGATGAGTTTCAATATTCGATCTTGAATACTCGACACAAATATTTGCATGAATCGAGAGATTTGTAAATATTTGTGAGGATATTTGATCTTTTAAACTTTTGGGAGTTGAATGCTTCATGTTGAGTAGAGATGCTAGCATAAGTATTTCAATCTACGTTTTATATGCATCTCGAGAGGGAGGATAAAATAGCTTTGTGATCGTCTTATAGGAATATTGATAATAACGTGGCTTGATTAAACCGGATAACAAGAGGATTATTAATCGAAACCTTAACTCGGAAATCCATTTCATTATCTTGACACTTCTATCATTTGTATTATCTTAATCTTGTGTTTTAGTGATTTAAATTGTCTTAATCTCAGTACAACAATCATCCAATTTCGTTCGTCTAAATAAAAATAAGACTATCTTAGTTCAATACTTAGCGCACTAATTTATTAGTCTCCGTGGATACGACCTTGCTTACCCTATTCTATAAACTACACCGTACACTTGCGGTGGAGCTAAAAATAAGGCGAACAAGTTTTTGGCGCCGTTTCCGGGGACTAATACAATTTTTGGTGCTAATATTGCGATAGATAGAATTAATTTTAATTTAGACAATTTTATTTTTACATTTTGGATTCACTTTAATTCTTCATTATTTGACTTGTTTCTTTTAGTTCGGTCCAGGTAGTGCATGAACACGCGCTCGAGGCAAGGGGACTTGATACCGCTTATACCGGAAGTCGAGGCTTTCGCGAGAAAAATCAGTGCTACCACTAGACGGGCTGAAAGACATCACAATCCGATAATGGGGGATTTGAATGAGTTACCAATATCGACAAACAATGGTGGAAACGAGTTACCGATCGGTTCAACATGAGAAGCCATTCGTGATTACTTTCGACCACAAACGAATCGTAATTACGGTGGCATTGCCCATATTCCTATCAATGCCAACAACTTCGAGCTCAAACCGCAAGATCGATCAATATGGTGCAACGAGAATCGATTTGGGGGTTCGAATCGAAGATCCTAACTCTTACCTTGCACATTTTATCCAAATATGCAATACGATCAAAATGAACGAGTCTCGGATGACGCCATAAGATTGCGCTGTTCCCATTCTCTTTTACGGGATAAGGCGAGAAATTGGTTGGGTACTTTGACGCAAGGCGAGTGTAAGCACATGGGACGAACCGAGCCAAAAGTTCTTGTTTAAATTCTTTCCACCGAGCAAAACTTTTGCAGCTCAAACGCGAGATTACTCAATTCCGACAGTTCGACTCGAGCCTTTGTGAGGCTTGGGAAAGGTTTCGGGATTTGTTACATAGATGTCCACAACATGGGTTTCGAGGAAGATCACATGATTATGTTTCTTCTACAATGGTTTAATGGGACAAACGAGGGCCTTTGTGGATGCCGCGGCGGGAGGAGCATTGTTGGCAAGGTTTCCACAAGATGCATTGAACCTTCTTGAAGAAATGGCTATGAGCGATTGCAGTGGCCATCCGAAAGATCTAATGTACAACGAGTAGTGAAATCTCGGATTGGACCCAATTAAAACATTGACGGCACAAGTAGCGGCTTTGACAACTCAATTGAGTGTATTGACGAAGGGGCCAGAAGCAGGCACGAGCATGGGTAGTGAAGCTCTTCTATATCCGATGGAAGAGGTAAATTATGTGAATAACCGGAATTTCAACAATTTCCGGAATAATTCAAACCCAACGCACTACCATCCAAGGTTGAGAAATCATGAAAATCTTTCCTACGCAAATACAAAGAATGTGTTACAACCTCCGCCGGGATTTAATGCTTCAAGTGGAGGCGGAAATGGGGAAGGAAAATCGTCGTTGGAAGATGCACTCACCTCCTTCATAAATCAATCTAATGCATTCATAAATGATACGAGGAGCCGCCTCGCTAAGCAAGACTCTCGGATGGATAAGATAGAACAACAAGGGACAAGCTCGATAAAGAATCTGGAGACTCAAATGGGTCAATTGGCTACAATTGTGGGTGGTCAACATCACAAGGGTCAATTTCCAAGTAATACGGAAATGAATCCTAAGGAACAATGCAAGGCGATTCGTTTACGAAGAGGTACGGAATATGAGGGGCCTAAAGAAAAATCTGGGAATCTGAAACTTTCAGATGAAGCATCGAGGCCAAAAGCGGGAGAATCCGTGATGAAGGATGGTATTGAAGAAAATAGGAAAGAAGAGAACAAAGAGGCGGAACAAACAAGGGCTGAGAAGCTAAAATCATCATCTAACTTGAATATATCTAAGTTGCCTATATCTCTTCCCTTTCCTCAAAGATTTCAAAAAAAAAACTTGATGATCAATTTGCCAAATTCCTTGATATATTTAAGAAATTGCACATTAACATTCCTTTTGCAGACGCACTAGAACAGATGCCAAACTATGCGAAATTTCTTAAGGATGTTATGTCGAAAAAGCGGAGGATGACAAGCTTTGAAACGGTGAATTTGATGGAAGAATGTAGTGCAATTATCCAAAGAAAGCTACCACAAAAACTGAAAGATCCGGGGAGTTTCACTATCCCTTGTGCTATTGGTGGTAATTTCTTTAATAAAGCGTTATGTGATTGGGGGCAAGTATTAATTTGATGCCTTTGTCCATTTTCAGGAAGCTTGGATTAGGCGACGTGAAGCCAACTACGGTGACATTGCAACTTGCAGACCGATCACTTACGTATCCAAGGGGAATTATTGAAGACGTATTGGTAAAAGTTGATAAATTTATATTCCCCGTGGATTTCTTGGTTCTGGATATGGAAGAAGATCGAGACGTTCCACTGATACTTGGACGTCCTTTCCTAGCCACGGGTAAAGCCTTAATAGATGTGCAAAAAGGAGAGCTCACCTTACGTGTTAATGATGAGCATGTTATATTTTCTATATATAAGGCAATGGAATTTCATGATTCGGTGGAGAATTGTAATTTTTTGGATATAGTTAGTTCATGCATTGTAGATTATGTTGATCATACATTGTCTACAGATGATTTGGAATTTGGTCTAACCCACTCGTGCTCAATGTCGAGTGTTGTACTTGATTTTGATAACCAAGATTTGTACGACTATGTTTGTGCCTTAGATCATATGCATGAACTACCTAAGAGCGCAAAAGGTGAGAACGCAAAGTCAGAAATAAGGGAGCCAAACTTGCAGAAACGCACGACCCATGCGTCCACGCACGGGCAACCCGTGCGTGATGCTGATGGAAGAGTTGAGGTCTCTGAAGAGCACACGGGCCGTGCGCTGAGGCACGGGTTGCCCGTGCGCGCTGCAGAAGGAAAGACTGGAGACAGGGGATCACGCACGACACGTGCGTCTGAGCATGGGCAACCCGTGCGTGACCCTGAAATAGTAACATCGACTCCGAAACTCAAGCAATTACCTGAACACCTCAAATATGCATTCCTTGGGGCAAATAATGCAAATCCGGTAATCGTTTCATCTCTTCTCACTCCTACTCAACTTGATAAACTGTTAAGGGTTTTACGAAAACATAAGTCGGCACTATGATGGTCTATAACTGATTTAAAAGGCATAAGTCCATCCATTGTGATGCATAAAATTCGGATGGAAGATGTTTATAAACCATCAGTGCAAAACCAAAGACGACTAAACCCTATCATGCAAGATGTGGTTAGGAAGGAAGTGTTGAAATTAGAGGTGTCAAAACGGGCTGGCGGGGCGGGCCGGCCCGCCGAGGTGGCGGGCCGAGAAAACCTCAACCCGCCTTGGGCCGCGGGTTGGGCGGGTCGGCCCGCCAAAAATTAAAAAAAAATAAAAAAATGGAAAAAAATATTTTTTTATTCATATTATTAATTTTAATGAATTAAATATACTAATGGATAACAAGAACATATTATATAAAAATATTATATATACTTTTATAAGAGATAAAAATATAAAAAATCAATTATCCTATTTTTTTTGTCTATTTTATCTAATTTTTCATTTTTTTCTTTTTTTTTTATTTTCTGGCGGGCTAGCCCGCCGACCCGCCGACCCAACCCGCCAAGCCCGCGGCCCGCGGTGGGCTAGCCCGTTTAGGCCCGCCCTTTGGCGGGCTACTAAATACTTAACCCACCCCCCTACCTTAGGCGGGGCGGGGCGGGCCGGCCCGACGGGCCTGGCCCGTTTTGACAGCTCTAGTTGAAATGGTTGGATGCCGGGATCATTTATGCTATATCTGATAGTTCATGGGTAAGTCCGGTACAAGTGGTGCCCAAAAAAGGGGGGGTAACAGTGGTGAAAAATGAGAATGAAGAACTGATTGCTACTAGAATCGTTACAGGGTGGCGAATTTGAATTGATTATCGAAAACTAAATGATGCCACTCGAAAAGATCATTTTCCTCTTCCCTTTATAGATATGATGTTGGATCGTCTTGCAGGTTATGATTATTATTTCTTTTTAGATGGTTATTCCGGGTACAATCAAATCATGATTGCGCCGGAAGACCATGAGAAAACAACATTTACATGTCCTTATGGCACATTTGCATTTCGTCGCATGCCATTTGGTTTATGTAATGCGCCTGCCACTTTCCAACATTGTATGATAGCTATATTTCACGATCTTATTGAAAAAGTTATGGAGGTGTTTATGGACGATTTCTCTGTGTTTGGTGATTCTTTTGATAATTGTCTTCACAATCTTTCCCTAGTCTTGCAGCGATGTGAAGAGACCAATCTAGTGCTAAATTGGGAAAAGTGCCATTTTATGGTACGCGATGGCATTGTACTTGGTCATCGAGTCTCTTCTACAAGTTTGGAAGTAGATCGGGCAAAGATTGTAGCGATCGAGAAATTACCACCTCCTACAAACGAAAAAGCTATCCGGAGCTTCTTGGGCCACGCCGAATTCTATAGAAGGTTTATCCGTGACTTTTCTAAAATTTCTAAGTCTTTGAGCCAATTGCTAGAAAAAGATGCTGCTTTCAATTTTTCCAATGATTGTTTGCAGGCGTTTGAAATGTTGAAGAAGGCATTGGTGACCGCACCTATTCTTGTCGCCCCAGATTGGAGCCAACCGTTTGAATTGATGTGTGATGCGAGCGATTTTGCGGTAGGGGATGTTCTCGGTCAAAAGAGGGAAAAGTTGTTTAGATCCATCTACTATGCTAGTAGAACGCTGGACAATGCTCAACAGAATTACACCACTACCGAGAAGGAGATGTTAGCGTTTGTCTTCGCATTTGATAAATTCCGATCATACTTGATTGGAACGAAAACGATTGTTCATACCGATCATGCAGCTATCAAATATCTTTTTGATAAGAAGGATGCGAAACCAAGGTTGATTAGGTGGATCCTATTATTGCAAGAGTTCGATGTGAAAATCAGGGACCGGAAGGGATGTGAGAATGTGGTAGCAGATCACTTGTCTCGAATTGAAAATCAAGAGGGGTTGCAAAGAAGCACGGAATTGATAAAAGAGGAATTTCCTGATGAACGGTTACTCATGCTCGAGGCAAAATTTCCGTGGTATGCTGATTTTGTCAACTATTTGGCTGCGGGAGTTTTGCCTCCAAATCTATCGTCATATCAAAAGAAGAAATTCCTACATGACGTCAAGTTTTACATGTGGGACGACCCCCTACTCTTTAAGAGGTGTGCTGACAAAATCATAAGGAGATGCGTACCTCAAGAAGAATGGGAGGAGTCCTACTGATGTGTCACTCTTCACCCTCTAGCGGACATTTTGGCCCAACCCGCACCGCTGCGAAGGTATTGCAGAGTGGGCTATAATGGCCCACTCTATTTAATGATTGCTATTTGTTTGTGCAACAATGTGACAGGTGTCAACGAATGGGCAACATTTCCAGAAGACACGAGATGCCGATGACAAATGTAATCGAAGTTGAATTGTTCGATGTTTGGGGGATTGACTTTATGGGCCCATTTCCATCATCTTCGGGCTATCAATATATTCTACTTGCAGTGGAGTATGTATCCCGTTGGGTAGAAGCGATTCCTTCCAAAACAAATGATGCTCAAATTGTAATGAGGTTCCTTAAGAAAAATATATTTACTCGATTCGGCACTCCAAGAGCTTTAATTAGCGATGGAGGGTCGCATTTTGTAAATAAATTGATGAGCAACTTGTTGGCAAAATATGGGGTGAAACATAAAGTTGCAATGGCATACCATCCACAAGCCAATGGGCAAGCCGAAGTAGCCAACCGGGAGATCAAACAGATTCTTGAGAAGACGGTTAACATCAACCGAAAGGATTGGGCATTAAAATTGGATGATGCTCTATGGGCGTACCGGACTGCATATAAGACACCGTTAGGCACATCTCCATATCAACTTGTCTTTGGGAAGTCGTGCCATTTGCCGGTAGAATTGGAGCACAAAGCATTTTGGGCGGTCAAGAAACTAAATCTGGATTTTCAAAAGGCCGGTGAAGAAAGGTTGCTCCATTTAAATGAGATGGAAGAATTTCGGGATGAAGCTTACAAAAATTCCCGAATTTACAAAGAAAGAACCAAACGATGGCACGACAAAATGATTAAGAAACGAGAGTTTTTACCAGGGAACCCGTCCTCTTGTACAATTCACGCCTTAAACTTTTTCCGGGAAAACTCAAATCTAGGTGGTCGGGGCCTTTCATGATAAAGAAAATATTGAATCCTCCCGGCGTTGTGGAATTGTTAACAAAAGATGGTGAGACTTTCATGGTAAATGGCCAGAGGATTAAGCATTACTTCCACCGAGGCAATCAAGAGGAGGTGACATCCATCACCTTGCGAGACCCGTGACGGAACAAAAATAGGCGTCAAGCTAAAGACGTAAACTATAGCGCTTGTTGGGAGGCAACCCAACGGTTTTTGGTGTGGATTTCAATTTTTTTTATTTTTGTATTTTTTCTTGTGTGTGTTGTATTCTAATTTTGTGTGTTTTTTTTTTAAAAAAAAATCCTGAATTGCTGTACAGGTGCGCACGGGTAACCCGTGCGCCAACGCACCACCCGTGCGCCCTACAGAGAGTGGAGTTTTCAACAGGATGGCGCACGGGTAGCCCGTGCGCCGACACACCACCCGTGCGCCATACGGGAAAGAGGTAAAACAGAGCAGTTTTAAACACTGCTCTTCATTTTTTCAAACAACCCCAACGCACACTCCTCCCTTTCCCCCACTTTCTTCAAAAATCACCCAACCTATCACTCACATTTGTTCATTTAATCCCTCCCTCATCACATTTGAACTCCAATTTACATTGAATTCGAGTTTGCTTGAAGAATTTTGAGCAAGAGCACCTAGGGTTCAAGTTATCTATTTCGAGTATCATTTAGAGAATTCCGGTAAGAACACCGTTTCTCCTTGCGAATTCTTTGTCCATTATGTATTAGGGATCATGATAGGTACTTATTTTGATATTTTTGCTATGAATTGTTTGAACTACTCTTTGAAGCAATTTATCAAACACTTTGTGGGCTTGTGTAATTGAGGAGATCTTGGATGAAATATTGATGAATAAGGCATGGCCAATGATTGTTTGAGCTTTTATTTAATACTTTTCTAAAATGGCCATAATTCTTGCTTGTTTGGGGTGGTTGATCGATCAAAGTGAAGTAGGGACGTGAATTTGCATCACCTAATATGTTAGCTTTAATCCCCTACTTTGTTGTTGCCATGGATGATACCGGGTTGCTAATGGAATGTATTTCAGGTACAAATCCTTCATGGCCGAGCGAAGAAATCCCCAGGGTAGAAGGAGACGTGCACGCGAGGCGGCACAACGAGACGTGGCACCGCCAGAGGTAGACCTAAACAGTCCCGCGGCATATGGGGTTGTATTAACAAACACAGATGATCTTGAGCGATGGAATCGCTTGGTTGGTCGCCAAATAGCTCCATCCCGCTATGCCGACGATGACTGTACCCAAACTTTGGGGATACATGAGGATGTTTGGCGTCTCTTCGCAAAGGTCGGTTGGACCAATTTCATGAGCCGAAGGTGGCCGACCTTTAAACGATTCACATTGGAGTTTTTGAGTACCGTAGAAGTACTCAAACAAGGCGGGACTTTTGAACCATATATGATACGCTTTCAGTTGGGGAACGTTCGTAGACAACTATCTATTACCCAATTGAACACCATTTTTGAGTTTCCAACGAACGCTAGTTTCCGCCCGATGCCCAATTATGATCAATATGACTTTTGGAGAATGCTGGTGGAAACACCACAAACAGGGCCTATGTTGTATGCCGCACGGACCGCCAAAGCCTCTTGGATCCGGAATCCAGCTTTCCGGTACATACAACAACACGGATTTCGCATCCTCCGTGTTCGCCCGAGAAAATATTGGAGGGATGACTACTAAGGAGCTGTATCTACTATGGTGTATGCTCACAAATACACCCTACGACACAACCGTCAATTTTGCAGAGTAAGTAGAACAGTTAGCTAGGCGAGAAGGGGGTACGATTTCTATAGGGGGCCTCATTACCCCTATTGCCTGGCATTTCAACGTCGATTTCCGAGGCTTGGAGCCTATTCCGGGCAGCACTCGGGTTAATTTGGCATCGTTGCACCACATGAAGTTCATAGCAAACGAAGACAACACATTGGTACTTCTACAGAAGAAAGGTGTTGCATTTCCGTTGCCTAACCCGCCATACACCACAGTCGATACATTGGCGGACACCACCAACTTCCTAATGAACTCTGACGCACATAAACGAATTACAGAGGCTATAGATGCAAGGAAGAGGCGCAGAGTTGAAGGTTTCCAGGATGAAGAGGATATAGTGGCAGAGGAGGAGGAGCTACACAGACGAGACATGGGGGTGGAACCTCATCACCTCCAACTTGGCTATGACATTCCCGAGTCCTCACATGGAGGAGATTACCCCCGACCCTCACATAGTGGGGATCGTCCCGGAACCTCTTATGGTGGCACGTCCCAACGAGGCAATGAATTTCAAGATATGTTACATGCATTTGGGGAGAACTTGCACCATCAAGGAGAAGAGTTGAGGCAACAGAGGGAGGATTTGCGGCAGCATCGGGCTGATTTCCTCACATTCCGAGAGAACTATGACAGGAGGTCTGAGGAGACGTGGCAAGTGCTACAACAATTACAAATGTGGCACATCTCACAAGGCCACTTCCCACCGCCGCCACCATAGTGATTCAGGTATATCTCCACTTTTCACTATTGAAATTCTATTTTTCCCCTTTCGATAAAAAAGGTACAATTTCATTCAAGTTTGGGGGAGAAGTAGTATTTTGATATTTGAAAAGTGTAGATAAAAAAAAAATCCATTGCATTGGTGTGTGTGATCATATAGTTGCATATAGAGCATTCTAGGTTGCATTGCATTAGAAGCACGTTTATGGCTTTAGCACATTTATTGCTTTCTTAGATGTTAGAGAGTGAGTTGACCGGGCATGTTGCAACTTGTTGTTTGTGTGTTGATTGAAAATTTATACTATTGGGATTGGATGTTGGTTATGAGTTGATTGAGTCTTGAATAGATAACATTGAGCATGTTGATATGGAAAACTTGGTTTGATGCTTTGAATTACATATTTACAAGCCTGTGAGCTTTTGAGCCTTTACTGCTTGTATCTTTTGCAGTCTTGTTGTGATTTGAGTGTGTCATTCATGTTGTTAAAATTCTAGAACTTGCTTGGGTATCTCTGTCAAGGCCACATGTTGTATGCGAATTGTGAATGTGATTAAAGGCCATCTTTGCTAGCCTTTCAAGCCTTTTACCTACCTAAAGATGTTGAAATTCCTAGTTAGCCAAGTTGAGCCTATATCCTATTTCTTTGATAACCACAAAAATTTAACCCTTGATCTTAATATATCCATCACCTTAAACTCGAATGTATAGCGTTGAGTAAAGGGAATGAATGAGGCTGAATGGGTGGGAATTGAAAAGTAGGATAAGTGGGCATACTTGGTTAAATGGAACAAAAAGAGGAAGGAAAGGAGTTGAAAAAGAAGTGTTGAAAATGCACAAATGAAAAAAAAAAAAGTTGATAAACTTGGGGGCGAAGGATTGTAATTTGAGGCGATTCTCAAACGAAAGAAAGGAAATGGAGATAAATAAAGTTGATAAAAATGAGGGATGATTGGAGTAGCATATGGGATTGTAATGTAAATGATTGATATGTTCATCGGTCTATATACTCGAGTTTGAGTCACTTTATCCAAAATTTCCTACCCAAACCAAAGAGCCTTCATTACAACCAAATGACAAAGTCCTTTTTGATTCACAAATTGCATACACTCTAGTAGCGGAGATATGAGACGAATTGCAAGCCTATGGTAATTTTGCGACATCAAATTGATTTGAGCAAAACACGTCCTATATCCTCGTGAGGTGAGAGTATACACTTAACTTTGAGGGTCGTAATTCAGAGCATTTCACCATGTTTTGTTTGATGCGTGTCCGTCGAGTAGATATTTGAGGCTTGATTGGTTTGTTGCTTAACATTCATGATGAACAATATGAATTTCTTTTTGGATCCTTTGTGTGCGCTTTTATTCTTATCTCCCTGTTGTTCTTTATCGTGTTTTCAAAATTGTTGATCGGGACGGTCAACGGTGTAAGTTTGGGGGATTTTGATAGGTTTGAGTTTTGCATGTATTTTGAGGCGTATTTCTGGCCATAATGATGGGTAAACATGCACATACTCGCGTTAAATGTTACATATTCACTCCTTTTGGAAAAGATATTACACTTTGCTTATTTTGTAGGAATTTCATGATATTTGAAGCAAATTGAATACGAATACGAGGATAGCAAAGTGGAAACACGGAGAATTGAGTGAGTATACGAAAAGTGAAACCAAAAAGAGCGAAAGATGAGCGTCTAAGGAAAAGACAAGGAGCGCACGGGTTGGGCGTGCCTTAGGCACCACCCGTGCACCCCTGAGTGAAGAAAATTTGAGCTTCTGCATGGCGCACGGGTAACCCGTGCTCCTACGCACCACCCGTGCGCTCTACAGAGAATGGATGATTTCAACGGGATGGCGCACGGGTAACCCATGCTCCGACGCACCACCCGTGCGCTCTACAGAGATTGGATGATTTCAACAGGATGGCGCACGGGTAGCCCGTGCTCCGACGCACCACCCGTGCGTCTGCGCTGGAATCCCATGTCTATGACATGATGCCCTAAACTGAAAGGTGGGTATAAAAAGGCTTTTTGGGGGGCGCACACAAGGATATTCTGGCATTTTTGGGATCTATAACACAAGACAAGGGTCTATTCTTGGAAGGAGACATCAAGGAGACAATCGGGTTGCATCGGAGCTTGAGGAACGGAGATATATCGAGAGATTGTCGACTTTCCTAAGTTTTTCTTGCTTCTCTTTTAGTTTCAATCTGTCATTTTCATTTGTAACGGCTTTGAACAATTTGTTTATGAGTTGTTTAGAAATCATGTGTAGCTAAACTCTTGAGATTTCCGGGTTTTGGAAGTAGATTAATGAACTTTTGTTGGAAGTTTTAATCTTAGTTGAAGTTATTATCTTGAAGCCTATTTGAGTATTTTGAGCTTATTCTTGTTTTATCGCTTGATCGATGATTTAACTTGTTTGATATATTGATTCATAATTCGAGAGATGAGTTTCAATATTCGATCTTGAATACTCGACACAAATATTTGCATGAGTCGAGAGGTTTGTAAATATTTGTGAGGATATTTGATCTTTTAAACTTTTGGGAGTTGAATGCTTCATGTTGAGTAGAGATGCTAGCATAAGTATTTCAATCTACGTTTTATATGCATCTCTAGAGGGAGGATAAAATAGCTTTGTGATCGTCTTATAGGAATATTGATAATAACATGGCTTGATTAAACCGGATAACAAGAGGATTATTAATCGAAACCTTAACTCGGAAATTCATTTCATTATCTTGATACTTCTATCATTTGTATTATCTTAATCTTGTGTTTTAGTGATTTAAATTGTCTTAATCTTAATACAACAATCATCCAATTTCGTTCGTCTAAATAAAAATAAGACTATCTTAGTTCAATACTTAGCGCACTAATTTATTAGTCTCCGTGGATACGACCTTGCTTACCCTATTCTATAAACTACACCGTACACTTGCGGTGGAGCTAAAAATAAGGCGAACACTCTGTGTGACTCGATCAACAAGGTACCTAAACTGAATCTTCTTGCTACGGACAGAATAGGTAGGCAGTCCCAAATAAATGTCATGCCCTTGTACCACTGGAATTGTTAATGTCATTTTAATTCTATTAATAACATCAGAATGAGAGTTTGGGCTGAAGGTGAGAGCCGATTTCTCAAAATTAATCAACTGACCAGAGGCTTTAGAGTAAATATGTAAACACCGTTTGACATTAGCACAATCTTCATCTTTTTCCTTGAAAAAAATCAAGCTATCATCCGCAAAGAATAGGTGAGAAATTGAAGGGGAACTCGCTGCCATTTTAACCCCTGAAAAAAGTTGCTGATCTTCATAAGATTTGAGGATACTCGAAAACCCATGAGCACACAAGACAAATAGATAAGGGGAAATAGGATCCCCTTGTCTAATTCCACGAGTAGGTTTAAGATCCCCGACAATCTCTTGATTAAGAGCAAAAGAATAATTTACAGATTTAACACATCTCATTATCTTTTCAATCTAGGAAGATGAAAATCCGAGTTTTTTCATCACTGCTTCAAGAAAATTCCATTCCACGTGATCATAGGCTTTACTCATGTCAATTTTTAAAGCCGCATATCCTGTCTTACCAGCCCGTCGACTTCTAATCCAATGCATCACCTCAAAACCCAATATAACATTATCGAGAGATAAGTCTACCGGAATAAAGGCGCCTCGATATTCGGTAATTGTATGCTTAAGAATTGGCCTCAATCTATTAGTTAAAGCCCTGGCCACAATCTTATAACATACATTGCACAAACTAATCGGCTTTGAATTCTTTCATGAGAGTCGGGTTTTGGTTTTTGGGATAAGGGTGACTCTTTGTTGAATTCCAATCTTCCAAAGCATCTCCATCATAAAGAACTCTCAAAACAGCTTCACGGATCGCACTACCAACAATAGACCAATACTTCGATAAAAAGAGGGCAGATAGACCATCAGGACCGGTGCTTTATCCGGATACATGTCAAACAAAGCCTTCTTCACATCGGCGGCCGTAAAAGGGCATCTAATATTGAATTCATGACATTGCCCACTTTGGGTTCAATACACTCAAAGATATAGGGTTCATATCAATCAATGACGGATTTTTCGATGTGAATAGCTTGTCCAAATAATCCAAGATTATATGAGACATACCTTTACCATTAGTACACAAATCTCCATGTTCCGAAACCAAACCATCAATCTGATTATGTGCTCTCCTTGTTGTTGCCCGAGCATGAAAAAACTTTGAGTTGTGATCACCATTAGAGAGCCAATTAACCCGACTTCGTTGTTTCCAGTAAGCTTTCTCTTGAGAGGTTAGCATTGCAATTTCTTTTTCAAGTGTATTGATCCGGTCATATTCATATTTCCACCGACCATGAGTACGAAGTTGATTCAAAGAAACCCCTTTTTTCTTTTTTGCTGCGGTAGAGCGTTTAAAGCGAGTTTCTAGACCACTGTAATAATGCATTTTTGCAATTTTCAATTCTTACCAGAAAAGGTACATACATATCATCACTTCCCCACCCTGATTCGACAATGGAGCCACAATTATCCTCAAGTAGCCAATGGGGCTCAAAACGGAAATGGGACTTAATTTGATCTCTCTGCAAATTACTACGTGACCCAAGTTCAAGAAGTATTGGCCGATGATCCGAGTGAAAGCCTGGATAATGGCTGGGTGCCGTGGAGTACCACCACTTTTCTCATTGTCAAAACATATTTCGTTAAAATCACATCCGACCAACCACGACATGTCTCTAAATTCATTCATTTCATGAAGGCGATGCAAAAGGTCCCATGATTGGTAACGTAGCGATGAATCAGGGTTACCATAAAAACCTGTGAATCTCCAAAACTTCCAATTATGTGAAATTAAACAGTCAATATGCCCCTTCGAATATGATTTAATCGACACATCAATGGGTTCCTTCCAAAACAACATTAATCCCCCACTCCTCCCTTCACAATTTACCATAAAGCTGCCATCAAATCCCAGAGTGGTTTGCCAATTCAAGCAATTAAAGACTTTTCTTTTTGTCTCACTCAAGAATAAGAGTGATGGGTCCTTAGTAGCGACGAGTCGCTTTAACTCACGAAATGCCCGTTGGTTCCCAAGCCCTCGGGCATTCCAAACTATGATACTCATTGGGTTTGGCGGGGTTGCCAAGCAACCACCGCCGCTGTGAAATCATCAGTTGTGTTTGGCTCACTAATATGGAGTTTCTTTTTTAGTGGACCAGTAGTCTCTTTGCTTGGGCTGGATATCTCATTTTCAGTAGCCCATTTCAAGCCCTTTTTGATGGGACTCGTATTTTTTCCTATTTTCTCCCCATCGGCGTTGCGAGCCCTTTTTTTCCACTTGCCAGGACTGCGGGAATGAGGTTTTTCATGGCTTAATTCCATAGTAACAGACCTTAATGGGGATTGATCAGGAAATAAAATATTCTCATCATATCCAACTATTTCTTCCCCCTTAGATGAAACATTCTCTATTATCATCAAATGAGACTCATTCCCGATACTATCCGGAAGCATTTACGAAATCCCACGGGAAATCTCATTAGTCTCTACTCGTTCATCTACAGTGACATTAGTAGGTGAATCCAAATTGGAATTAATATTGGTGTTTTGGTTCACCGGTGTTGCGTCAACATCTTTCTTTTTAGGAAAAGTTTGTTTCCGAGGCGAAGAGGGTTTTCTTTTGTTGTTACCGGCATAGGTCAAAGCCCTTAGCCATGCCCCAAAAGTGAGATTTTTCTTATCAACGGAATCATCTTCACAGTCTTTATGCGAGTGACCAATTCTGCCACACGCATAGCAAAACTCTGGTAATCGTTCATATGCAAGAAGAATAAAAACATCATCCTTACCTTCCCTAACCCTAACCTGCACAAATCTTTTGAGAGGCTCTGTAATATTGATACGTACTCTAATGCGAATATACTTTCCCAACAGGCCACCATTCTCCCCTTCATCAATCTCAATCAAATCTCCAATTTGTTTACCAATTTTCTCCACTATTGTTTTGTGCATGAAGGCAATTGGAACATTATGGCATTGAATCTATACCTCGAACGAATCGAATACCATGTTAGCAGGTGTTTGAAAACCATCCAGTTCTTTAAAAAGCACCAAATTATTGAAAAGATTCCAAGGTCCCTCCTGTAAAGCTGTTCGACGATCCACCTTGGAAAAAAATTCACAAATAAACATAGGGAAAATTTTTTTTTAGCCATTATGGATAGTGTAACTACTTTTCTACCCAATTTTATAAAAACTAACTTTTCTACCAACAATGACTTAATTACCCTTACTAATGGGCTGGATACTTATGGTACGATCGTGCTCTAAAGTACAGCCCGATAGTACCCCTTGAAAAATATGAAAGGATGGGTACGATCGGGCCGTAGAATTTAAAGAGACGGCCCGATAGTACACTTGAATTCAAAAAGGCTGGCACAATCGTGCCCTAATATATAATGGTCCTCACCTCTCATCCAAACCACACACCACAATCGCAACCCTATCGTTCCCACTTTCATCTTCCTCACCTTCGACAATGTCCCGCCGGAGATTAATATTACGAGACGAAGAAGACGATACAATGGAGCCTGGCCCGGTGACCGCAACGACAACGACAAGAGTGGAGCTTTCTCCGGTGACCGTGACGGCGACCCCGATGGCGACTGAGACGGCGAACGCGACGGCGAGGGAGATGGAGACTGACACGGCAACGACGATGACGAGGGATATGGAGACTGAGACGCAAACCCGGGTTGGTGTATTTGTAATTTTTTTTTAATTTTTGTATCGAAAGTTGTGGATCTGTATGTATTTTTTTTTGGGCGTGTATGTTATTAGGTGATAGTTGTTGTTGTGGGTGTTTCGAAAGTTTATTTTTGTACGTTGTTGTGGGTATTTTTTGTAGAATTTCGATTTTAGGGTTTAGTTGAAATTCTGGGCTGTGATCTACATGGCACTATCGTGCTCCCTAGAAATTTAAGACGGCCCGATAGTACCCCCTTTGAATCAGGTACGATAGGGCTGCAAATAAATGGGCGGCCCGATAGTACAGCCCGATAGTGGTACTATCGGGCCGCCCATTTATGTGCAGCCCTATCGTACCTCATTCAAAGGGAGGTACGATAGGGCTGCAAATAAATGGGCGGCCCAATAGCAAAGGGAGGTACGATAGGGCTGCACATAAATGGGCAGCCCGATAGTACCACTATCGGGCTGTGCTATCGGGCCACCCATTTATTTGCAGCCTTATCGTACCTCTTTTTGAACGAGGTACGATAGGGCTGCACATAAATGGGCGTCCCGATAGTACCACTATCGAGCTGTACTATCGGGCCGCCCATTTATTTGCAGCCCTATCGTACCTCCGTTGAATTTTTGAAGAAGTTATAGTTCTTACTTCTGTAATATGTAATTGATTCACAAAAATAACACTATTATCGTGTTTCAGTGGTCTTGGAAGCGGGAGGCTTTACAAACTACGAGGGCCAAATTGAATTTATATAGTAAGAGGTCTATTATTGGCATGATACGTGATGAGTTGACTATTGTTGGTGGTGGAGTGCTTCAGTTGTTTACAGACTGTTGTTTTGGATTTTTGATGCGGCTAGACATACACGGAGTCAGCAATAATGTTGGTTTACACAGTCTTATCGCCCATGAGGTGAATAGGGTGGGACAAAGCCCAGATGAGTATTGGTATCGTATTGGAGACCGTTTTATTCGGTTCTCCAAGTACGAGTATATATTAGTGACAGGGTTATCATTTCAGCCGACGACATTTGATCCATCAGCGGAGCATGACCCACCTGCTTCTGGACTATTTCATCGCTATTATCGAGGTCGAAGAGTGAAGATGGTAGATTTGAAGCGCGACTTTATTGATGGTGCATTTCGTCATTCACCATCAGATGCATTAAAGGTGGCCAAATTGCTTATTGTTTATTTTTTGGTATTTGGTATGGATCCACTTCAGAGATATATTGATGGGTGGGCGTGGACGTTGATCGAGGATACTGATCGGTGGGAGACATTTATTTGGGGGAAGTACTCTTATCATTTATTCTGCAGGTATCTTGGCGTTATCCCACCAAGCCGACGAAAGGGACGTGCCTATTTACCATTTCTACGGGTTCGTTTGGGCATTTTTGGTATGTAAAAAAATTACAAATAATTATAAGTCATTTGATATTATATAATAATTAATGACCCATTAATAATCTTTTTTTTTCTTGTAGATTTGGGCTTATGAGGCCATGCCTACACTAGGATCCTCATGTGCGGTTCCCGCATTTGATTATGTACTTCCACGATGCCTTCGATGGAAATTCCCAAAGAGTCAAGTCGATATGTCTGGATTTTTTGATAATCAGGTAATTAATGAATATTTGTTTATTTTTAAGAATCTATTTTTTTTAACAAATATATATATATACCCATATATATGATGTTGTATGTTGTAATTGGGTTTTTAGATGGATGTTCACTCTACATTAGAGCCTAGCGCAGAGGAGATACGACAGCCTTATTGGCAGCATATACATGATGACCTCCGAGTGGGTTTTTGTTACATCCATAAGGAGAACCCATTCAAGAAGAAGCAGGGTCCTGTTGTAACCAAGAAGCGGCAGAGGATTGATATAGAGGAGACTATACATGATGTCCATCATGACGAGTCTCCTATTCCTACCGACGATGTCCATCATGATGAGCCTCGTGTTACTACTGAGGGTGTCCACCATGACGAGCCCCGTGGTCCTACTGAGGTACCTCGCGTTACTACTGAGGGTGTCCACCATGACGAGCCCCGTGGTCCTACTGAGGTACCTCATGTACATCATCATTCGACCACAGATGCCGCCTCCCCTAGAGTACCTCATGTCACATCCACTCCAGATATACACCATACAACGACCCTGTCTTCGCCAGTGGGATTTGGTTCATCGTCTATGAGGGTTGTTCGGCCGAGAGCCCGATCCAAGTATCTCCGTAGCCCATTCACAGCACAAGAACGTCGTAGGGAAGATGCCACATATGACGATTATAAACAGTTTCTTAACACAAATGACACGTGAGTTGTAAATTTTTACTTTATATATAAATAAATCAGTGATGTATCTTTATATCTAATATCGGTGTTTTCTACTCAGTCGCAATGTTGGATACGCCCTTTGCACGGTGGGTCCCAAGTTTTTCAAGGAAATCGAGGACAAGAACGAGAACATGGATTCTCAGGTAACTAATTCAAGATTTTTTTAGTATAAAATCTCGTAGTTCGATAATATATCTAACATAAAATGCATTTGTTATAGCAAATTGATGCGTATCTTCTTTGTTCTACATTGCAAGCCCGAGTTGGCCAATGTAGTTATTGACCGATGATCCGTGCACGCATCTTGTAGTACTTGATTGTGATTTCTCTGTAAGTATTGGTTAATTTTGAAAAATTTACCATTAAATTTCACTTTTACAAATAAATTGATTTATACACATATTAATAAAATGCAGGTAAAAGTTCAAGAGATATGGGATGACTTGCATAAATCTGATCCTGTAGACACCTATTATGATCTGTATAGCTTAGAGGACGTATCACTTGAGCTTGTCAAACCACTTGTTGACTATGTGCATGGACATAGGCCTTATTTGGGTGATGTTTCCCGATGGTGTGATGTGGATGATGTAAGTATTTTTTCTATCTATTCAAATTAGTACTCGGATGTGATTTATAAATATAATTATTTAATCATGTGAATTAGGTGATATTTGTACACAACTATCGGGGAGAGCATTGGGTTGTGTGTAAGATTGAGTTGTGCAACAAACGCATCAAGGTATATGACTCCCTCCGCCCTATGCAGGACACAAACATCCTCATGCAGAAACTTGTTTTGCTACGGCCTTTGACTCGCATTCTTCCCGCTGTGTTGATACATGCTGGATTCTGGGAGCAGCGGCCAGATATTGTGCCTTTGCGACACACTTGGCCTGTTAGGTTCGTTCATGAGAAGTTCACATTCAGACAGACAGATGGCCATAGTTGCGGGCCCTTTTCTCTTAAGATGGTGGAGAGTCTATTGTCCCGTCAGTTTGATATTTTGAGTGGTAGTGAGGATCTTATGCAAGGAGAGTATCGTCGCCATATAGCGCTGACTATATATAGATTTAGCACTGATAGTGACACTTGGTCACCAATTAAAGATGTATAAATTTTAGCATTGACTGTAGTAGATTTTATTATTATAACTCTTATTGTTTTTATATTTTGTTTCTATATTTTGTCATCTAGTTCATCTACATAAAGATAAAGTGAAAAACAATATGATATATATGACAATCAACATCATGATAAAGCTGGAAAAAAGTAAAAAAAGTACAATAAGAGAGAAAATGATCCTTTTTTACGAGTCTAATGAAATAATGCAAATAGTTTTTTTACGAGTCTAATACAATAAGAGAGAAACTGAATTACAAGTCTTCTTGCGCGATGTCATGAATTCGGCTTAGTGGACATTTATTTTTTGTGTGTCCCGTCTCACGACATATGCTACACTTTTTTTCTTTATGTTGACGTTCACTCATAGGTTGCTCAACTGATGTGCTACCTGTTTGACTACCGACACTCAATGGGACGAAAGATGTGCATTTGACACGATTATGTCCCGTTTGCATACACCTAGAGCATACTTGATCTTTGCGTGTACGGGAAGATGACTCACATGCTGACGGCACTCTTCTAGTACGAGGACGACCTGCTTGCCTCGGATTATCTGGAGGTATAACTTCAACTTGCTTCAAGTGTTCAGGTAATTCCCAATCATCAGGATGAGGAATCGGGAACACATCACCCAAAAACATTTGTCGAAGGTTTTCTTGCTTGTAATAATCTGCCACGTACGAATAAAGGTCGTGATTCGCCTTCCTAAAATTCAAAAATAAATTAATTATTACCAATCATCGTTCATGTGATAAAATAATGATATTGAAAGTATCTTGAAGTAATTGAACATGATATACCTTATAGCAGCCGATGCATGTGAGCAAGGTATCAAGTCCAACTGAAATACCCGACATGTGCATGTCCTGTCTAGCAAGTCCACAACAAAATTTTTGTTCCCATCTTTAACCTTGAATTTTAAACTATTTAATCCATGAACTTCCAAAGAACGTCCCTTTTCAACTTCTGTACCTAGTCTATTTGCAGCAGCTTGTGTTAATTGGTGATCTCTAGCCCGTGTTTCACCACGCCGTTCGAAAAACCATCTTTCAATGGTTGCACGTACACACTCAAATACTGAGCAAACTGGCAACCTTCTTGCCCAACGAAGGGTATTATTAAAGCTTTCTGCTGCATTTGATGTCATAAAGCCAAATCGCCGAACCGGCACGCGAACGAGCCCAGCCCATCCGGGGAATCTAGCGTCTAATACTTTCTTATATGCACCTTCTTCACTAGCAATGCATATGTTCATTCTGAACCGATTCAAGTCTTCTGTACGATAGCAATATGCTGCATTGTAGAACATTGCGACTACATGTTTACCATAACGTGCAAGATTCTTTTGCAAATGATAATAACAAAGGCCATGGGATGCTTCTGGGAATTCTGATCTTATGGCATTCTCGATGCTCCCATGCTGATCTGAGACAATCAGTAAATCACGTGGGCATCCATATGCCTCACGTACATGTCTCAAAAACCACTTCCAAGACGCATCGTTCTCCTTATCACCAAGTCCAACAGCTAATGGGAAAATTTGCCCGTTACCATCTTGTGATGTAGTAACAAATAAAATACCTTTGTACTTACCTTTGAGATGTGTACCATCAACAACAATAACAGGAAAACCGCATCTCGAAAATCCATTCATTGATGCGCCCAATGCAAAAAAAACATATTGAAATTTCTTGTCGGCATCCACTTGATGTCTAACAACTGACCCGGGATTTGTGGTAGCTAGCATGTGCAAGTATCCTGGAAGCATTTGAAATGACTGAGCGTTATTCCCATATATCATCCCAATCGCCTTATACTTAGCTCGCAACGCTACATTATAATGCATATCCAACGCATGATCATGATGCAAGTCCCGAATGATGTCTCTCGGGTTAAGAATACGATCCTCGTGAACTAACTTAGGTGCAAATAAGGTGGCAATTATCCTCGAGGGCAATTGTCGTGGTGCATGATGACTCAAATCCAATTGACAACTATGTGGACCCTGAAACTTGATTATCCTCCACATATCATCTTGTCCTCTGGCTCGTACACTAAAATCACACCCTTCATGTTTGCATTTTACAGAGTATCGGGTCTTGTCAGACTTCTCAACTCGATATTCGACCCGGTGTCTTAAGTGATACAAACCTATTGTATTTACTACTTGATCCTTGCTCATGAATGTAGCTCCTAGGCGCAAAACATTATCTGTAGTTGCCAACAAGTTGGGTTCGACATGAGGAGCTATGTGAGATGATGCAATTGGAATCAACCAGTTTCGAACATGGCCATCAACTTGATGGCCACCAGCATTAATACCAACGTCACTTGGAAAATTACAATCAGATGGCGCACTTGGCCCGATGTCAGGATATGACCTCTCACTACCTCACTGAACTGCAATTTCTTCAGGCATTTGATTGCGTTGTTCCATCCATGTACAAAAATCAAAAAATAAATTACGTTGTTGTTCATCTTCAAAAACTCGGTCATCACAATCAGATGAATTATTCCCATTCTCATTAGCATCATCATAATCACTATCGTCATCACTATTATAGACATTATCATCAAAATCAAAACCAAATTCAGCACCATCATACCTATGATCTTCACCTCTATCGTGTTCATGTTGTATATTCGGCATGGGAGTGGGTATTGAACTAGGACTCGGATCTTCACTGACGTCTGGTTGTAATATATCTGTTGCATTAGGGTCTGACTCGTGTGGAGGTTGCACAATTGGAGGCACTAACTGGTTGATGTGTGGTGTTGGCCAAGTCTGAAAACCATAAGGATGACCCTGTTGATTCCAAGGTTGAAATGACATGTAATTCATCCCATACCCATATCCGGGTTGAAATGGTCCTCCTCCTACCATTGAACTACCCAATGAAGTCTGACTAGCCATGAGATGCATAAAACCAGCTTCATTTCTTCCAAATGTCGAATCATTTTAGGTATTATTTTTTTTTCAGAATCACAAAAATATGAGGAACTTGGGAGTCGCGATCATTTTTTATTTTCATTTTCATAATTTTATTCTCTTTTGATTCAATTAAATAAAACCATACATAATCCCAATGCAATCTATCCGTTTAAACAACACCATGAATCTCTTCCAATAGTTCTGAATATGATAATCCCTCAGATGGAATTAATAACAATTCTTCATCCCCACCGATGTATTGACAACCTTCCCAATGCCCACCAAAATGTACAATTACATGTTTTTCACTCATCTGTAAAAATACAAAATAAAATATAAGCAATCAACCGAATGTACACTGAAAAAAAAAAAAAATTCTGGCGGTGTGGGTACGATCGTACCCTACATACCTAGGCACGATAGTACCCTGGTAATTCTGGGTACGATCGTGCCCTGGAAATACTAGGGTACGATAGTGCCCTACATTATGTATGGCACGATAGTACCCTAGTAATTCTGGGTACGATCGTACCCAGAAAACACTAGGGTACGATAGTGCCCTACATTATGTATGGTACGATAGTACCTAGGTAATTTTGGGTACGATCGTACCCAGAAAACACTAGGGTACGATAGTGCCCTACATGCTGGGTACGATCGTACCCAGAAAACACTAGGGCCCGATAGTACCCTGGTATTTTCTGGGTACGATCGTACTCAGTTAAAGATCAACTTGGCACGATCGTACCATGTTGAGAGCCCGATAGTGCCACGTTAAACTTTCCAGATCTGAATTTTTTTCTAGTTACGAAAATCAAGCGAATTTTCTATCTTTATACATACATATTTGCAGAAAGTAATACATTACCTTGGTTTAAAATGTGTCTTCAATCGTTTCTTGGGGCTTCAAAAATCGAAAAATTGTGCCTTCAATCGTCTTCAATCTGTTGAAAGAAGAATATGAGGAAGAAGGGATGAAGAAATGAGGAAGAAAAGTTGAAAAAGAGTGAGGGAGAATATTTGTTTTACTTTAAACAAGAAAGAGAGAGAGAGAAAGGTTAGGGGTATTTTTGACTTTTCCTTGTAAAAGTGGGTAGAATAGTTATTTTTATAAAAATTGGTCAAAAAAGTGTTTTCTTAAGTCTAAATGGGTAAAAAGATACATTTTCTCAATAAACATATTTCCCCCAGCGGCTTCAATTTCAACTGTTTTGGTTGTTTGCAATATCTTATTTGCTATAACATATTTTTTTGATTTGATGTACTTATAATTATATCTAGGGATAAACACAGAAAACCCCCTGAGGTTTGGACTAATTGCAAGAAAAATCAGAGATATTTCAAAATTACAAAAAAAAAAAAAATCCCTTAGATTTGATTATGTCTTAAATCTAAGGGGATAACTGTATTAATTTTATAAATATCAGGGTTTTTTTCTAAATATTTTTAGCTTATGAAAGAGGAAATTGTAAGAAAAAATCAAACCTCAAGTGTTTTTTTTAACAATCTTCAAAAACCTCTGGAATGTTTTGAAATAGCCCTAATTTCATGTTTGTTTTTTGTAATTATTCTTTATATTTATTTTATTTTGTGCCCCCCTCTAAATAAAATTCTGGATCCGAGCTATATGGTTAAATGGTCATGTAAAATCACGATTTGCAAAAAAAAAAAAAATCATGTAATTCTTAAAAAATCTTAATTTAAATCCTTTGGTCGGAAGAATTCGCGTTTCGCTTACTTGAATTGTGTTCAAGCCGGGAGGCGAGCACGCGGACGTGCTCACTTGTAATCATCAACTAATTGTGTTTTACTTTTCTAAGTTTTAATACATTCTAGTATATATACTAGGAAAATAATGCTTTAAAAAAATGTGGGATAAGGTTTAGACCTTTCAACTCCTTTAACAATAATGGAGATTTACGTGCTAACTTCATGTATTAATTTCTTACTCAGTGAGATTCTGTTTTGAGAATTAAATATACTACGATCATCTACTCAGGACGTAGATTAACAATATACCATCTAATTCCTCCAAAATTAAATATTTAATTGTCCAAAAATTTTCCAAAATTGGGTCATCACCCACTTTGTCATCAAAACAAGATTTCCAACACCCTCACTATATTTATTCAAATAATTTTGCACGAGTACAACAAAACATGTTGCATTTCAAAATAATGTCATTCAAATCCCCACTTTAATTTATTACAAATACTTTCTTGGACACAATTTTATTAACCATGCTAGAACTTAATCAGCTAAACGAGGTGGCCGACGAGGAGGATCAGACGGTTGTGGTTGAGAAGCCGGTGGAGCCGGAAAACATAACCGCAGGCAATTCTTCAAACAACCTGGAATCACAAACGGTTCGAAACAGGCTTTAGCACATTCTTGACATTTATCAGCATCAGCCATAGAAATAATTAGAAAAGCCATCACCATAAATATTGAAACTACAGCTCTAAGCCCTTGGCCCTTCATTTTTTGGGATTGTTTTTAGTACTTGGATTGTGTGACACACTCTACCTATTACCATGGACCAATATTTATAAGTGTTACACATTTATATATATCAATATTTGGATTTTTACTTGTGCACTGCATTAGGATTAGGATGCATGCAATTTCTTGTAAAATCTTTGATTTCTTGTATTTAATTTGACATAAGTTCGTGAAATTTGAGGTTGTATTTAGTTAGAGGATTTCTTGTAATTTGACCTGGGTTCATGAAATCTGAGGGCCAAATTAGGTTGATGTTGTTATGTACAGGATTACTCTTTTGGGTTAAGATTTGAGTATGCTTAATGATATGGGTGATTTTTGATTTCAATTATTCATTAATTATTTCCATTTATTTTTATTGCATTAGGGCCAGTGGCGGACACAGTAATTTTGAATACAAAGCAAGATTTTTTTCTCAAAATTTGGAGTGTGGGGGTAGAGGCAAATAATAAATTAACGACGAAAAAAAATCTGAAAATTTTTGGGTGCCCATGGACCGCCGTTGTTAGGCCCCAAATATCAGTTTGGGCTCAAAATTATTTTATTTCTAAATCATCAGTTCATGGGGCCCAATCCATTATACAAGGCATGTGAGATCTAAGTCCCCACTATAAATAACCCATTTAATCTCATTTATAACATACATATACAAATCATTATCAACACTAGTTCTTTTGGATTTGATGTAGAATTTTTTTTGTCGACTTAAACATCGAAGGAGATTCCATGAGACAAACTCGCAGCCTTTCTAACATTTGATACTATGATTTGCAAAAGAATTCGAATTTAGTTCCATAAGCGAATTGTTTAATCCAACTTTAGTCCCAACAGTAGTTGTGATTGGACATTAACAAATGTTTTCTCGTTAAGTCACCAAAATAGATGGAAATTAATGGACTAAGTGTAACGCCCCAGAAATTTGGAGCCGCTGCCCAATGATAACTCACGCTAGTTCTCCCATTTGAGAATACAATCCACCAAATATTTGAGCAATATTAATTCTCAGATAGACATAATTCTTCATAACCTCTTGGAAACAGAGTCAATAGTCGCAGCGGAAATATTATTACAATCCATTTGTCTAAGAGAAAGAGGTCTTACGCCCCTCTATTACATCCAACATAGCAATTGTTCATAAACGGAATTTAAGGGTAGATCGACCAAAGTCTAGGGATTAATCCGTCACTTGGTCGTCTTTGTTGACGTCTTCATAATATAGTGGATCATCAGCTGGCCGTTGAAAAAAGGTTGGGGTGAGACAAAAATTCTCAGTGGGTGGGTGTCGGTGTGCGAGTATGGCTTGTTTTATGCACGGAAAATAGTTTCATGGAAATCAATGCATGAAGTGCATATGACTTTGTCTCGTTGTTTGTATAAAGATTTCCATTGGCATTATGTTAGAATTGTCAGAATTAGTCAATCATTATTATTTTCTTATTAAATTTACTTCCACTTTCAATTGGATAAAGCCGAAGCAAATTATCCCACATCACTTGGATAAAGCCGAAGCAAATTATCCCACTTCACTTGGATAAAGCCGCGAAGCAAATTATCTCACATCACTTGGATAAAGCCGAAGCAAATTATCCCACATCACTTGGATAAAGCCGAAGCAAATTATCCTACTTTAAATTTTCACTTTACTTTTCACTTTCATTCTCAACTTCACTTCCACATATCATTTCACTTCACATTTCGTTTCACATTTCACTTTAAATTTCACTCCACTTCGCATTTCACTTCAAATTTTACTTCACTTCACATTTCACTTCCACTTTACGTTTCACTTAATTCTTCACTTCAAGATTTCTCTTTCAAGTACGATCTTACTCATTCAAAAAATTTGATAAAATCAGTTAGCAAGTCCGGAGTGATCTTGGTCACACAATATCCGGTATTTATTTTAAAACAAAACTCGCGGCCTAGTTATCGGGCGGATAATCTAGCCGGTTTTAATATTCGGTTCGGGCATTATGTTCAAGCTCGATATTTTTATTAGATAAGTAAGAAAAATATCTTAAAATATTTATAAGGCAACTGAGTTAGAAAATCTCAATTTCAATGTCCTTAGCAATTTTAAAAAATAAAAATCATTTTTTCTAAGGAGAACATTCCCTTGCCGGGTTTTAAAATTCAATAAGTTTCAATTCCGGACTCGGAAAATAATAAAGTCAGTTCCAAAAATTTCCAAATTCACAGAGGGTTATATTTTTCAGAGGCTCGAGAAAGATTTTATAAAATTTGCATATTCGCCCTCTAGTTTCCAAAAATTTCAATTTTTGACTTGATATTTTAAAATTAGGTAAATCTTAAACCGGGAAGGATTTTGAGGTGATTCAAATTTTAAAATACTTCTTTGGGTAGTAATAAGTTGTGGTTAAAACAGTTTTGAAAAATTCGAAAGTTAGGTACCTCATTTTTGAAACTTACAATTTTGGCCCAAAAGCAATTTTTTGTCGTTAAAGGCTCGTTTCAAGTCGGATTGTTATGAAATTTGAACTAAAGGGTTGAAATACCATAATAAATAAATCTGTAAGTTTTCAAGATACCTTGACTGCCCTAGTTTCAAAAATTACATTTTTGGTCCTTAAATTTTACAATTTTACATTTTGATATTAAACTTGTTCCTTATTGTATTTTCTTGCCCGTAAGGGGTCCCAATCTTTCAAATCACTCCATATATAAAATTTACAGATTATTGGGTCCAATATTTCGAATTTTCAGAGGTGGCTTTCACAGTTTTTTATATTTACACTTTTGGTCCAATATTTTATAATAATTACAAAAATAACCCAAGCTTCGGTTTTTCTTGCACAAGTTACAAGTTCAGAATTTCAATAATATATAAAAACTCATTTTAAATATTTCTAAAATATATTTGAACAATCATAGCATCATAAATAATAAAAGCATAATGATGAGCAATTTTATCAACATTTTATGCAAGAAAAATATCATACTCATCTTTTTATTTTCTCTAAATTTTATTAAAACATAAATCTCATAAATACTTGATAAAATTCATAAAATATCATATTTTCACATGAACATGCATTTTTGTGCACTAGTAGAAAGAAGGATGCATTTTTGTAGAAATATTTTTCACCCACCTCGTAGTAGTTTTTTCGGGTTGATTTAAAATAGAGTCTTCTTCTTGGTCTCAAATTCTTTACTCAAACTTCTTAAGGTCAGCCCCTATATGGTACCCAAACCATATTTTGGTGTTAAAATTAAAGTCTCAAATTTTAAAGGGATTTTAATAGGATTAAATGGTTACTACTTACCTTAATGTCCTCAAGTAGTCTTCTAAAAATGAAATTTTTCTTCAAGCTTCTAACTTCAACTTGAGCTTGTGAAGGTCAGCCCCTAAGCTCCAAAAACTCATATCATTGAGTCAAAAGTTATTACTTCATGTTGTCAAGAGAAAAATACTAAAACCATATTTTTTTTCTCACCTTAAAAAGTGTGTAGCCTTGAATTTTCTCTTCAAGATTGTAGTCAAGTCTAAATCTCCTAATTCTTCAAGAAAATTCCTCTAGGAGTACCTCAACAAGAAGGATTCATCAAGTTAGAAATTGAAGGTATAGGTTTGAAGTTTCAAGAAGGTAAAATGAAAAGGGAAGAAAAATTTCCTCACCTTACTTAGTAGTTTTCGATCCGTTTAGAGTTTTTTGGAAGTGTGTTTTGTGTTGTCTTGTTCAAGGATGAAATGAAGGAAGTTGTAAGGTTTGAATAAGTGAAACAAAAAAATTGGATTATCCCTATTAGCTAATGGACGAAAGTTGAAGGGGAGGGGAGGATTAATTTTTTTTTTTTTTGGTCTGCAATAATGGTGTTAAAGGGTGTTGGGAGATAATAAAAAAAATTGAGTGGATTCCCCCCTACTTGCTATGGCCATTTAGTGTGGAATAGGAGGGGATTATTTTTATTTGTTTTTGGATAATTTGTCACGCCCCAAACGTGACGCGACGACGATCAATCACTTAAACAGAAATAAACCCAACATTCTAGTAACGATGCAACAATCCCAAGTGAAACAAGGTCTAAAGCAGCGGAAAACTACAAGTACAACAAGATTACAATTACATCCCAACAACTTAATAGCTTACAGTCCAGAACTAGGAATAAAGTACACATCATATCACAGCTTAAGTGTCAAATGGGTCCTACGCCCTTCAATTACAGTCCAGAATTTCAAAGGAAATAAAAGAGTCCAACATCAAAAAAATAAAAGAAAATAGTCCAGCAACATAGATAACGGTAGGAAATGAGTTCAACGGGCGAAGCTCGAGAGTTCAATCCAAGGCAGGTTCAGCTTCTTCGACAAAGTCATCTTCTAAGGTTAGAAAACAGGAGGGGGTGAGACAGAAATCTCAGTGGATGGGGTGATCGTGTGCAAGTGTGGTGATATATATAGTTAATGCGAGAAATTTAGTTGTATGAAAACGCGTGAGAGATGATGCATGAATTCACACACAGTCCACAAGCGTCATGAAAAATAAATTTATGTAATATACTTATACAGTTTAAGAAAATAGTTCATGGTCACGCAGGCACTATGGTTCAAGCAGTCAGGAGGATTGCGTACGGATTTGTAACGCCAAACCTATGCAATACAAGTAGCGGTTGCGTACGGATTTGTAGCGCCAACCAAACGGGTCCGATTAACTCCGGAATCGTGTAGATCAGACAGCGATTCCTTCGTTCTTCCTTGTAACTCCCCGAGTAAGATGGTCCAAGACCTGTCACCTTATCGCTCCGTAGGCAAAGACAAAATCCATAGTGGAGCTAGGACGATGGGGCCGGAAGAGTGGAATAGCAGCTCGGATTTGTCATAATCATGATTATACCTCAAGTACTACGACCCGCTTCCCTTGGACAAACTCCGTCCCTCAGTTGCGGGATTAGGACGATGGGGCCGGAAGAGTGGAATAGCAGCCGAGCTGCCCGGTTCCATCCCCGACGTATCCATTCCGACTGTGAGCTCGACACACCAAATTGACTCAAGTAGTAAAATAAATACACGTTCAGGTAGTCAACCAGGCAGTCGAGTATATTGATTTGGGAAGCAGTTCATGAAAAGTTTTCGAAAATTTGCGTAAGGTATTTATGGCGTTGGTGGAGTTATTTGGATGAAGATGATTATCAGGAGGATAAGCAATCTTCGATATCTTGAACGATTAGGTGGAACATAAGTCCCGTTATAGATTCAAATTGCAAGACGAGGAAGTCGCCCGCGATCGGGTATTAATCGGTCAAGGCAGTTCGATAAGTCAAGGGGTTTTTGAGAAATTAAAATATTTTAATTAAGAATTGAAGTCAGAGGGTCCAGGGCTATTTTAGTAAAAGGAAAATAATTTGAGTTAGGTCCTTGATAAAAAGAAAATTTACAATTTAGCCCCGTTTTGTAAAAACTAATACTTTTGGGGTTAAAAATTGAATAAATAAATATCCCGACCTTGCAAAATTATGAGGTCAGTTCCTAAATTCTCCAAATTGTTCAGAGATTCAGGTTTTTGAAGTTTTGAGATCGAGTTTTTATAAAATTCTCATATTGGCCCCAAATTTGTTAAAATTGTCATTTCGGTCTCTAAGTTTAAAATAATTGGAACTCACAAACCGGAAGGGCTTTTAATGTGATTCCAGTTGGAAAATATCACTATGGTTAGTGGGATATTGGGACAAAAGCAGTTTTAAAGAGAAATAAGTTTAGGTCCTTCAACTTTTGAAAATTTTATTTTTGTCCCATTTTGAAATAATTGTCTTTAAGGCTTTTAGGGGTCCAATTGTTATGAACTTTGAACTTTGGGTGCAAGATATAATTATGTTATAGTTAAATTAGCATTTCCAGGTGCATGGACTGCATAAGTCCTGGAAATTGTATTTTGGTCCTCAAGTTTAATCTTTTACAATTTGGTCCCTCAATTTTTATAAAATTACTTTCCAAGCTCTAAACACTTGGATTTTTGGAATACACTTAAAATATGTTATTTCCAGTCCCTTAAGAGTTAAAATTTCAAATTTTAAAATTAGGATCTGGTACAGTTTCGAAATTTGCAAAATAGCCCTTAAACTTCTCAAATTTTACAAGCTAGTCCTTGGGCTTTTAAGGGTTGATTTTGTTTATCTAAAAACTCTTAAAACTTTATTAAAATGTCAAAACATAATTTTTGACCCTGAGTTCAGTCCCAAAAATCGAAAATTACAGAGGGGTCCCTTAAGTTTTATTTTCTTGCAATTAAGTCCACCAACTTTCCATTTTTGCATTTTAAGTCCAAAAGTTGAAATTTAATCAATTATGCTCGACTTGTCCAGGTTACAAATCATTCAAAACCTAGATTTCAAGAGTCATACACATACATATCCTTCTCATACAAAATTTCATCAAGTATAACAATAAAGTGTGCATGTATGCCCTATTTTTCGATAAATCGCATTTTTGAGCAACACTTGAGAATTTTTTCCAACTTGATACAAGAAAATAGCATGCAATACATAATATATATCTCAAGTGCTCAATAACAAAATACTACATGCATATTTTCATTTAAAACACCTAGAAGTTGAAAGGATTTTTCCACCCACCTTAAAGATCGGTTTGTTGGTGAAAATGGGATAAATCTCTCTTGATGAAGGAGTGACTTAGGTCAGCCCCTAAGTCAAGGAATATCAAAAAATATAGGAGTTATAAGAATGTGGTTAAAAATTTAGGGAAAAGAAGAAGATGGTGAGAAAATTGGAAATACTACACTTACCTTGTGTAGTGAGTAAAATGTGACTAGTAATGGCTTCCAAGTATAAGGTTTTGGTCACCCTTAATGTCAACCTCCAAGGTCAGCCCCTAAAACTCCAAAAATGAAAATGGAGTGTCAAAATTTGGAAAATAGAAGGGAAGAAGAAAGTGTACTAAAAATTCCATTTCTTACCTTATAGTCCAACTTCTTCACAATTTTTCTTCAAAATGACTAGTCTCTTAACTTCTTCAAAGGTCTTCTAGGTATACCTCAAATTCAAAAATCAAACTTAAATTAGAAGGTGAAAGAGGTGAGCTAGAAGGTATAAGAATAGATTGAAGAAGAAAATTTCTTACCTTGTGTAGTGTATATGGTTCGAATTTTTGAAGAAAATGGGAGATGAATTCTTGAAGTTTTGGTTAAGTGTTAGTGAAGAAGATGAAGAATAGGTAGAGAGATGTAGGAGGATTTTTAGAGAGAGGTAAGAGGAATTACAAGACTTAGAAGAAATTTGGTGTTGGTGAAATGAAATGGGAAGAATAAAAATTTTGTTTTGTTTTGATTAAATGATAAGTTAGAGTAATAATTGAGGGAATTAGGGAAGAAAGTAATATTTAGGCAACTTTATTAGGGACAATTAGCCAAAATGCTAATCTTAGGGGGGAATTTTTAAATTGGTCTTGTTTGACCAATAGGATGATTGAAATGGTGGGATTAATTTAAGATGTAGGTTTGAATTAATGGTGTCAAATACCTTCTATACTCTTACCCTAGATTATAATTATAATAATTCTATATTTTTATTTTATTTATTTTAGGTTTTTATTTTAATAGGAAGAGTGATTTCGTAAATGCGAGGCCGCCTTATCAGCGGAGGGACAGAAAACCCCTACCCGCCCGGCCAGAACCACACGTGCAAGTTTCCCTGCATGTGGCCAACTTGTCTTAGGCTGGTACTACTTCCTAGCGCTTGCGCCCCTTGTTCCTGCTTTAGCCTGTGAGTTCAGACGTTTTATAAGACCTTTCTATCAGTGGTCCACTTTCATCCAGCTTGAAATATACATCCAACCCTTGCTCCTCTTGGAGTTGGGCTCGCGATAACCCGATATAAGGGTTAGGTTCCTGCTCCGAGAAAGGAATCACTCCTAGGCAAAAAGTGTACCCGCAGTAACTCCTTGAAGTATTGCTCCATGTCCCAAAGAAAAAACTCTCACTCTTTAGGGGGAAAATCGAGTATAGAATATGGAAAGCAAGAGTGCTGATCGATAATGGCTCAGCCATCAACGTATGTCCATTGGTCACTATTATGAAGTTAGGAATTTTTGAGTGAACCATCCGCCCCAGCGACATTACAATTCGTGCCTTTGATGGGTCGAAGAGGCAGATTCTCGGTGACATCGATTTACCAGTGACCCCCCCCAAAAAAAAAATGAAAAAAAAAAGAAAATTAGAGGGGGGTCCCTGGGCTGGGTGGGGAAGACTGGTGTGATACACAAGATGAATACACAAGGTGTACATGTACAAGAGTTGGGAGATATTTCTACACCAAAAAAATACACCAATGCCGTCCCCCTAAGGGTATTTTGGTAATTCCACATATTTTTTTTTCCCCAAAATTGATGATAATAGATGAATAAATATCAATCTCCAAAATAATTAGTGATTTCCTTGATCACTTATAAGTCTCATAATCCCTTAATCTAAATCGAATTCTTAATTCTATAAATTATAAATCCCTAAAATAAATAGTCTCTTAAAATTCTAAGGTGACTAATAAATACACCAATAATAATGATGATCAACCAAGTGATCATAAATGCGAACTAAAATTAATAAATGATTATGATCACAAATAGAATTTAAAAGAATTAAGTGCAAAATATATTTATCATTAATATTTACCCGTCAAAGCGATGCGGTAGAATAGTCAAATTGTACAAAGACGATACGTGAGATAAGTACATGATCGAATAAAAATTGGGGCTTCACATTCTCCCCTCCTTAAAAGAATTTGGTCCCCAAATTCTCTCTAGAATAGCTATTGATATTGGTTCCTCATGTCTTCTTCCATCTCCCATGTTGCGTCTTCATCTCGGTTGTGGTTCCGCCATACAACTTTAACTATTGGAATCTCTCTGTTACGCAACTGACGTATCTGCTGGTCAATGATTCTGATTGGTTCCTCGATGTAAGATAAATTCTCCATTAGAGGAGGAGCATCACGAGTGATGATGTGCTCAGGATCTGGTTGATACTTTTCAATCTCAATACATGGAATACATCGTGCATTCCCGCATACTGTGTCGGTAACTCTAGTCGGTAGGCCAACTTTCTGATTCTATGCAAAATCTTGTAAGGTCCAATATATCTCGGACTTAATTTACCTCCTTTCTTCGGATTGATCAATCCTTTCCGTGGAGAGAGTCTGAGAAATACTTCATCTCCGGCTTCAAATTCCAAGTCCTTTCTCCTCTTGTCTGCGTAACTCTTTTGGCGGCTCTGAGCTGTGTGGATCCGTTCCTTGATCAGCTTGACCTTCTCCATGGCCTCCTGAACTAAGTCGACCTTTGGAATCGATGGCGACTTTCGTTTCTCTTTTGGAGTCCATTGGTCATCAATCTCCCAGTGTAGTGGAGATCTACACTTTCGCCTGTACAAGGCTTCGTAGGGTGCCATACCAATTGTGGCCTGATAGTTGTTATTATAGGCGAACTCGGTCAATGGTACGTGCGAATCCCAATTTCCTTGGAAATCCAACGTGCAGGCTCGCATCATATCTTCCAGGGTTTGAATCGTTCACTCAGATTGACCATCGGTTTGTGGATGTCTTTGTTTGTCTTTGAAACTTAGCGAGGTACCTAATTCCTCGTGCAAGCACTTCCAGAATCTGGAGACAAACCTCGGGTATCTGTCTGACACAATGTCGACTGGCACTCCATGCAGTCGAATGATCTCTCAGATATAAATCTGCGCGAGTTTCTACAAGCTGTCGGTTTTCTTCATGGGTAAGAAGTATGCAGATTTCGTGAGTCGGTCTACGAATACCCATATAACATCATGGCCTCATCTGGTCCTTGGTAGATCCGTCATGAAGTCCATCGTTATGTGTTCTCATTTCCACCCAGGAATTCTCAACGGTTGTAATAAACCATATGGTCGTTGGTGTTCTGTTTTTATTCGTTGACAAGTCAAACATCTCACAACGAACTCTGCTACTTGGTTCTTCATGTTCACCCATCAGAAATGTCGTTTCAAGTCCTTATACATCTTGTTTCCTCCAGGGTGTATAGTGTATTTCGAACGGTGTGCTTCTGCTAGAATTCTGCTCATTATCTGCTCGTCACTCTGTACACAAACTCGATTCCAAAATCTGATGATCCCATCTTCATGTACCGAGAATTCTGACCCTCTCCTTTAAGTATCTTCTCTTTCAGTCTTTGAAGTTTCACATTTGTCTCTTGTGCTGCTTTGATCTCGTTCAGTAGGTCGGGTTTAACCGAAATGTTAGCACACAAAATTTGAGTTTTGGTTCTTGTCGGATTCCAAGTGCTCAACTCTTCTAATGATTTCCCTCTCGAATCATTAGTCTAGCTAAACTCGCTTTCGCTCAGGCGTCGCCTACTACTTAGCTTTCCCGGGATGGTATTGAATATCAAAGTGATAGTCCTCTATTAGCTCCATCCATCCCCATTGCCTCAAATTGAGATCTTTCTGAGATAATAGATACTTTAGGCTCTTATGATTTGTGTAAACCGTGAATGTTGCTCCGTAGAGATAGTGCCTCCATTTCTTTAACGCAAACTCTATTGCTGCCAATTCCAAGTCATGCGTTGGGTAATTGGCTTCATACGGCTTGAGTTTCCGTGATGCATAAGCAATGACCTTTCCTTCCTACATGAGCATCGCTCCCGGTCCTTCCTTTGATACATCATCAGAGACGACAAAGTTTTATGTTCCCTTTGGAAGGGCTAGATCGAGCCGTAGTAAGTCGTTTCTTGACTCTTGGAAACTAGTCTCACACTTGTCATTCCACTCAAACTTGACTTGCTTCTCAGGTTAGTCGAGTGAGTGGTCCGGCATTATCTTGGAGAAATTTCGGATAAATCTTCGATAATATCCGGCCAGTCTAAGAAACTTGATCTCCATTCACGGACGGTTGTTTCCATTCAACCACCGCTGCACCTTCAAGGATCTACGGCGATCCCAAAGACGGATACTATGTGTCCCAAGAATGCGACTTCACTAAGCCAAAATTCGCACTTGCTGAATTTGGCATACAGCTTGTGCTCCCGTAGTGTCTCCAAAATAATTTTTAGATGACGTTCATGCTCTTCTCTAGACTTAGAGTACACGAGTATGTCATCAATGAATATCACTACCAATTGATCCAAATAAGGTTGAAAAACTCGATGCATCATATCCATAAACGCGGCTAGTGCGTTTGTCAGACCGAAAGGCATCACTACAAACTCGTAGTGTCCATATCTGGTCTGAAATGTCATTTTGGAAACGTCTTCTTCACGGATCTTCAGTTGATAATATCCTTGTTGTAAATCAAACTTCGAGTACACCGTCGCCCTTGAAGTTGATCAAATAGTTTGTCTATCCTCTAGAGGGGATATTTAGTGGTAACATCTAGTCGAGATCGTATAATAGTCACATCCTTAATGTATCTTATCCGTGATACCTAAACCACAAGTAAAATTTCCTTACTTAAGCTTGTGCAAGTATTTGAGAATGAATAACACAAGGGTATTATCATTGATCAATATACTTAGTGATTCCCCTACTACCATTTTCCCAAAGTAATATCATTAGGTGTCTGGATCCCATAATATATCACATCCAAATCATATACTTCTCAAGAGATATCCTCATTTTCTTCGAGTCTCACCATATCAGGCATTATAATCTCTAAATCATGGATTTTCTAAATCACCTAACGTCCAAAGTGAGGAATATCCAGATATCTTAACACTATAACAGCCCAAAAGAGTTCAAATATTCATCCAAGACTCAACTTAGGTCATCTAGTAGTGGTACCCAATCCAAGGCAGAGGAACCTATCCTGGTCAAACAAAACTAAGGCGGATTAGACGAATGTAAGGAAAAGATAAGGAGGAACAAGAAAAGAATGACTAAGGAAAGTCAGTCAAGAGTCAACTAAGTCAAATCAAGTATGACTATGGATTCTCCAAGTATAAATTCTGACTTAACATAAACATCAATAATACGGTTCTATGCCATTATTGAAATCGATTTCACACTTAATTGGTCGTCGCAGACTACCCAACACACGGTCGAGGGTCCTATCTCGGGTCACCTCGGTGTAAGTTTCCATCTTACTAGCCGAGCTCTGATACCATAACTGTCACGCCCCAAACGTGACGCGACGGCGATCAATCACTTAAACAGAAATAAACCCAACATTCTAGAACGATGCAACAATCCCAAGTGAAACAAGGTCTAAAACAGCGAAAAACTACAAGTACAACAATATTACAATTACATCCCAACAACTTAATAGCTTACAGTCGTAACTAGGAATAAAGTACACATCATATCACAAACTTAAGTGTCAAATGGGTCCTACGCCCTTCAATTACAAATCCGTAATTTTTAAAGGAAATAAAAGAGTCCAACATCAGAAAAATAAAAGAAAATAGTCCAGCAACATAGATAACGAAAGGAAATGAGTTCAACGGGCGGAGCTCGAGAGTTCAATCCAAGGCAGGTTCAGCTTCTTCGACAAAGTCATCTTCTAAGGTTAGAAAACAGGAGGGGGTGAGACAGAAATCTCAGTGGATGGGGTGATCGTGTGCAAGTGTGGCGATATATATAGTTAATGCGAGAAATTTAGTTGTATGAAAATGCGTGAGAGATGATGCATAAATTCACACACAATCCACAAGCGTCATGAAAAATATATTTATGTAATATACTTATACAGTTTAAGAAAATAGTTCATGGTCACGCAGGCACTATGGTTCAAGCAGTCAGGAGGATTGTGTACGGATTTGTAACGCCAATCCTATGCAAGACAAGTAGCGGTTGCGTACGGATTTGTAGCGCCAACCTATGCAATACAAGTAGCGGTTGCGTATGGATTTGTAGCGCCAACCAAACGGGTCCGATTAACTCCAGAATCGTGTGGATCAGACAACGATTCCTTCGTTCTTCCTTGTAACTCCCCGAGTAAGATGGTCCAAGACCTGTCACCTTATCGCTCCGTAGGCAAAGACAAAATCCACAAAGTGGAGCTAGCAAGGCTCGGACCGTCATAATCATGATTATACCTCAAGTATTACGACCCGCTTCCCTTAGACAAACTCCGTCCCTCAGTTGCGGGATTAGGACGATGGGGCCGGAAGAGTGGAATAGCAGCCGAGCTGCCCGGTTCCATCCCCGACATATCCATTCCGACTGTGAGCTCGACACACCAAGTTGACTCAAGCTGTAAAATAAATACACGTTCAGGTAGTCAACCAGGCAGTCGAGTATATTGATTCGGGAAGCAGTTCATGAAAAGTTTTCGAAAATTTGCGTAAGGTAATTATGGCGTTGGTGAAGTTAATTGGATGAAGATGATTACCGGGAGGATAAGCAATCTTCGATATCTTGAACGATTAGGTGGAACATAAGTCCCGTTATAGATTCAAATTGCAAGACGAGGAAGTCGCCCGCGATCGGGTATTAATCGGTCAAGGCGGTTCGAGAAGTCAAGGGGTTTTTGAGAAATTAAAATATTTTAATTAAGAATTGAAGTCAGAGGGTCCAGGGATGTTTTAGTAAAAGGAAAATAATTTGAGTTAGGTCCTTGATAAAAAGAAAATTTACAATTTAGCCCCGTTTTGTAAAAACCAATACTTTTGGGGTTAAAAATTGAATAAATAAATATCCCGACCTTGAAAAATTATGAGGTCAGTTCCTAAATTCTCCAAATTGTTCAGAGATTCAGGTTTTTGAAGTTTTGAGGTCGAGTTTTTATAAAATTCTCATATTGGGCCCAAATTTGTTAAAATTGCCATTTCGGGCTCTAAGTTTAAAATAATTGGAACTCACAAACCGGAAAAGATTTTAATGTGATTCCAGTTGGAAAACATCACTATGGTTAGTGGGATATTGGGACAAAAGCAGTTTTAAAAAGAAATAAGTTTAGGTCCTTCAACGTTTGAAAATTTCATTTTGTCCTATTTTGAAATAATTGCCTTTAAGGCTTTTAGGGGTCCAATTGTTATGAAATTTGAACTTTGGGTGCAAGATATAATTATGTTATAGTTAAATTAGTATTTCCAGGTGCATGGACTGCATAAGTCCTGGAAATTGTATTTTGGTCCTCAAGTTTAATCTTTTACAATTTGGTCCCTCAATTTTTATAAAATTACTTTCCAAGCTCTAAACACTTGGATTTTTGGAATACACTTAAAATATGTTATTTCCAGTCCCTTAAGAGTTAAAATTTCAAATTTTAAAATTAGGATCTGGTACAGTTTCGAAATTTACAAAATAGCCCTTAAACTTCTCAAATTTTACAATCCAGTCCTTGGGCTTTTAAGGGTTGATTTTATTTATCTAAAAACACTTAAACCTTTATTAAAATGTCAAAACATAATTTTTGAACCTGAGTTCAGTCCCAAAAATCGAAAATTACAGAGGGGTCCCTTAAATTTTATTTTCTTGCAATTAAGTCCACCAACTTTCAATTTTTGCATTTTAAGTCCAAAAGTTGAAATTTAATCAATTATGCTCGACTTGTCTAGGTTACAAATCATTCAAAACATAGATTTCAAGAGTCACACACATACATATCATTCTCATACAAAATTTCATCAAGTATAACAATAAAGTGTGCATGTATGCCCTATTTTTCGATAAATCGCATTTTTTGAGCAACACTTGAGAATTTTTCCAACTTGATACAAGAAAATAGCATGCAATACATAATATATATCTCAAGTGCTCAATAACAAAATACTACATGCATATTTTCATTTAAAACACCTAGAAGTTGAAAGGATTTTTCCACCCACCTTAAAGATCGGTTTGTTGGTGAAAATGGGATAAATCTCTCTCGATGAAGGAGTGACTTAGGTCAGCCCCTAAGTCAAGGAATATCAAAAAATATAGTAGTTATAAGAATGTGGTTAAAAATTAGGGAAAAGAAGAAGATGGTGAGAAAATTGGAAATACTACACTTACCTTGTGTAGTGAGTAAAATGTGACTAGTAATGGCTTCCGAGTATAAGGTTTTGGTCACCCTTAATGTCAACCTCCAAGGTCAGCCCCTAAAACTCCAAAAATGAAAATGGAGTGTCAAAATTTGGAAAATAGAAGAGAAGAAGAAAGTGTACTAAAAATTCCATTTCTTACCTTATAGTCCACCTTCTTCACAATTTTTCTTCAAGATGACTAGTCTCTTAACTTCTTCAAAGGTCTTCTATGTATACCTCAAATTCAAAAATCAAACTTAAATTAGAAGGTGAAAGAGGTGAGCTAGAAGGTATAAGAATAGATTGAAGAAGAAAATTTCTTACCTTGTGTAGTGTATATGGTTCGAATTTTTGAAGAAAATAGGAGATGAATTCTTGAAGTTTTGGTTAAATGTTAGTGAAGAAGATGAAGAATAGGTAGAGAGATGTAGGAGGATTTTTAGAGAGAGGTAAGAGGAATTACAAGACTTAGAAGAAATTTGGAGTTGGTGAAATTAAATGGGAAGAATAAAAAAATTTTGTTTTGTTTTGATTAAATGATAAGTTAGAGTAATAATTGAGGGAATTAGGGAAGAAAGTAATATTTAGGCAACTTTATTAGGGACAATTAGCCAAAATGCTAATCTTAGTGGGGAATTTTTAAATTGGTCTTGTTTGACCAATTGGATGATTGAAATAGTGAGATTAATTTAAGATGTAGGTTTGAATTAATGGTGTAAAAATACACAAGATGAATACACAAGGTGTACATGTACAAGAGTTGGGAAATATTTCTACACCAAAAAATACACCAATGCCGTCCCCCTAAGGGTATTTTGGTAATTCCACATATTATTTTTTTCTCAAAATTGATGATAATAGATGAATAAATATCAATCTCCAAAATAATTAGTGATTTCCTTGATCACTTATAAGTCTCATGATCCCTTAATCTAAATCGAATTCTTAATTCTATAAATTATAAATCCCTAAAATAAATAGTCTCTTAAAATTCTAAGGTGACTAATAAATACACCAATAATAATGATGATCAACCAAGTGATCATAAATGCGAACTAAAATTAATAAATGATTATGATCACAAATAGAATTTAAAAGAATTAAATGCAAAATATATTTATCATTAATATTTACCCGTCAAAGCGATGCGGTAGAATAGTCAAATTGTACAAAGACGATACGTGAGACAAGTACATGATCGAATAAAAATCGGGGCTTCACATAATTAATTAGTGTAGTGGAATTTTTGTAGGGTATAGTTCTTTTTATGAATAAAGTAGTAGGATTAGAAAAACAAAAAGTGGAATTTCTCCCTAATCTAAGGTGATGGCCGAAAAAGATGGGTAGGAGGATAAAATTTTGTTTTGATTCTTTTAACTAGGATTAGAGCTTTTTGGGTGGTAGAAAAATTGATTTGATTCCCCCTTAAAGACCCTTATGGCCGAAAATGGTATATGATGATTAAAAAGCAATATATTTTCTTTTTTCTTGTTAAATTGGAATGATAAATGTAGAGTATAAAATATATATATATATATATATATATATATATATATAAATATATACAAGATTAAAATAAGGATGTGAAATAACAAAAAGTGTATTTGAAAAACCATACATTGAAAATTGGTTGGGAATGAATTATAGAATAAGACGAAATATTTGGATAAGGATTGGGATATACTCCTAAATCATCGGAGGTCCAATATTTCTAAAGTCATAGTTAACCGATCATGTATTAATACTTGAGGAGAATATAAAATCGTTAAGCTCGAAAATGAGAAAGACGTAACTGACGTCGAAAGAATAAGTAAAAGTCGGGTCACATTTCATTAATAATGGGTTCGTGTTACTTAACGAAATAAATAAATCACGACGTATCTCACATCGCTAAAATTCGGGGCGTCACACTAAGGTTGTGATTGATTGTGGGAATTTTTTCAAAATTTTCATTTTTTGAGAGAAAAAATTATAGGACATGTGATTAGTTGTGAAAAAAGTGATTTTTTTAAAAAGGAAAATCTCATTTTTTTCTAAAATTAACTCATTTCTCTCTCTCTCTCTCTCTCTCTCTCTCTCTCTCTCTCTCTCTCTCTCTCTCTCTCTTTCACACTTCTCAATACCCAATTATACTATTTATTTATCTTTCATCCTCCTATTTATAAAAATAATTTCGACAATTTCTTTAATTTATCACCATTTTTGATATTTTTCACTTAATCTTGGAAACAAAATGTATAAAATGAGATTCATATTGCTTATTTTTGTTTAATTTTTTATTTTTTATTCAATTTTCTTGCATTATATTTTACACTATTATTTTCACAAAAAATTCCACAAACAATCAACATCTCTCTGAAAGATTCTCTATCACATCAACACAATCATTACTTTTTCTCTACACATACAAGTTTTACTTTTAAAAAATATTTCACCACCATTCACCTAGAAAATGAAAGTGGACGGAACGAAAGCACAACCAATCACACCCTAAACTTGTATTCTTTTAGATGAATATATGCTAGTTATTAAGCTGAAAACTACTTTTAGTTACTATATTTTTATCAATTTCATCATCAAATAATCTGTTGACGTGCATTTTGGTCAACAAGTAAAATATGCAAAAGATTTAACACTTGGAAATATAAGTGTACGTAACGTATGTTTATTTATGGCTAATTCTGCCTTTTTTTGCGTAATGCCGAGCTGAATTATTGGGGTCAGTCTTTCTTACAATCTCCCCTTTTTTCGGTCTCCCTTTCTCTCTTAAAAATGAGGATTTTTATACCCCTCGAGTAAGTGGATTTTCAACAGTCATCTTTGCACTAATTAATTACTAATCAGTAAAATAATTAAAAAAGGACACATGTCCCTCTCTAATCGTGCATGTCAGCCAACTCTTGCCACTTGGTGACTCCTCTCTATAACTTTCTGACATGTGCCAGTTTCTGATACCAATAAAGCATTAAGCATGGGCAGGTATGGGCAAATGGTTATTTTTATGAATATGTCGCGCATGCGTTTTCCGCCGAAATTTAGGCTCGGGGGTCGGGGCTCGGTAGTCATCTTGTGGTTGGGCTCGATGGCGGGCGAGCCTAATTCATGACGTGTCGCCGCAAGACCGTTATCGTCACCGTAGGTCCCCTCACTGACGCGGACGTGTCTTTGGGTGATGACGTGGATTAATTTCTTCCAGCTCGGCTCGGGCGTCATCAAAGGCCCCAAGTTTAATTCCGAGAGAAGAATTTCTGAAGTCGGAGTTAAACTTTAATGCTAATGATAAACATTTAATGGGGAAACGGATTTCTCAAAGGTTTTGTTCATTCCTGACATCTGTCGCGTAGTGATTAATGCCTGTAACGGTGTATTAATTGTGGTGCCATAATGACAGACACGTGGCATCCTGTGGTTGGACCAATCTTGCGCATGAATCGAAAAGGTACATCAGTTCTGTCAGCGGGCGTGGGGACGCGACGTTCTCTGACATGTTTGACGGCTTTTGAGTTTAAAAAGACGCGTCTTTTCGAATAAACGTTTCGTTTATCGAGGGAACTCCATCTATAAATACCCCTTTTTTCCTCCATCATTCACTTTTGCATCCATTACCCTTTGAGCTAGACTGATTGAAACCGAGCAGAAATTTTGGGTCGGCTTCCAAAGTTCAGAGACTTCAAACATAGGTATTTTTTCGAAATATTCTCCTTTTACCTATAAAATGTCTTCTTTTGAGGATAGTAGGAGTCGTAGTTATAGTGTAGAGGTTGAAATCGAAGATCCCCCCTCCGAACCTTTTTATTTCTCACCAAAGACGGCGATCTCCGCCTTTATAGCCCGAGCATCATTCGATATCTTCTCCGATTCTTCTCGAGGTGGAACGTCTTTAGAGCGGACGATACTATTTTTGATCCGACGCGCTGATCTGTTTTTAGAGAAGGAACGGTGTATCAGCCCGGTCTGGCACAAGAGAGTTCCGACGAAGAATCCCCGAGTGCTGATTTTAGGCAGTATCAGCAGGAAGAAGAAAATATGGACCCATCGGAGCCGGAGCGTGATAACGTGGAGCGGGTAGACGAACCCTCCGGAGATTCGAGGCCAGAGAGGCCTCAAGTGCACATTGGCCATCGTAATGGCGACGGTCGGCAAGAAGGAGGCCCTCGTCTTCGTGTCGAGCCTCGGTGGACACCGAGTGATATAAACGATATCCCTAGCATGCTGATGATCCGGGAGGTAGAAGAGCTCATGAGGTATCGTATTCAAGTGGCATCCATTTTTGGGTACCGGATGGCATAGAGGTTCCTCAGTACCCCCCAGCGGGTTGCTTGGCCATATTTACCGCCAGCCTCCTATACGGGTTGCGATTTCCACTGTCGGCTTTCCTTACGCGGTGGTTTTGCAAGTGGGGCATGCATCCGACCCAGGTGCACCCTATTTCTTGGGGTAGGATCATCGGCCTCCTGGTGATGTTCCACCTAGAAAAATATCCTCGCCCCAAATTCAAAGAGATGAACGAGCTCTTTATCTGGCGAGCGACTCCTTCATCATCTCGGGGTCATTTTGTCGGGTGGTATTACGCATGCACCCGATTGGGGTATCCGGACGGCTTAGTGGAAGGTCTTCCTTCATCTTTGAAGGAGTGGAAAGATAAGTGGCTCTGGGTGAGCGGCGAGTGGCAGGCTCGCGTGGAGGATGTGGAAAGGGAAACTGTTCTTCATCCTCCATCGAATTTTATTTTTGGTTCTGATGTAAGTCTTATCTTTTCTCCTTTCTCTCGCTTTTCTTTGTTTATTGTTTCCTTTTGTGATTGACTTTGCTTTTTTTTCGTCTTTTTACCTTTTACAGAGAAGGGCATCAAAGGGGCCTCGGCGGCCACCTTTATTCGAAGGTGGAAAACATCCAGGCCCGAGGCATCGTGACAGGCGGATCGAGAGATTGGCCAGGCTAAGCACCGCCGGCCGGCTTGAGGCTCGCTCCGCCTCCGACCCGAGGCCGAGGGGCGGCTCGGGACGAGGGCGGAGAGAGGAGGGGAGGTTGGGGGAGAGGCTCAGCAGAACCCTCCCGGTAATGAAGAAGTACGCCCATCTCTCCGGGAGCAGCTGGCCGGCTAGAACGGAGCGAGCCGCACCGCCTCTCGCAGCGGCCGATCTGTGGGAAGATAAATGCGTGCCCGTTGGGCAAACGCAGACTCCAGAGTCGCCGAGTGCAGCTGCCGTTCGAGGTAAACATAGTATTTCTTACACTTCCTTTTGAAATGTTTTTCGTTTTCTTTTGACCTTTTAACAGTGGTTGCTTTTTGTAGGGCGTGGCTTGGATTTGCGTGCACACGCCGCGCGGCGTGAGAGAACACGGCCGCGCGACGAATCCTCGGCGATCGCCGACCCACCCGCAGATGCAGAGGCGGCTCGGAGAGCAGATATCCGGGCCAGCAAATGTCCCACTGATGGAGTGCCGGAGGCAGTGGAACCTCCCCTTCAAAGGAGAAGAGGAGGGATTGTGATGGAAGAGCCTGGGCAGACTAAAGGGGTTGGTCGATGACGGCGCGGAGCATCGAACAGGGCCCCGGAAGGGGGGAGGTCCACGAACTTTCTCGGATGATTTGGTAGGAAGGTCACTTCATCCCTCCAAATCGGGTGAGAGATGAATATCTGAGGGAATGATTGGACTACGCCCTCGATGGTTTGTGGAGTTTGTTCGATGCGCCACACCGACGGAGGAGCAGTCGAGAGTTTTACCGGAGGTGGGTCGGGCCGCAATGAGTGTCCCAACTCGTGCATGGACAAAATGCATCGAGCAATTCTGCTCGGAGACTGGCTTTGAGGAACAAATTCAGTATGCCATGGGAATGTCTGGGCGAATCATTGGGCTCCTATGGCATGCAATTGGGGGAACTCGCGAACTAGAGAAAAAATACGCCGATCTGGAAAGGCGGCACGGCGACCTGCAGGAGGCCTATGCAACCCTTCAAGGGGTACAAGAATCGTTAAAGACCCAAGCAGATGAGGCTACGGCTCGGGCCAACTCTAAGAAAGAAACTGCTGCGAGGGCCGAGGCAGAGCGAGATCAGGCCCTTGCAGGTCAAGAGGAGCTTAGGGCTAAGGTTCTTGCCGAGCCGAACGTCTTGCCGCCACGCCGGGCCGAGGAAATGGAGAGGCGTCTAGCCGATGTGCGCAGAGAGGCCGAAGAGGCTACTCATCGGCAAATTGAGGAAGCTCGTAAACAGGCCGTTGAAGCTTACAAGGACTCTGAGGAGTATGCATTTATGTTAACTTGCGGCCACGCGACCAGCCTCAGAGAAATTCTTGATTTGGTTAAGGCCGGGCGGACGGTCGCTCAGCTTGAGGAAGATCTGGCCCTCCTGGAGGCTGATCTCGATGCTCTTCGTCCGAACTTTGCCGAGGCCCCTAATGTTCAGGGCTCGCCTCCTCCGGACGTGGAAGAAGTCGCCTCCAGTGGTGCCGTTGAAATCCCGCCCCCTGCTCAGTCTTGATGCTGTTTGCCCCTTTTTTATTTACAAGCTTTCATATGTACTCGTAAGTAGGTGACTTGGCTTCGTGCCTTAAAATGTAATGGGCTCCGGCCTCCTCTGTGTAAATATTTTTGAAGTAGAAATGAACTTTTCTTTCTACCACCTGTGTATTTGTTGTAAGCTTCTTGCATATGCTTGGCTCTTCTCATTTTTGTAAGATTGTTGCCTGTTTTCTTTTTCCTTTTATACTTCCAAGTATGGGGTTCGGTTCCCAGTGCTCCTGAATAAGGGACTTTACCCGCTTTAATTGACTTTCGTACTCGGTGTATGAACCTGATCTTTATTTTGTACTTTGTACTTGGTGTATAAACCAAGTCTTCATTTTGTGCTCGGTGTGTATACTGAGTCTGTTTTATGCTTGGTACGTAACCAAGTCTTGGTTTTGTGCTCGGTGTATACATCGAGTCTTTGTTTTGTGCTTGGTGCGTAACCAAGTCTTTGTTTTGTGCTCGGTGTGTACATCGAGTCTTTGTTTTGTGCTCGGTACGTAACCAAGTCTTTGTTTTGTGCTCGGTGTGTACATCGAGTCTTTGTTTTGTGCTTGGTGCGTAACCAAGTCTTTGTTTTGTGCTCCGTGTGTACATCGAGTCTTTGTTTTGTGCTCAGTACGTAACCAAGTCTTTGTTTTGTGCTCGGTGTGTACATCGAGTCTTTATTTTGTGCTCGGTGCGTAACCAAGTCTTCGTTTTTTTTTTTCAGCGTGCAAAGGACATACCCGAGATGACTTTTTGGCATTCAGCTTCTTCAGCGGAGGCGATTTTTACTGTCCTCGGCACATAGCCGAGGTGAGTAAAAATTTCGTCCCCCTTTAGAGAGCTCACAGAATATCAGATGAAAGGATAATTTCTCGGAATCCTATCTGGATCATAAACCGAGATCTTTATTGATAGTACCGTTTCAGGTATGCTACATTCCATGGATGCATAAATTTTTTCTCCACTCAAATATTCTAGATGGTATGCCCCACCAGACAAGACGTGGCTGACCCGAAATGGGCCCTCCCTGGTTGGCTTCAATGGGCCGGGTTCAACACCCGTTATCTTTTTCAACACAAGATTGCCGACCTGGAATCTCCTTTCCTTTACTTTCGAATTGTAGTACCTCTCGCTTCTTTGTTTATACACGGCGTTTTTCATCTCGGCACTACACCTTTTTTCTTTGAGCAGATCTAGCTCGGCTCGGAGCGCAGCCTCATTGCCGTCTTCGGCAAAATTTGCAATTCTGAAAGTAGGGGCTCCAATCTCAACAGGAATCACCGCCTCGGTTCCATGAGCCAAAGAAAAAGGTGTTTTTCGGTGGCGCTCGATGTGTCGATTCAGATGACCACGAGACACGGGTAATTCCTCGGCCAATTACCTTTAGACTCCTCCAATCTTGCCTTCAAGGTATACTTGAGTATTTTATTAACGGCGTCAACTTGTCCATTCGACTGGGGATGGTATGGAGTCGAGAAGTGGTTTTTAATGTGGAAACCCTCACAAAAATTTTGAAACCTCCGGTTATCGAATTGTTTTCCGTTATCGTAGAATAACCGAATGCGGTATCCCGAATCTACTGAGATAATAGACTTCCATACAAAACTCACAATCTTTTCCTCATCTATTTTCGCGAGGCAGGCTCGCTCGGCCCATTTTGTGAAATAATCCACCGCCACAATGGCATATTTGACGCCTTTTGCTTTTGCGGTGGGAGTAGTCCGATAAGGTCCATTCCCCATTTGGCAAACGGCCATGGGCTAAATACGGAGGTAAGTTGCTCGGGATGATATCTAACTGCGGCGCGAATCTTTGGCACCTCTCACATCTTTTAACGAGATCGGTTGCATCCTTTCTTAGGGATGGCCAGTGAGTATCCTTGCCGTATTAATTTAGGCCAATATCCGGGCCTCCGCGTGGTTTCCGCATATTCCCTCGTGAGCCTCTCGAAGTGCATAATCTGCATCTGTCTCGGAAAGGCACCGTAGGAGTGGGATGGAGTATCCTCGTTTGTATAGGATGCCATCTACTAATGTAAACCGAGCCGCTTGAGTTCGTAATGTTTCGCTTGACTTTGTTTTCGAGTTGAACTCCTTTTTCTAAATCTTTGAATGATTGGGGTCATCCAGTGCCGCAGCGGTTTGATTGTATATATCTTCCTTTCACCAAGTGACGGGCGGACGGTTGTGTGCGGTGACATCCGCGATGGCATCCGTCCCTGGGCTGGAACCGAGCCGAGCTAAGGCATCTGCCTGCATGTTCTCGGCTCGGGGCACATGTAAGACTTTTGTCTTAAAGTGTGATAATCTCTTCTTGACCAAGTCCAAATATTGTGCGATTTTTTGCTCTTTCGTTTCGTACTCACCGTTGATTTGATGAACGATCAGCTGAGAATCACTGTGTATCAACAGTTGTTTTAGGCCCATGGAAGCTGCCATATCTAAGCCTGCCAGAAGTGCCTCGTATTCGGCTCCGTTGTTCGTTCTGGGGAACTGAAATTGCACGGCCGAGCAGTAGCATTTTTGATTTGGATCGATTATCACAATTCCACCCCCTGCTCGGCCTGCGGTGGAAGAGCCGTCAACGAACAATTTCTATTCTTGGTCTTCCATAACTTCCAATCGTATGGAAGGTGTGAATTCGGCCACAAAGTCGGCTAAAGCCTGTCCTTTTATTGCTTTACGTGGTTCGTATAGAATATCAAGCGATCGAGTTCGACGGCCCATTTTGATCATCCACCGAGAAGTATCGGGTCGGTGTAGTACTTGCGTCGCGTGGGTAGTTTGTCAAGACTATAATCTTGTGCTCTAGAAAATATGGACGGAGTTTCCGCGCGTGATGATTAATGAATAAGCCAACTTTTCCATTGGTGGATAGCGAGCTCGGCGCGTCATGTAACGCTTTGGTGGTGTAGTACCAGGATGTTGAATAGAACCATCTAACCACGATTAACACCGAAGCCGATGGCATATTCGGATACCACAGGTACAAATACAAGTCCTCCCTTGGGTAGGTTTTTGCGATATAGGAATTGAAGAAATGTGTTGTTTGAGGGATTCAAAGAGTCTCTGCTTGCTCGGTCCACTCAAATTTTTTCTCTTTTTATAATTTCGAAAAAAAGGTTTGCACTTGTCCGTGGATCGCGAGACAAATCGGTTAAGGGCGGCCAATCGGCCTGTTAGGCTTTGCACCTTTTTCACAGAATTTGGGGGTTCTAGATCGATTATGGCTTTTATTTTGTCTGGGTTAGCCTCGATTCCCCTTTAGCTGACCATATACCCCAAAAATTTACCCGAGCCGACCCCAAATGTACACTTTCTCGGGTTTAATATCATCTTGTACTCTCTTAAAATAGCAAACATTTTATTAAGATCGTTTAGATGATCAGATATATACAGTGATTTCACCAACATGTCATCTACATAGACTTCCATAGTACGACCTATCATTTTCTCAAACATCTTATTTACTAACCTTTGGTAGGTCGCACCAGCATTCTTCAACCCGAAGGGCATCATCTTGTAAATAAATTCCACAGCGAGAGAAGAATGATGTATTTTCTTCATCATCTGGGTGCATTCGTATTTGGTTGTAACCCGAGTATGCATCCATGAAGCTCATCAGCTCGTGTCCCGTCGTGGCATCTACCATATAGTCAATATTTGGTAATGGATAATTGTCCTTGGGGCATGCCTTATTCAGGTCGGTGAAATCCACGCACAGGCGCCACTAGCCATTGCCTTTTTTTACCAAAACAGGATTGGCAACCCATCGGGGATAGAGAGCTTCCCGGATAAATTGATTATCTATCAATTTGTTCACCTCGGCCTCAAGTGCCGCTTGGCTGTCAGGGCCGAGTTTGCGCCTTTTCTGGATAACTGGGCAGAACGTTAGATCAATATTGAGGCGGTGGCATGTATGCTTAGGGTCAATTCCGGGCATGTCTGCATGAGTCCATGCGAAGACGTCAAGATTATTTCCCAAAAACTCAATCAGCTCGGTTCGATATGGTTCTCGGGAGATCATGACCAATACGTAGTTGGCGCCCTCGCTTGGCCTTCCGACGTTGATTGTATCAACTCTGTTCTCGGTTCCGCCCGTTTTCTTTTCTTGCTCGCCCTCTTTGATCTGCAGGGCAACTTATCTTCGATGGCGGCTCGTTCTCATTTGTCGGCTCGCCTTCTTCCATCATCGGTTCCTTTCCGTGTCGACGCACTGGATTATCCTCCTGAACGATCACCACTTTCCGCTCGAGCTCCTCCTTTGGCAGGGGATCGCTTGCGTGGTCCCACCTGGTTTCTCCTCGTTCCACCACGTTAATCTCCACCGGTCGGAGTTTGAGAGAGCATTCTCGTGACTCCCTTTGATTCCCTTTATTATACCACTTGTAGGTCCCAAGGGGTGTGAGTGTAAGGTTTAGAAGGGGGGGTTGAATAAACCTTACCAACTTTTCACTTTTGGTCCTTTTTAAAATTGAGTTGACACTATACTGTTTGTGTCCTTGGTGGACAGCAATTTAGTTAATCAGTAGAGTTAGTCACTCAATGCAGACTCGACCGAAATTTGTTGATAGAATAACTCAATTGTTAAGACCGAATTAGCTCAACGTGGTTTGTTTTATTGGAAGACTTAACACCCTTAGGTTTGGTTTAGTTATGATTTAATACATGGTTTTAGTACTTAGAGATTATCAGTTGGATAGCAAATATGTCGTGAGAATTAAACAAATAAGATGCAGGAATTAAAGTCTTTGAAATGTAAATGACACGATAAGTTTTTATAGAGGTTCGAAGATGGGGTAATTCTTCTACTCCTCTCTTCTCCAACTCCTGGAGGAATCCACTAAGTATTGATCAAGATATCGAGTGGTAACAGTCCCCGATACAAGTCTTGATCACACGGTGACTTGATCATTTAGGACTCGATCCGGAGAGGCCTTGGTCACTCTCGGTGGCTTCTCGTCCGACTCGGCTTCTTCACAGGCGGTGCGCTTTGCTACTACGACTCACTTGCTCAAGCTCTTAGGATTTGATCACGAAGCCCTCCAAAGAACTCGAGACCGGTTCGACCTTGAACCTTCCTACAATCCTTCGTGGAATGTAGACCCCTTTTCTTCTAAAGTTTCCTCTTCAACTAATTGAAGCTATCTTTCCTTCAGGTGAGTGTTGGATTGATTTTCTTCGTAGTGTAGGCTTGAGGATTAATCTTGAATGATTTGAGAATATCTTAGGTTATAGTTCAAATGTATACTTGAATATTTGTGGTTCGGGTAACCTTCTCTCGAGTCATTCCTCGGCCTTTTTATAGTGAATTTCAAAAACTCGCCGTTGAAGAGATAGGCTTATTTTTGAAAGTCACTTGTGGTCGTTGGCTTGTCTTGTTGCGATCCTTGGAATTGCCACTTCCTCGTATGAATTGTTCTTGACTTTTGAGTTCGACATGGTGCGAGTGCTTCCCATTGGTTTATTCCTTTTACACGCGGGGATCGAGCACTTGAGAAAGGTAGCATGGAGGTATTACTTATTTAAGTAATTCTCTTGATTTACGGCAACGGATCTCTTTCGATTATCTCGACTTGATCGCATTTCCTTGCTTTCCCAGGTGACTTAGAGTCGACTTCCAATCATTAAATGACTCTTCTGTCACTTCAACTAAAGACTTGACTATCTTGAGTTGACTTGATCGATGCTTTTACTCTGTTGCATCTCACCGCACCTTGATCGAGTTCCCGTCTTCTCTTCTTTTGCCAAACTCGGCTATCTCGCGTGAGTCTTCCTACTAGTCTCCGTTGTCTTCTTGCATGTTTGGGCATAGGCTGACTTAACTCGGCTTGACCAGCCCTATTTATTACAATGCGCGATTTTACAACAAAAAATGGGGTGCCAACTTCCTATTCTAAGTTTTACATGGCATTCATCAAAATCTAAACAATAAATTTCCCGACAATTTCCCCTTTTTGATGATGCCAAAACTTAAAACATTCAAAATGTAAATAGCAAAGATATATACGAGATAGTGCATTCAGAGAATGTATGCGTAGAATCAATCCTTTTATTGATCATAACATTCTTGTTCTTTTACAACAATCGTTTTTGTGGTGTATCAAAACAAACATTTATGTCTACGCAAAAAAAATAGAGAATTTCTGATTTATTACGAGAAGACTTACATAGTATGTATTTACATAGTAAAATACATGAAGGGGTGGACAACAACACTTCATCTCCTTCACGCCTCCTTCTTTCATCTTCTTGATTCTGTCATCTTCGGTCTTCTTCTCTTTTTCTCATCTTCAACCGCCTTCTTCTTTTCTTTTCATATGCCTTCCGGCGACTTCATCTCTTCTTAATCTCTCTTGTCTCTCCTCCCATAATGAGTTTGTCTTTTATTTTCTTCTTCGATTCTTTTCACATACTCAAAGCATTGTTTTTAGCCACTTGCAGATTGGCTACTTGGTCAAGACTTGATCCCAAAGAGATCCCTCCTTTCTTGCCTGGATCTATGTATTCAATGTTTTTGGGCGAGGCCTAGGTCTCAAACCTTTTCCTCCACCACGCTTCTTCCTCTACCTACCCGGGCGTGTATTATCTTGGGACGGGTTCTTCTTTCCGGTGAGTGATCGGCGGAGTGACCAACAGAGTGATCTGGGTAGTCTGTTTGTATGTCGCCTTCTTCACATAACGTGAGACCCTTTTCCCAAGACAAGTCCCAAGCTTGGGCCATAGACATGTTTGCGAAGTATCCTTGAGATGCGAGCGTTTTAAATTCATCAACCGATCTTGGCTCGGTCCCGACATCCGAGATGGCATAAGTGTCTCTGCTCTCTCTTGTAATGTCTCCATGTTGTTTCAAGATGTCCATAACTCGGGCATTCGGCCTTCCTTCCACTTCCTCCATCCTCGCTTCAATGTCTTTCTCTTTTCGGCCATAGATGCAGAGTGTTGGAGTGGCAGAGTCATTTGGGAGTTTGCGATAATATCACCGTGACAAGACCTTGTTGGGGGTTTGTGCAATCATTAAGGTCACATCTCTCGATTCTTCCCCTCAACAGACTTTCCTTTCTTTTCCCTTGAAACTTCCTCATTTTGTCTTTCCTTCACACCGCTTGCTCCTCCTTCTCGCCCGAGATCTCTTTAGCGCTTTAAGGTATTCCTCTTCCCTTTTTGGCATCATCAAAGGAGAGAGGAACCCCTGAAACATACTAGCAAGCGGGAAGTCGAGTCTGCGATAGCCGAGTTCGCTTCGAGTCATTGTGGTGTATTCTCGCGAAACTCCGAACGAGTAGCGTTGGATTCGACTTTAAGCAACTCCATCTCGGCCGTAAGAAGGCTGAATTTTCTATCCATGTTTTCTTCCATACGCAGGAGCTCATTCTTATTTTGCTCACACAGCTGACTTTATCTCAAAGAGTGTGAGATTCATGCATGTGCTCAATGTGTTCTCTCAATTTCGTCTTTGCATCGGCGTTCTCGGCTCTCCCGGCATCGGCAGTTTGTTGAACAATGTTCTCAAATATCTAGCTTGTTCCACGCGCATTGTTTTTTCTTTGTTGCCACCACTCCCGGATTTCGACTATTATGCCTCTCAAGTCGCCAGTAAGGTTGGCATCTCTGTTATCCGATCTCATGTCCATCGAGGCCTGGTGCCTCTCCATCTGTTCAATTTCGCAAATAATGCTTTGAACACCTCCCAAACTTCAGTTGTTTCCCTCATTGCGGTGATGGCCAAGCGGCGTCAAAATCATAGTCACCTGAACGATGGTATCGATGGAATGATAGGATCAGTGCGGGAATTGCGCGAGATCTCTTTCGACTCTTCGGGAGGTCGGGTACCTCCGGAGAGAAGGGAAATGATTCTACAAAGGAATCATCACGGGCAAATCGGGATTTGTTCAATGATGAGTGGTGCGCGTGAAGTTTCCTTTGGAGTCGAACTCTTTGTAGCTTGGGGAGCTCGCGCAGATGGACTGCTGTTCACTGGGTCTGTTGTGAAGTCGACCCGACTTGCTGAGCCTCAATCGTCTCAACACTTCATCGGTCTCAACTGGTTTTTCCAATTGAGTTGACTAGTCCTCGGCCTTATCGAAGCATCATCGGACGATGATGAGATTTCCATGGGTGGCTCATCATCAAAATTGAAAGTTTGACGAGTAGTCTTGAGGTCGACTTGCTCGTGGTTGAACATCCTTAGCCGAGTCTTTTGGATCGATCCACGGGGGATGACTCACTTCATCGCCTTCTTCTTCCGATCCCGCAAAGGTTACATCGGGATTATCCTGGGAGTCGTGAAGTGCGCTAATCTCCTTTTCGAGATGGATCAATGATGGCGGGAGGGATGTTCTCTACTTGACTTCTTTACCCCAGGGAAGTCTCAACCTCCCGTTGGCCTTCATTACCTCCCCGCAGTCTCAATCTGCAGCGAGGCTGGACCTCCCTTTCGACGGTGTCACTGTCTTAGGGTCTTCTCGTGGTGGCATCCATTGGAGTCTCCACCCCATGGATTGCGCTTTCATCGCCCAGTGTTAACTCCTGTACATTCCTTCCTCGTGCCTCGATCGCATCAAGAACATCATTAGCCTTCGAGCGATTTGGCACCTCGGTGAGATAGTCTCAATCGTCCGAGCTTCGTTGATGGCAACTTGCTATGTATTTTGTGTTTGTACTTTCTCCACTTCGCCTCCTAGATTCGTTGTGGAGTCATCTGCAAAGATCCTCCGACCTTGCCGCTGCGGTGGAGGAGTTTCCCCTCCCGGGCGCACTGACTAAGTGACTTGGAATGGGGTCACTCGTCTCCAAATTCCCGGTTGTTTTTACTCGAGTGTTCAGTTGTTGTTGGGTCGTGGTAAGACACCTTCATTAGGGGTTGGCTCGATCGGGGTCCCCACTAATCCGGTTTCATCGCCGGTTCCTTTAATTTCTTCTTCCGAGTGAGTGGGAAGTGATGACAAGAACAATCGTGGGCAATATGCCGCACCACTCCCATTGGGTCCAACTCATTTGTGTTTTGGAGGACTCTCCTGGTCCCTCCATCATTCTTTGCTAATGAAGAATGCTCGATTCGTGCATTGCTTGCTGCATTTGCAACTCTTTCGCGGGCGGCAAAGCAAGGTCCAGATCCTCATTCTTGTCCGATAAGACGTCAAGGAGATGATGTGTGTGTTCGTGGTGCGTGGTGATAGGGCGGATGATGGCCTTCTCACGTGCCTCGCCTTTCCTTCCCTCGTCTCTGTCTCTCCTTCTCCTTGTCCTTGAAGATCCGCAAGATATCCGTGCGAGTTTTCTTCATCCAATGCTTGGACCACAAAGTGGTCACTCCAAGAAAGTTCAATAGTTCCTCTTCTTCTTCGATAAACGCAGCCGTTGGAACTTTCCCTGGATCGACTCAATTTCCACTTCCTCCACTCTCTGCAGACGATTTTGGATGTCCGGATAAAGTGGGGATAGGATCATCACATCATCATCTCTTTCAGACTTCTTCTTGTGTCTCATTTGTTCGAACTACAAATTGGTCTTTCTCTTGTCGCGATCGCTTCAAGAGACTTGGTCGTTTCATCAATAATATCTAGAGACTCTACTTTCCAAATGAGTCTCAGATTCTACATTGCGGTGAGTGGCCGACTCGGCCGGTTTTTCAAGTTCGGATTGCTTGATGATTCTTCTTCGTCTCTTAGTTCGTACTGAGGGATTTACGGTTCGGAGAGAGAGTGTCTTCGAGTCTGGGCGGCGGGGGGCGTCTTTGGTGTTTTTTCTTCGAGGAGCGAGCCATCTTGGCTTATCAGTTCTCCTCTTTTTGACAATAGGAGAAGGTATTTGAGGTTCCTTCTCACCGCTGCTGCTTTGGGCAGAGACACGGCCTGCGGGGCGGCGACTTTTGTAAGGGCGGGAGCGATTTGTTTTTCTTAGTTGCGAAGCGTAGATTTTCTTAGCTTAGCGCAGTGGGCAGCTTTCTTCTTTGGTGGAGAGGAAACAGATGTATCTTTGGTCGGTGATTCCCCCCTCACTTGTATCGCCTCTCTTGGCGTGGGCTCTCTTCGTGCACCGAGAGGTTTGATCGAACATCCTCTTGTTTACATGGAACGCCTTTCCATGTCGAAGAGGGACTCCTTTCACCTCCATCACCGCCAATCACAGGCCATATCCCGGGATCCTCCAAATGCACCATCCTCCTTGAAGGATTTGTTCCTACATTCGGGCGAGTCCGTTGTAGACAAAATCAGCCCGATTTACTTGCTTTTCTTCAATGATCGCAGCTATTACGATCAGTTTTGCTTTAGACAATTGGTCAAAGCTGCCAAATTTGATGTCTATGCATTTGGCAACTATGTCCAACAATTTGTGGTAGTCCTCCTTCAAAGCTGATCCATTTTTGGTGTGTAGACTATCTTTTCAAAGATAGTTGGTCTTGGCTACTTCCTTCCAAGCGGCAGACCAAGTCTACGTCGCCTTCATTGATTTCGGTGCTCCTTCCGCCGGTAGTGAGCGGTGTTCGCGAGATCTTGGAGAGATGATGAACTCCTTCCCGTGAAGAGGATTTGATCCTCATCGTGAATCTCGGCGTTCACGAAGAATCGTGCGACCTCTTCCACATAGGTCATCGAGAACTCCATCGTCATAAATGGTTTCGGCCGGACGTTTGAGCTTTTCAACGATTTTTTCTTTATGAGGGCGTCATTGGACCCCTGTTTGACCATTCATTCGAAATCCACAGTAGACCCAGTGTGGATTTGCTTCCCTAGCTTGACGAAATCATAAGTTGATGCCATTTTTCAGTATTTCACGAAAAGAAACTTAGAAGTTGATTTGAATATTGATAGGGTTTTGAGAGAGTTTTGCCTTTGCTTCTGAGATAGAAATGAACCGTTTTGGTAATATGTGAGAGAAAACAGACGAAAATGGTTTAAGTATGGTTTCTGAAAGGACGTGCGGGTGGTTTTTGAAATGTGATCGAAATCAACGGCTTAGATTTTGCACGCCGATTAGCATTTAATGTCTTGAATTTAATGCGGCAGCATTTATATCCAATCATAAGCTTGGTATGCGGCTTTTTTGTCGTACACATCATCATTATCTTTGACGTCATTCTTAAAAACATTCCCGCTTAGTAAAAACGCATTGCGTTTTTGTCATATTGCTCATAAATGACTCAAACTTATCCCTTAGCCTGATTTAACTCTTCCGTCACAGTTCTCTCGGTGACTCATCTCGCCTAATTTGATATAGATGTCTTTCCGGCATGGCCGATTCATTTAGCGATTTTGAGAGTTCGATCCTTTTTCTCTTTTTGTGTTTCATTTCTTTTCTTTGAGTCTTCCGAGTGTCGGCTCACCAATTAACCCTAACTCATGTTTGAGTTCTTCAAATCTTGACTCACATAATGGTTTTGTGAATATGTCACCAACCTGTTTATCGGTTGAAATATATTCGAGGATGATGTCCTTTTTTTCAACATGATCTCTTATGAAGTGATATCGACATCGATATGCTTTGTTCTTGAGTGCAACACAGGATTCTCGAGTGATTGCAATTGCACTTGTGTTATCACACATGATTGGAATTTCCTTTTCTTCAACTTCATAGTCTCTCACGCCGCCTCATCCATAGGATTTGGGCACAACAATTTGCCCTTGCAGCCTATGTATTCTCGCTTCACCGGTTTGTAGAGGTGGCTATTGAATTTTGCTTTTTGCTAAACCAGAAATTAGCCTATTTCCAAGCATTTGACATGTGCTCGAAGTGCTCTTCCTGTAAACTCGTGCATCCAAAGATAGTCGAAGAGTCGAATAGCCAATTAGCTTGAATCCACCTTCCTTTGGATACCATAAGCCAACTTCTTGGCTTCCTTTCAAATATCTCAAAATCCTCTTAGTCAGTCATATGGCTCTCTTTTGGAGCAGATTGAAATCTCACACATACACCTACAAATGAAGGTGATGTCCGCCCGCTTGCTTTGTGAGATAAAGCAATGATCCAATAAGTGCTCAGATCTTGTTTGATCTACGAGGCTTGCCATCCGCATCCATGTCCATTTTGGTGATGTATTCATTGGTATTTTCACGAAGACTTCTCCTCCATACCAAATTTCTTCATTAAATCTCTTGTGTATTTTGTTTGACTTATGAAGGTTCCATCCTTGGCTTGTTTTACTTGAAGTCCAAGGAAGAATGTCACTCTCCCATCATGCTCATTTCAAATTTGCTTTGCATGAGGTTTGAAAATTTTTCACATAGCTCTTTGTTTGTGGATCCAAAAATGATGTCATCCACATATATTTGAACAAGCAGTATGCTCTTCTTGTCTTGAATTCTGAAAAGTGTTCTGTCTACTTTTCCTTTTGTGAATCCATTCTCAATTAGGAATTGTGACAAAGTATCATACCATGCTCTGGGTGCCTGTTTCAATCCATACAGAGCTTTCTTGAGTTTGTATACCTTATCTCCGAGAGTCTTCTGCTCAAATCCTGGAGGTTGTTCAACATACACTTATTCTTCCAATAAACCATTTAGGAATGCACTTTTTACATCCATCTGATATACAATAAAATTATTGTGAGCTGCATAGGCAAGAAACATCCTTATAGCTTCCAATCTTGCTACATGAGCAAATGTTTCATCAAAATCTATTCATTCTTCTTGGCAATATCCTTTGGCTACTAGTCTTGCTTTGTTTCTTACCACAGAACCTTCCTCGTTCATCTTGTTTCTAAACACCCATTTAGTACCAATAACATTTTGATGGGTGGGTCTTTGAACTAATTCCCATACTTTATTTCTTTCAAACCGATTCACTCTTCTTGCATAGCTTGAATCCAATGTGTGTCATCAATGCTTGTAACACATCTTTAGGCTCTTTTGTGAGATAAAGCATGTGAACATAACTTCTTGTTGAGTTTGGATCTTGTTTTGACACCTTCTCTTATATCTTCAATGACAAGTTATGGTGGATGGTCTTTCGGCCATCTTACATCGGGTTGAAGTAAGTTAGCTGGATTGATCGTCTAGCATTTGTGTTGCTTTGATCGGCTCTCTCTCAATCACTTAGCCGAAATTTTCAAAGCATTTTATGAGACTCGGCTATCTCATCTTCATCCGAGTTTATAATTCGCTTCAGCTCAGCAAAGGGACTTTTTCAGTATGGTTGGATGATTGACTTATCGGTGACTCTTCAATGTCTTCTCCATTTACATTTGGCTCATCGAATACCACATGAATGGATTCCTCTCGCAACCATAGTCCTTTTGTTGAGTACTCTGAAGGCTTTGCTTTCAGGTGAGTATCCCAAGAAGATACCTTCATCGGCTTTAGCATCGAAAGCCTTTAGATTGTCTTTGCCATTGTTATGGATGAAACATTTACATCCAAATATTCTAAAATATGCAAAATTTGGTTTTTCCCTGTCCAAATCTCATAGGAGTTTTTGTCAATTTTGTCTTTTATCATACATCTGTTTTGAGTGTAGCAAGTTTGTGTTGATTGCTTGACCCAAAATCTTTTTGGTAACCCTGCTTGACTAACATGGTCCTTGCTGCTTCTTTGAGAGTTCTATTCATTCTTTTCGCAACTCCATTCTCTTTGTGCGGAGTTATTCTTTCTGCAGATAATTCATGACCAATGCCATTTTCAATACAATATTGAGTTATTATACCATTGACAAACTCGGTTCCTCTGTCGATCTTATTTTGATAATGGTTTGGCTCTTCTCATTTTGAATCCTCTTCATCATTTGTGGTAGTTTCTCAGAGAGTTTCTTTCTTCTTACACATGAATATTGTCCATGTATATCTTGAGTAGTCATCTACTACCACCAAGGTATATTTCTTCCCACTTATGCTATTTGGTTCAACTGGACCAAATAGATCCATATGTAGCAGGTGCAATATCCTTGTTGAAGATGGGCATGTCTTTTCCTTGAATGATGATTTGATCTGTTTTCCTTTTGGCATGCGTCACATATACTCTCCTTCTTGTATCTTGAGTCCTGGAAGACCTACCACAAGATTACTTCGGCAAGCTTGTTAAGTGTTTTGAAATTCAGGTGACTCGACTTTTTGTGTCACACCAACTTGATTCAATTTGTGCTCTTTGCTAATAGGCGATTCTTTGGGTGTAGCGGTTGACCAATCTACTACATACATGTTCTTTTGCCCGCATCCTTGCAACACAACTTCATTTGATTCAATATCCTTGATTTGGCATATACCCATGTTAAATCCAACATTATAGCCCTTGTCACGAGTTGGTCGATGCTTAGCAAGTTGAAGTTGACTCCTTCAACATATGCAACATCGTGATTTCTAATCCATTCTTCTTGATGGATCCGGTGCCTCTTATTTCTCCCCGGAGCTTCATTTCCTCCAAATATGACTTTTGCTCCTTTAACTTCCTTGAATTTTTGTGATTTTTCTTGTTTCCTTTCATATGTCCGGAACAACCACTATCCATGTACCAGGTTCCTTGGCACTCATTGTTCCTTGAACCGCAATCAAGGAAATTAAGTTTTAGGTACCCGTATTTGTCCGGGTCCCGAGGGGTTAGTATTGTAAGATGATCCAACCAGCCTATAGCCAAATGATCGGCTCTAAGGGGTTGCCATCTATCAGTTCCATAATCATAATTAATTTTGGCAAATTGCTTGGGGATTTCTAGTTCATACAAATTGTCTCTTTTGTCGTATGCCTATATATGTGTTTTAGCAATTGCCTTCCTTGGGTAATTGTGGTGTCTCTCGAGTGTAGTGCCTAGGTGCATATGTGTCTTTGATGAAAGCTCTTATACTTTTGGAATGGCCTTTCTTTGAGTTCTAGGCCTTTGCCATTTGGGCGTATATTCCATAAGTCTATGCCGATAGTTCACATCGTTCCAATCGGCTTGGCTTGGATATTTTTACCATTCCCATCATATGTGTTTCTTTTATAGAACTTTTGGGGTTTTTGGTAACTCTGTTTTTCTTTCTGAGTAATTCTGTTTTGAGTTCTTGAGGAACTTGGCCGGGTTTCTTCTCATTTGTCCTCTCAACGCACCAATCGGCCGTTTTCCTTTTCCTTTATAACCAAGGCCGTTTGCTTGTAATTGTGCTTTAGAGTGAATGTGTGTGCACCATTTGGAGTTTTGGATTTTTGAGACACTTCATTGCTTGAAGATCCTTTTTCCAAAATTACTTTTGGAGTTTGACATAGCATAGAGGAATTAAATCCTAAGCCTGTCTTGTCTCCACATTCTCTTTGACTCATAATAAGATCATCCAATGATTTAGATGCCTTAGTGAATGAGGCAATCACATTTTGAGGTCATTCTCCTCTTTTCTATGGCAGCTATTTCTCGCTTATTAGCTTGGCATTTTCAAATTTTTAAACTTTTATTCTCATTTGTTTGACTTAGAGTACTCGGCTCCTTAGTCATTTTGTGAGTTTTGGCTCTTGAGTAAGTTTGTTTTCCTCATTTAGTAGTGTGTGTGAGGATTTAATGTGTTCAAAATCTTTCATCATTTTGCCTAATGAATCATAAAGATCAAGAGGTGATGAAGTGTGTGTGTCACGATCACTATCACTAGAACCGAGTTTGATGAGTTAGAGTGTACCTCATCTTCTTGGGGAGTTGATCTTGTTCCTTGGCCATCAAACATATCGGGCTTCTTCTTCGAGAGTCACTTGAGTAGTCAATTTCACGCTCTCAATCAATTTGTCTCTCTTGACTTGGTGTCTCGTGATCTCTGCAGCCCAACATTGCCTTTTTCTTTTCTTGTCTTCTTTCTCTCAAGACCTTTCTTTCTTCTTCATTCATGTATTTGTTGACTACAGGATATGGACAATCAATGGCATAGTGACCTGGTTGCCTACAGTTCAAAAAGATAGATATTCAACATTTTGATCACTCTTTCCATTCTTGGATTGTCACCCTTTGATATTCACTTTTTGATGATCTGTTCTCTTGGTTGGCCTATCTTCCCTTGACTTGGAGGAGCCGAGTGTCTTCTAGAAGATTCGCCCTTGCCTCTCTTGTAGTTCTTATTGAAGAACTTGTTGAACCTTTTAACCATCGGGCTATTTTTCCGGATCAATGACTTCTTTGACCTCGGCTCTCTTTCCATCCTTAACAATTAGAGCAATTGTTTTGGGTACAATTGTCTCTTCCTCGATCTTTTCTTCTCGGCTCAAATTCATAGGCTTTGAGATCGAGAATAGTTCATGGTTGGAGGTCTTCGATAGGTCCATGGAATGTCTCAGTGCCATGACCTTCATTTCCCATTCATTTGGGAGATTTTTAGGATCTTCATACACATTTCCTTATGTGTATATTCCTTTCCAAGTGCGAGATAGCTCGTTGGTGATTTCGTGAACGAGCATCCGGTTGATCCAGGTTTTCTCCTGCGATCATTTTGAAATTCTCAAATTTTTGTACATCCACCGATAATTTATTTTCCTTGATTTGTTTCGAGCCTTCACAAATCAATGTTAGCTTGTCCGCATTTCTTTAGCCGTTTTGCATGATTTGACTTTATTGAACATGGCTTTGTCCAAGGTTTTGTAAAGGATGTCCTTGGCTACATTGTCCAGGTTGTATCTTTTTTTCTGTCATCATTTGTCCATTCGAGTTCTTGGTTTTTCAACCATAGCTGGTCTAGGGGCAACATCCTCTTCACCTTGTTTGTAGCTCTTCTTACAATTTGTGTTCACTTTAAGATTTGCGGTGGCCCATCCTCTATCACTATCCACATCTCATCATGTAATCTTTGATAGGTGAGCTCGCATACGAATTTTCCAATCATCAAATTCTTCAATTGTGAACATAGGGATGTGTGTCAAATTTGCTTCCATGATAATAACTTTTAATGATAAAAGGAGTTTTGAAAGCTTAAGTACTAAAACAGACTTTGAAAAGTTTGGAGATCTAGTTCAGTAACTAGTGCGGAAGGCTCAATGAACCAACCGCTCTGATACCACTTGTAGGTCCCAAGGGGTGTGAGTGTAAGGTTTATTCAACCCCCCCCTTCTAAACCTTACACTCACACCCCTTGGGACCTACAGTATAGCATCGCCATCAGATGTTGGGAATTTTATACAAAAATGATATATTGAAACGACTGCTTTTATATGGTAAAGCAATGGCCTCCCAATGATAGCATTGTACTCCGAATCGGCGTTGATTATTTTAAATGTTGTCATGACGGTCCGTTTATGCAACCCCTGTCCCATTTGGATGGGCAAGTCAACTTCTCCGAGCGGGACTATTCTTCCTCCTCCAAACCCTAGAATGCTATCGTTGCATGGACGGATATAGCTATCGTCCACGTTCAATCTCCGAAAGGCTCGGACGTAAATAACCGATGAGTAGCTACCAGAATCGATCAAAATTCTATGAACTGGAATACCCAAAATTGGTGCAGTAATGACCAGGGGATCAGAATGAGGGTGGACCACCTGGTCGGCATCCGCATCCGAGAACACAAAATGGCCGATGGGTTGGCCTTCCTTTCGGCGTTGACGGCCTGTCTAACATTAGCCTTTCTTTTTCTGTTGGAGCGGCTATCCTCGGTTGTGTTAGTATTGATTCGATTTACACTTGACATCATGAGGATCTCCCTACCCTGGTTCTCGGCCGGTGGTGGCGGCAGGAGAGCTAGATTGGTTACACGCTCCGGGTTAACTCCTTGAGTCAGTGTTGGAGGGGGCGGTAGTTCATGAACGTATCTTTTGAGACCGCCTTGCCGAACAATCCGCATAATTTCTCTGATTAGATCTCGGCACTCATCGGTATCGTGACCTATTGATTTATGATAGGCACAATATCGACGTGAATCTAATTTTGTTGGCTCGACCTTCAAAGGCCGAGCCGGAGGTAACAAATTTAGACCCTGCACTTCATTCCATATGGCTGATGGAGTGTGGGTCAAAGTACTCCTCAGCGCGGCAACTTCGGCTCGTGCTTCTTGGCGAGCCTTAAATCCGGTGGTCGGGTTTTCCGAGAATGGTCTAAATCCCGACCCCGACCCAATCGGGCCGATTCCTTCCTTCCGTCCTTTCTCACGCCCCCGGCAGACGGGGCGGACATCGCCATGGCTTCCTCCACGCAAATATGGCGTTCCGCGGACCGAAATTCTTGGTGAGGTCGCCCCGATTCATGGATAGAGTAGTTAAACCAAGTTTGGGGCAAGGCCAGCCATGGCTGCAATTAAAAATAGCGTCATCCGACACCGGTTCCATCTCTCGAACTTGCTTATTGAACGAGAGATATAGTTTTTCAGGGGCTCTGCCCTTCCCTTATTTGATGTTCACGAGGAATCCTTAGGTGCGGCTCGGACCTTGGAAGTCAAGAAGTGCGTCGTAAAGCGGAGGCCGATCCCTCCACGCCCGAATGGACCCTGTGGTAGGGTCCTAAACCAACGATGGGCTCGGCCGCCCGAGTCAATGGGAAGGCCCTGCAAGGGATGGCATCGCTAGGACTATACAGTTCCATCCATGCTAAGTACTTGTGGACGTGAGTGGTCGGGTCGGTTTCCCCATTGTATAGACCGACCTGAGGGATTTTTAGCTTTGGCGGAACAGGTCGCCAGATCCCGAGGGAAAATGGCGATATAATCTTTGGTTGGTTCATTGCTGGGGCGGCCTCCGAGATCGTTTCGCCTCGACCGCCCTCCAATTCATTCAAACGACGGCGAAGCGCACCGGATCTCTACATCCCTTTCGCCATAGCCGGGGCCTTGGGGGGTTGGTTGACCACTAGCGGCTCCCGATCATCCGGAAATCGGAGTCGGGAACTTATAGATCGAGCCGGGCGTAAAGGATCAACTCCCGATCGCCGGCGAACACCGAGTGGGCATGGCGATGGCGCGTTGGCTCCTCGTAGTGACTCCGCTTATACGACTTTGCTCTTCATCATCCTCACGCGCCGCCGTCTATCACGACGGACACGCATTGCTCATTACCCGAACTAGCCTCTTGGGCTTCATTATGAGGAAGCCCGGGACCGAGGATTAATATTAACGTTCAGTTGTGGGTTGAGTGGGTTAGTATTTGCAAGGAGTGGAGGAGGTGCTTGAGAGTTAGTGGTGGCAAGTGTTTGTGATATGAGTTGGTTCATTTGCTGTACGAAAGTTGGGTTAGCAATTAGCTGAGCGAAAGGAAAGAAAGTGGTGCTCCCTACTTCTGTCTGGAGCATATTTTGACCATTAGTAGTCTGGCAAGTTTGGTTATTAGGGTGCTGCTCTTCAGTCAAACGAGCATTTCTTGACAGTTGACTCATTTGTCTTACTACGAAAAGGATAAGCGTTGATCTTTACCTGATTTTCACTTGTTTTTGTCTGGAATTCTGACTGGACCAATACGGGCCCTCCTTCTAGCGCCAATTTGTTGACGTGCGTTTTGGTCAACAAGCAAAATATGCAAAAGATTTAACACGTGGAAATATAAGTGTACGTAACGTATGTTTATTTATGGCTAATTCTGCCTTTTTTTGCGTAATGCCGAGCTGAATTATTGGGGTCGGTCTTTCTTACAATCTCCCCTTTTTCGGTCTCCCTTTCTCTCTTAAAAATGAGGATTTTTATACCCCTCGAGTAAGTGGATTTTCAACAGTCATCTTTGCACTAATTAATTACTAATCAGTAAAATAATTAAAAAAGGACACATGTCCCTCTCTAATCGTGCATGTCAGCCAACTCTTGCCACTTGGTGACTCCTCTCTATAACTTTCTGACATGTGGCAGTTTCTGATACCAATAAAGCATTAAGCATGGGCAGGTATGGGCAAATGGTTATTTTTATGAATATGTCGTGCATGCGTTTCCCGCCGGAATTTAGCCTCGGGGGTCGGGGGTCGGGGCTCGGCAGTCATGCTGTTGTTGGGCTCGGTAGCGGGCGAGCCTAATTCATGACGTGTCGCCACAAGTGCATCGCGTCACCGTAGGTCCCCCACTCGGACGTGTGCTGGACTGATGACGTGGATTAATTTCTTTCAGCTCGGCTCGGGCGTCATCATAATCAAAAAGCGGAAAAGAAACCGAGAAACGAACTCTTGCAGAAAAATATATTCATCAGAATGACCAATGCCAAAACTATTACACTAGGAAAGATGAGATTAATTCCTTTTCAATTTGCGTGATTGAATTTTATTTTTTTTAATTATTAATTTGAACACATAATTATCCAACGAATTAAAAGTACTTCACATATTCAATCAAAATAATGGAGTTCTCAAAGACATTAATTCTTATTATTTTCCTTCATATATTTTATTCAATTCAAATCGTTGCTACTAAATTTTAAGTCCTATTATGGCATTACAAAATGTTCGATCAAATTCCCTCTTTTTTTTGGGGTAAATATATTTTCATCGACACAACCCGAACCAAGCTAGACGTTAATCAAGGTGGCCGGAGAGGCCGAGAGAAGGTTGTGGCCGAGTAGCCGGCGGTGGTAGCTGCCTACATATTGGTTTGCATTTCGTCCAACAATTAGGGTTAACATATGGATCGAAGCAGCCTCTAATACAATCTATACACTTATCCGCATTGGCCATGGACATAATTAGGAGAACCATCACCATGAATGCAACCCATTTGCCCTTCATTTTTTTGGGGATTTTTTAGTACTTGGATTTTGTTTTTTGGTCACACTTTACTTGCTAATTCTAAGGACCAATATTTATAAGTGTTATGCATTTATTTTAAGTATTTGGGTTTTTATATATTTACTGCATAGGATGCCCGATGCATGCAATCTCTAGTCGATTCTTCATGATTTCTTGTAATTTGACTTGGGTTCATAAAATCTGATTTCTTGTAATTTGATTTAGATTCATGAAATCTGATTTGTAATTTGATTTTAGTTCAAGTACCAAAAAGAAAAGAAACCAGAAAAGATAAAGAAAAAAGAGAGAGAAAAAGAAATACGATGAAAAGATTAAAAAGGGAAATTTATTCCCCTCTAAAATGATCACTCGACGTGCCAATGAACCAATTTTGGTCAATTTTCCATCCAAAATCGAGAAATATGCCTATTGTATCAACTATTTTATAAACAGGGGATAATTATAAAAACAACCCATGAGGCTTGGGATTAAGTAAAAAAAAAAATTAGAGATGTTTGAAAATTAAAAAAAAAATCCCCTGAGATGTTTTGACAACATAACCTTTTGAGATTGATTGTGTGTTAAATATATAGGGTCGGAGTAGTTGTAATATTTTTACAAATGTAGAGGAGTTTGCAATGATTTTGTTTATGAAGGAGGTATATAAATTAAGTGCAATACAAAATCAAGTCTCACAGGTACTTTTTTTGTAATTTTCAAAAACTTGTGGATATTTCCGTAGTTAATCCAAATCCCATGCTTAGTTTTTGTAGTTACCCCTATTAACAATGAAAAGCAAAATTAGGCAAATACACATGATAACAAATGCAATTTGACCATTTTTTTGGAAATTAATGAGAATCCACTTGAAAAATCATTACGTTGGTCCTCATTAACTAGTCAACGATTTCGAAAATCTCCAAATTAATATATACTCCGTAAAGACAAACCATTTTTATTTCATGATTACAAGATATTTATTTTCCAATATATACTCTCACTTAATTTCATGCCTCCCCATTTGTTTCAAAACTCGTTCCATCTTCCCAATTCCGGTCGGCGGGGCTCGGTGCGCCGCCTTGTCTTGGTGGCGGAGTACAGTACTTTTTCTTACAATGATCCAAACAAGCTTTATTTGTTTCAACGTCGCATAATTTAGAACAAAGCTCGCAAAGATCAATAGGATGAAATGCTTCTGCTACAGTGATGACCAACATAATCACCATGATTACAACAACAGTTTTTCCTAGCCCTTGTTGTCCCTTCATTTTTTTTATGATGATTGTTTAATTTACTTTTGTGTTCCTATAAATTATGTCACGTTGTCAGGTCTGTATTTATAGGAGTGAATTTAATGAATTTGGATTAGAGAGGATATAGCATCATTTATTGGATTATACCACTCCTATCAACTGGAAATCATTTATGTCTGGAAGTGTTTCTCGTAGTGTTATAGAATAATGTATAAATTATTAATTTTCAAATTTTTTTGGGAGTGAATTGGTTTCATTTGATTATTACATATAGTTCAGTAATTATTATAATCAAATAAAATCAATCATGAATTAAGATAAAAATACTCCCACAATGTGACAAAATTCAAACCTTAAAAATTTAGTGCAAAAATTAAATAAAGAAACCCGAATGAATTACAATTTAAGTAATTTGTAGTTAAACAAAGTACCACATATTACAACATAGTAAAACTATTTAGCGAAATTTAGAGTAAAGTTTTCGCAAATATTGAATCTCGGAATTTTAGAGTAAAGTTTTCGCAAATTTAAGGATCTAGATTGTTAATTTTATTATTTGGGATTTTATAGAAAGTTAAGAATTTATTATCTCGAGAATATAAATTCGGATAGAAGACCTAAGATTAAGTTACGAGGCTCCCTATTTATTACAAGCCACATTAAAATATAATTGATCCTCATTTTAGTGTATTTCCGGCCCAAGTCGTAAACCCATTCAAAAAGCCCATCAACCATTTTTACTATATATAGTTCATTTCTAAATTAAGAAGTTTCTAAAAATAGAAAACTTCCAAAAGAAGTAAACCATTTCTCTCTCCCTCAGCTTTTCCGGCAAGAACCACCGGCGGCTTCCCGCCGCCGCCACGCCGCCGGCCACCGACCTTCGGCGGTGGAAATCAATAAATTATATACCGTTGAACTCGTCTCGTCACCCTTGTTCCAAATCCGTTGTCGGATTTTCGATACGATGCTCCGATCGCCGTCAATTTGCGGTAAAAGTTCAAATTTCGAAATCTTTGACTTCAGATCTACGGAGATCCAACCGTTGGATTTTCACAAACCTTACAGTTTTAGAAAGCCCATTACATGACGTTTCTAACGCCACCTTCCACGCTAAGATCGGATATCTGGATCATTGGAAAATGGCCGACGAAGGTTCTGCAAATTCTGTCACGAACCCGCGCGACCCGCCACCTTTGACCGTCGATTCCCGGCGATCCACCTGTCCAAAATTAATGGGTAAGGTATTGTTTTGTTTGTATTTTTATAGGCTTCAAAACCCCCCAACCAATTTCATGATCATAGTTCATTTTCGCTGAGAATCGGAGTTTGAAGTTTAACATATTTTCCATTCATTTTATTTCTTTTTCGTCACTACCACCACCATCTTTCTCGTTTCTCCTCTCGGTCTCTCCGTTTGTCGCTGCCACCATTAGGAGGGGAAGGTATGTTGGGTGTTGGTGTGACAAGGGGCAACGACGGCGTGGTAGCACGCCGTTGGGGTGTGCGTGTGTGCGTGAGTTGCTGTGTATGCTTATTTTCCGGCCGGTTGTGGCCGGAAATGGTACGGGGTGGGGCTGAATAAGTCTCCAGCGGCGAGAGGAGCCAACTAGAGGTGATATCGGAGGTTGTAGGTGGCGGCAACAGACTGCAGGGATGAGTTGGGTTGGAGACTGAAAAATGAGGGGAGCTAAACAGAATTTGAATAAGTTTTGGGCTTAGTTGTAATTTCTAAAAACTTCATTTCAACCCTCTATGGTTTCAATTTAGTCCACCCAAATTAACTCTTAGGATATAACAAATTGACCCCAATCAGCTTACACAAAATTCCAGATCAGCCCCCAACAATTTTAAACCAATTTTCGAATATTACAAAAATGCCCCCAAGTTTTTAATTTAAAATTCCTCAAGTCCTAACTTTCTCGTTTTAAACCCGAAAGGGGCCAAACGAACTCCGATTGAGCCCAAATTCGAACCATACCCTCATCACACCCTCCTCATATGTAAGGTTATCTAAAATTCCAATATTATCCTTCCATCACCTAAATTCAATAAGCGAGTTCCAAATGCCCATTAATAGTCGTTTCGCTCATAATTTCTTCAATTCACATCCAAATACCCCCAAATTTTAGGGATATCTTTTCCTAGCATATTTAAGTTATGATAAAATGTTATATTTCCATTTTGGGCTCCTAAGACATATTATGCTATTTTTATGTAGGAATCGAGATCGAGCCTGACAATTAGGATCTGCATCATGCACTATCATTCTGCACGTCATTAAGGTGGGGTTACTTTTACACTTAACCGTACTATTGCTATTCAATGCAAGTTGTTTAATTAATCATGATTAGTATGTTTTGCATGAATCCCATGTTGCGGTTGTACCGTACATGTTACATATTTATGTGTTGTGGTGACGATCACTTCACATTATGAGCTCGTACATATTACAAAGTTACGGCTTGTCCGTACAAATGCCACGTATGATGCACCTATGCTATTTGTAATTAATTACGCAGTCGCTTAAGTGTACCCCACTGAGTGTAGTGCAAAACACTCACCCCACTATTTAACATTTTCAGATACAGGGCAAAGTATATATGGCGACTGGCTCCACCATTTCTTAATAATTCCAAGATCCCCATTTTCTTTTATTAATGATGTAAGAAGTTAATTTTTATGTTTAAATTAAATATGGGCTTATTTATATTTTGTAAAAGTAATTTGTCGAGTTGTGGGTTGAAACTTGTGTTCAAAACTATTTCCGCTGCTTATTTATGATAAAGTTGCGTCCGTGAGCGTGGAGTTTATGTGAATTACTAGTTGTTGGTATTAAGATCTTAAAGGAGTATTAAATGTCGATTTGGAGAAACTTGATTCCTATTTTGTTTTAAAAGAAAAATAATTTGGATTTCAACTCGTAAATTTTCTAAAATAGTAACGCCTAAAAGAAAAATATCTTTCAAATATATTTTCAAATCGGGGCGTTACAGAGTGGTATCAGAGCAAGGTCTCGGACCTTCTTATTTACTGTTTGGTTTAAAACACGAAGTTGGGACATTTATTCTAAAATCGTAGAGTTCAAATTACTTATTGTGTATAAATAGTCTTTTGAGTCAAAAATTTTCCGTAAGAATAATTTTAGGTGTGATTCGACTTTTGTTATTTAGAGATTTTAGTATCAAAATCATTAGCAAAACGTGTACAAAATAAATTCCATTTTTTGGAATTGTGTGCGTTTAAACTTATTTCATAATCGTTCTGAACATGATATGAGGTTTTTTTTTAAGTGTCTTGAAAGTCAAAAACTTTGTACAAAATGGGATTCGAGTATCGAGACTTATTGAGACAATGATACTTTTAAGAAAATGGTGATTTTTGGAGTAAATATGGCTCAAAGTCGACATGTTATACTAAGCCCTGAAAGGCATGCATTGCATGACTCTGGTTTCATATGCATATTCACATGTTCTACAATCTCAAGCCATGTTACATATACAACTTATGATGGAGACTACGTCTCCCATGTTATGCTATGATATGCAATATTTCACCATGAACATGTGATATGTAAAGCTATGTTTCAAATGAGGATTTCATCCAATATTTTTACGATGATCTCAAAATTGCTATATATTTTACATATTCAAAATGTAATGAACGGACATGGTCGGGTCTTTGCAGACTCTCAGACTCTAGTCGCTTGTTTGACATAATTTTGTCCGCGTCGCCAACGTGTGAGACATAATTTCGTCGGCAAGAGCGTGTCTGCTCACACCATAATATATTCAAATATTCTCGAGGATTGTACAATTATCATTTCTGAAATATTTCACACCAAATACATGGTTTACCTTTCATAAAAAGGTTTTCACATGACATATGTATCATGATTTTACAAACTTCACTACACGCCATGCCATATTAGCTCTAGAGAACTAGTGCTCTAAGATGCGATCACGATGAACTTTAGTCTAGTCTTTGTACTTTGTTACTTTGAGGATGTTATTATGTATGTACTAGATGAAGTGTGGATCTTTCACCGCTAATGATGCCAGAAGAATTATCTTAATGATGTAACAATACTAGCTATCATATGAATATCATGTTATAAGGTACTATGATAAGATTTGATATCTTGATTTACGTACTCTTGTGCAACTTGACTTTGGAGATATTATAATTAAAGTTGATTTGTGTGTTGAATATGAATAATCTAGATGTTATTTTGAGATGTTGTTGGATCAGGAATTTGATTTATATATTATTGGTATTAATAACGATTAGGTTAGTGACTTACCTATACGAGGTTATATGTATTTGAGATATACATGGGTTATTAGTTTAACATGATGATTGATGGATGTTTGTACTCGAGTAGAGTAAGATTTGACGCTTGTAATTTTGTTTTGGGTATTGATCACGATATATGTGAGAGACGTGTTAACTTATATTAATGAGACTTACGAAAATGTGGATTGGTCTTATTTGGATTATGCGGATTTTCTGACGTTACTTTGGGACTTGAGTAGTCTAAGATATTTGATCAATATATATGCGGAATGCATAGGTTGAGAAGCTTATAATTTGTGGATACTTGAGATAAACATTTAGTTGATATGTGATTATAATGATGGTGTAGAAATCTAGATAGTGACTACGAATTACAGTTAGAAATATTTGGATGATATACTATTTGATGGTGATCTTATTTGTGATTTGGATGCTGGATTGTGAACGGATTGTTTTGTGGATGTGTTTATAAAATTGGACATATATCATGAAAGTGAATGTACTATTTGAGAGGATTGTCAGGACTATTAAATGTGTCAAGTTATGGAAACGAAAATCGATGATAATTGTTTTGGTTGTTGGTTATATTTTAATGTAAGTCTTGATGAATTTTTGGTTTACCTTTACCTAAAGAGCAATGAACACTAATTAAATGTTACAAACTAGTAGTAGTATTTCAAAAGTTTGATGGAAAAGAGTTTGTCTCGGCATGCAAAATTTAGGCTAGTACCACAAGAAATATGGTGTTTACTATGAAAGTTATGAGAATGATGAGCAATGAGGATTTCTGACTTATTTGAATAAGATGATGAACGCTAAGCCAATCGATATTATCATTGATGACGTATTTATATTAGAAGATATAATAATATTTTACGGATTTAAAATGCCCAGTATACTACAAAATAGGCAAGTGAAATCTATAATAGGTATGATATTGAAAAATAAGTTATTTAGATCAGTGTATCACCATGAACTACAAGGACTAGTTGATTAGAGGAAAGACGCGTATGTACGTTTGAAGGTTGATCACATGATGACATTTAAGGACATTGACCTATCAAAAACGAATTTATTAAGCTATTATATGCATCATATGTTTGTCGTGATGCTACTTAATTTTTGAGCAAGCACCAACATTATCTATGGACCTGGTAAACGGAATGTGTCAATCTTACTTGGGTAATTATAATGGTATGTGCATGCGATGTTTTATTTTATTTAATGATTGGGTAATGACACACGAAAATATCTGATGATTTATTTGGAAGCACTCGATGGAGAGAAGTTTTGGGTAGATTTAAGAAGTTTTAATTTTGACTAGACAAGTGGCTTTTTGAATATTTTATTTCAGCACAATGAACTGAAGTTGGTCATATTAAGAGCATAGTCGTAAGTGAACAGAAAAGCCAACCAATAAGTTTTAAAAGATGCACAAGAGCATGAAGTTTTGTGGTCAAGTAAGTCACGTAATGAGAAATATCTGACTCCTGACTTAGAAATAATAATGCCAGTACATGCCATAAAGTTTTAGTGATACTATTATGGAGAAAAATATGAGATATAAACTGATCATAAGGACTGGAAGTATGTCTTGGAGTTAGCGATGAATTATAATTGTTCAAATTGTGTGTCACACAAGGAGAATGAATACTATAAGTGGTATTTTATACACAAACGGTTATAGAGAGCAAACTTGTATGATTTTGGTAAAGAGGAAAAACCGATCATGGCCTTACTATGTTAAGAACTAAGGACAGTAATGACAACAATAGTTGTGTAATCCACCCAACGAATCCGAATAGTTTAAGACTTAAGATAATGATACGGTTTTAGTAAAACTGAATTGAGAAAGACAATATCAAGGAATTTGATATGATCAATGATGATGCACATAGGTTTTAAACCATTTAAGTATTGAAATTTTGCTAAGACTTTGTTAATGTCGAATTTCGAGGACGAAATTTTTCTTAGTGGGGGAGAGTGTAATACCCGACATTAAATATTGAATCTCGGAATTTTAGAGTAAAGTTTTCGCAAATTTAAGGATCTAGATTGTTAATTTTATTATTTGGGATTTTATAGAAAGTTAAGAATTTATTATCTCGAGAATATAAATTCGGATAGAAGACCTAAGATTAAGTTACGAGGCTCCCTATTTATTACAAGCCACATTAAAATATAATTGATCCTCATTTTAGTGTATTTCCGGCCCAAGTCGTAAACCCATTCAAAAAGCCCATCAACCATTTTTACTATATATAGTTCATTTCTAAATTAAGAAGTTTCTAAAAATAGAAAACTTCCAAAAGAAGTAAACCATTTCTCTCTCCCTCTCAGCTTTTCCGGCAAGAACCACCGGCGGCTTCGCCGCCGCCACCGCCGCCGGCCACCGACCTTCGGCGGTGGAAATCAATAAATTATATACCGTTGAACTCGTCTCGTCACCCTTGTTCCAAATCCGTTGTCGGATTTTCGATACGATGCTCCGATCGCCGTCAATTTGCGGTAAAAGTTCAAATTTCGAAATCTTTGACTTCAGATCTACGGAGATCCAACCGTTGGATTTTCACAAACCTTACAGTTTTAGAAAGCCCATTACATGACGTTTCTAACGCCACCTTCCACGCTAAGATCGGATATCTGGATCATTGGTAAATGGCCGACGAAGGTTCTGCAAATTCTGTCACGAACCCGCGCGACCCGCCACCTTTGACCGTCGATTCCCGGCGATCCACCTGTCCAAAATTAATGGGTAAGGTATTGTTTTGTTTGTATTTTTATAGGCTTCAAAACCCCCCAACCAATTTCATGATCATAGTTCATTTTCGCTGAGAATCGGAGTTTGAAGTTTAACATATTTTCCATTCATTTTATTTCTTTTTCGTCACTACCACCACCATCTTTCTCGTTTCTCCTCTCGGTCTCTCCGTTTGTCGCTGCCACCATTAGGAGGGGAAGGTATGTTGGGTGTTGGTGTGACAAGGGGCAACGACGGCGTGGTAGCACGCCGTTGGGGTGTGCGTGTGTGCGTGAGTTGCTGTGTATGCTTATTTTCCGGCCGGTTGTGGCCGGAAATGGTACGGGGTGGGGCTGAATAAGTCTCCAGCGGCGAGAGGAGCCAACTAGAGGTGATATCGGAGGTTGTAGGTGGCGGCAACAGACTGCAGGGATGAGTTGGGTTGGAGACTGAAAAATGAGGGGAGCTAAACAGAATTTGAATAAGTTTTGGGCTTAGTTGTAATTTCTAAAAACTTCATTTCAACCCTCTATGGTTTCAATTTAGTCCACCCAAATTAACTCTTAGGATATAACAAATTGACCCCAATCAGCTTACACAAAATTCCAGATCAGCCCCAACAATTTTAAACCAATTTTCGAATATTACAAAAATGCCCCCAAGTTTTTAATTTAAAATTCCTCAAGTCCTAACTTTCTCGTTTTAAACCCGAAAGGGGCCAAACGAACTCCGATTGAGCCCAAATTCGAACCATACCCTCATCACACCCTCCTCATATGTAAGGTTATCTAAAATTCCAATATTATCCTTCCATCACCTAAATTCAATAAGCGAGTTCCAAATGCCCATTAATAGCCGTAGTTTTCGCTCATAATTTCTTCAATTCACATCCAAATACCCCCAAATTTTAGGGATATCTTTTCCTAGCATATTTAAGTTATGATAAAATGTTATATTTCCATTTTGGGCTCCTAAGACATATTATGCTATTTTTATGTAGGAATCGAGATCGAGCGACAATTAGGATCGCATCATGCACTATCATTTCGCACGTCATTAAGGTGGGGTTACTTTTACACTAACCGTGTACTATTGCTATTCAATGCAAGTTGATTTGTTTAATTAATCATGATTAGTATGTTTTGCATGAATCCCATGTTGATTTATCGTACATGTTACATATTTATGTGTTGTGGTGACGATCACTTCACATTATGAGCTCGTACATATTACAAAGTTACGGCTTGTCCCGTACAAATGCCACGTATGATGCACCTATGCTATTTGTAATTAATTACGCAGTCGCTTAAGTGTACCCCACTGAGTGTAGTGCAAAACACTCACCCCACTATTTAACATTTTCAGATACAGGGCAAAGTATATATGGCGACCTGGGCTCCACCATTTCTTAATAATTCCAAGATCCCCATTTTCTTTTATTAATGATGTAAGAAGTTAATTTTTATGTTTAAATTAAATATGGGCTTATTTATATTTTGTAAAAGTAATTTGTCGAGTTGTGGGTTGAAACTTGTGTTCAAAACTATTTCCGCTGCTTATTTATGATAAAGTTGCGTCCGTGAGTGTGGAGTTTATGTGAATTACTAGTTGTTGGTATTAAGATCTTAAAGGAGTATTAAATGTCGATTTGGAGAAACTTGATTCCTATTTTGTTTTAAAAGAAAAATAATTTGGATTTCAACTCGTAAATTTTCTAAAATAGTAACGCCTAAAAGAAAAATATCTTTCAAATATATTTTCAAATCGGGGCGTTACATCTTGGGGTACAAAAGTGACTTATTTGTGTTATATGTTAGAGAACCCAAAACGACCATAATTTTGGAATTGTATGATGTTGGGAATAAAAACGATATTTAATAATTTAATTAAATATAATTTATTTTACATTTCTGTTTATTTAATTTTAATTTTTCAATGGGTTCTTGATAATTAAACCGGCCAAAAAGAGTCCGGTTTTGGCCCAAGCGGTCGTTTTCTCCTACCTGGACTGGCCCATAGGCCAATTTCTCCTACACGGCCCACGGGGCCCATGTCCCAAGTATAAAAAGATTCTTCCTATTTACTATAAGTAATTAATTTATAATTAATTATTGTCTACGCATTTAGTATTCGTTAACTATTTTAATTCTCTCTCGTTCATCTTGCTGACTTGAGCGTCGCGGGGGCCTACTCGGGACAATTCCCGGGCCCTTGAGAAGAGGACAAACTCGAAAACATCCCTCTCGGAAAAATGAATTTGGTCAGCCCAATTGACTTGGTTGATGTGCTCGAAAGAGCAGCATCATATGCTATGTTCCAAAATCCTATTCAATATCCGATTCTATAGAATTTCATCTTCATTAGTCATCCGTTCCTTAATTAAATATCTAACACTTTTAGTTTTCTTCTACTAGTTGTAGAAATGATACTTGGTTTTATTCTGTTTGATGGAATAAAAAATGATATAAGATTTTAAAACAGAGGATCCGGTCCCATCGAACAGGGAATGACAAGGCTCACAATCATGCAAGGAATGCTAGAAATGTTAAAGAAGCTAGGAATATTTATTAATGATTCTAATCAAGTTATGTATTTAAAACCTGGGATGTGCCGTCTTAGAAACTTACAAAAATCATTGTTGTTTATAAATAAAAAAATAAATTAAGTACAACAATCTCTCAAAATAAATTTAAAATAAAATGATATAAACTCTCTAAGTCACTTAAAGAGGTATATGTATGATTAAGAAAATTACATATGGTGTATGCAATACTGATATGTATTCAAGTTGCTATAAATATGCATGAGTTCAAGCGAATCAACATAAAGAGTGTTGTTGTCTTCAAGTACTCACTACAAGAAAACAATCAAATTCCAATGGAATAAAAAATTGTTGGAATTTCAAAAATCCAATAGAAATTCCAATGCTACAGCATACTGTTGGAAAATTCCAACAGAAAGTGCAACGATAAGCAAAACCATTTGGTATTGTTGGAACATTTTTTCCATAGGAATTTTTGTTGGAATTTTGTCATTCCAATGGTCATTATACCAATGGTGTTTTTCCATTGGAATTTCTGTTGGAATCGATAATTTCAATGAAAATTGGCCAAATACCAACATAATTTTTTTTTTTGTTGGAATTCCCTTATTTTTTTGTATTGAGTATAAGACAAAAATAATTCTAAGTAATTCAAGAGTTGTGGTGTACATGTTTTGAAGTTGTTATATTTGGGTGAAAAGCATATTGTTAAAGGCGGTCTTCAGAAGAACTGTTTTTTTCCTGATTTTGTGCGATTTTGGTCAAAATTAACTAGATATTTCAATATTTTATTTGTTCTCATAATACTCTTGTCTTTAAGCCAAAATATTCAAATGCGTGGATAACCATTAAAAGTTACAGGACTGAAATTGTTATTTTGACTAAGGGTAAAATAGGCAAAAGCCAAAACTACCATATCAAGAAGTTACAGGAATAAGATTGCCAACATATAAGAATTACGTAACTAAAATTGCAATTAAGCCGATATAATACAATACAAGTAATTATTTTGTTCACCCATTTATTACAAAATTAGTATATTTAGAGTTGTGTCCAATAAGTGATTGTAATTAATGGTAGCTACCCAAGTGGGTAGCATCGACAAACCCGTAATTGCAACATTCTCCTTAAAACTTGAATTGGTGTTTTTCAAATCAATTCTCACAAACTTATTCAATAATTATTCAACCATAGCCATGATATTCAAAACAACTTGATCTATTACAACAAAATCATGACATTTATTTTTTCAACAAACTTGATCTATTACAACAAAATCATGACATTTACTTTTTCAACAATTGCTCTGATCAAATAATTGACTAATTATTAAAAATGAAGAAGAAAAAAACATTCCGATTCTTCTTCATATTCTCCGAGGCGGCGGCGGCAGTGCTCGTGGCGGCGGTGGTGGAATCAAAGCGTTACACAGTCTGGAACAACCAGGGATACAAGAAGGGTCAACTTTTCCATTGCCACAACTCAAGAAACATGTCTTTAAGCAAAGAGCAACACCATCACCATCATCTTGTGCATCTAACGGCCCACATATAATTAGCACCATCACCATAAATACGCCCAAAATACTCAACCCATTGTTCTTCATTTTTATTTTTTTTAATTGTTTAGTTTATGATTTTAGTGTATGTCAAGGGAACTATTTATAGTCCTTATCGCAAAATTATGTCTATTTTATGATAGATTAATTGTGTTCCTTGTATTACGCACTAAATTAATTTTGTCAATCGTGCTTGAGTAATCACAATTAATTATATATATTGCCAGAATCGGAGTCTTAATCTTATATACGAAAAAATAGTCAAGATATAATCCAATTTTTAAATGAACAACATTCTGCTGCCATAATTAATAGGGATAATTACAAAAACACCCCTGAGGTTTGGGCTAATTACAAAAAAAAATAGAGATATTTCAAAATTACAAAAAAAAAAAAAACCCTTCAAGTTTCGATTTGTCTTAAATTTAAGGGGGGTCGTACCTATAATATTTTCGTAAATTTCAGGGTTTTTTTTTGAATATTTTTGAAAATCACCACGAAAAAAGTAAGACGGAATCAAATCTCAAGGGTTTTTTTTTTTGTAATTTTCAAAGAACTCTGATTTTTTTGTAATTAGCCCAAATCCCAGGGGTGTTTTTGTAATTATCCCTAATTAATATTAATTATAAGGTAGCTAGGCAGTAGTAATTGGTAAGGTTGTTCGAATATTTCATACAATGAAAATATGTCCTATCTCTTTTTTTTTGTGAGTTACTAATTAAATTCAATTTTGTGAATTTAATTTTACACAACAATGGAGATTATGAGTTTCGGGAGATTGTTGAGTGAATTATATAGCTCTTGTAATGCAAAATGTATAGAGGATATATTCACTTGGTCATTATATTCTCAATATTTATGCTGGCTACCTTGCAGTATCGTAAATCTAATTGGAAGAGTTTTTTTTTTTTCTTTTTTACCATAAACTAAGTGGAATTGTACTTAGGGAGTGCTTGCAAAAACTTATGTTTTAATTATTGTAGCAGAATTAAAAATAGTTGAGAATCAGAAACTGATAGTATTTGCAAAATAGAATCAGAAGTTGAAAACCGGAAGTTGAGATTGTTTGATAACGTGTTTATCTGCTTGTAAAAGTCAAACCAGAAGTAGAATCAGAAATCTAAAACACACATATATATCCATGCTATTAAATTTTAATTAAATGGAGCATAATCAGAAATAAAAGTTGGCATTTGCAAACACTAAAAATTAACTTTTTTTTATCCAATAGATAAGAAATAATTTTATTTAGTAACTGCAAACACTTCCTTAAATTACCTCAATTCCAAAATAAAACATGTCACAAGCATATTTTGTTTGAATAAAACCACCCTAAAATATGTTTTTAGTAGTGTTCCGTGCCCCGTGATCACTTGGAATTAGGAGTGGCAATTCGAGTCATGTTCGGGTTTTCGGGTCATGTTGAGACACTATAATTACACAAATTTGGCCAACCCGAACACGAACCGTTTAATACATGAGTAACCCGAAATGATCTGTATATTTTTCAACCTTGAATAAACCATCTATTTATTATGATAAAATGGAGATTTTAGGCTATTTATATATAGTATATTAAAAACATAACGAATTACAATCAAAATATGTAAATCATAATTTAGCTTCATACATGGTTATCAGATTAGGCTTCCAAGACATGGACAAACTCCTAATAAGTTGCACTCCTATAATATGTTAACATATAAATAAAAACCACAATTAAGGTTCAAGAGAAAACACAAATTTATGATGCAAATATTAATAAAAAGACAATTAATTAACTCATCACCAAATATCAAAGTATAATTTATTAGATATTTTTTCTTTAAGCGGGTTAAATGAGTTAAGTGTGTCATTTCGGGTCAACCCGAAACTGACCCATTTATTATTCGGGTTAAATGAGTCTGACGCGATCATGACCCGAATAATAAATGGGTTGAACTTAACCCGCTTATATCGTATTAGGTTCGGGGCATATTTTTGTGTCGTGTCAGAGATTGCCACCCCTACTTGGAATAGAGGTGGTAGTGGTAGTGGGCGGCGACGGCTTTGTGAAGATGAAGGTTAATTAATAATATAGAAAGTACATATGTTAATTGAATTTGGTTGCAAAATGGGTGTTGACCCGATTTGACCAAATAATTAAGTAGTTTCATTAATGAAAAATGGAATTAAATTATTTGTAAAAATTTTACTAAGAGAGTAGATGAGAATATCATTTGGAATTTCTCAAAACCAATTTCGGGTAATGAGAAATTAATATTAGAAGTTAGCAATTTAATACTAGAAAATGATATGGGAAATGAAAAATATGGGGATAGAGAAATGCTCCATCCCACATAGGAAAAGGAGGCAAAGTTTGCTCACTTGATAAATCTCAAGTTGGACTTATGGGTTTGGGTCATTGGGGACACCCAAGTTTTTAAAGGGGTGAGGACCTACATGCTTGTGGGTTTAGGTTCAAAAGCACACGCGCGCGCCGCCGCCGCTAGCCCAACGGCCAGCTCGGCCCGAGTCTGGGGTCGTGGGCCGCGAGCATGGGCTTGGGCTTCAAGGCCCTTATTCTTTTTGGACCAAAAATATTTAAAATAAATAATCAATTAATTTTTTAATTAATTCATTAAAGTTTCCAATTGGAAAGTGTTCGCATCCGAGCAGGGGCTAACGCACGGCCCGTACGTTAGTTCGTGCGTCGATGCGAAAGGCTGAACATATGCGCCTATTCGCTGTAAACATGTCTTTTCAAGCCAAAAGACATGATCTTTCCATACGGACACATGATGCCTATAAAATAGAAGCCTCTGCAGATGAAAAATGTACAGAAAAGCACCAGATAATAATGAGTCATTGCATTTATAGCATATTGACTTTACTTCCTGTTCGAAGTTTGAAAGTTTCATACACATCTAGTTATTTGTAGTTCCGGTTTTGCAAGTCTTTGCTAAACCGAGAATAGTTAAAGTCGGTGTATCTTAGAGATGAATGCCGTAACGTAAGCTTTTTTTGTATACGGGGCATTTTCGTCTTGCGAGAGATCGAATCTATTTCGGCCTCGACTAATCCAAACAAGATAAGCCATTCTCCTTAAAATGTAAAACCTTCCAGAATTTTTCCCAACAATCGCAAGACAAAAAATACATTTCTGTTCAAGATAATTGCTTCAGTTTCGTTCACTCCGATGGTTGCTGCTCCTGCTCACTGCGAAAAGCCACCCAAGTTCTCCGGCATTGACTTCAAACACTGGCAACAGAAGATGTTGTTCTACCTAACGACTTTGGGTCTGTCCATTTTCTGAAGGAGCACCCCCTACCGTTGGCGATGAAGAAATCGATAACCAACGGAGAATCGCTATGGATGATTGACATAACAGCAAATTTTTGTGTTGAAACTATGTTTTGAATGGACTAGAAGACACCATCTATAACGTCTACATCACGTTCAAAACATCCAAAGAGTTGTGGGACTCTTTGGAGAAGAAATACAAAATGGAAGATGCCGACACAAAGAAATTTGTTGTCGGCAAATTTCTTGAGTACAAGATGGTTGACACCAACACGGTGATCAACCAAATCCAAGATATTCAGATCATACTTCATGACTTAGTGTTTGAAGGGATGATTTTAAACAAGTCCTTTCAAGTGGCTGCAATAATTGAGAAATTGCCGCCACTGTGGAAGGATTTCAAGAATTACCTCAAGCACAGATGCAAAGAGATGTCATTCGACTTCGGATTGAGGACGACAACCAAAAATCCGAAGTGAAATCCAGTAAGAAACGCAAGCACTCCGGGAAAGACAAGGGAAAGGCCAAAAAGTTCAAGGGGAATTGCTACAGCTGTGACAAACTGAACCACATGGCCAAGAATTGCCGACACCCAAAAAAGGGCAATCAAGGTGGCAACCAACAAGCTAATGTGACGGAGGACAAATCGGTTCCAATCGACATGTTGGAGCTCGATCTTACCGCCATTGTGTTCGAAGCCAATATGGTGGATAACCCAAGGGAGTGGTGGATAGATACTGGGGCTACTCGTCACATTTGTGCTAACAAGTAGATGTTCTCCTCTTACACTCCGATAAATGGAAGGAAGCTTTTCATGGGAAATTCTTCGAATTCCAACATCGTGGGGCTTAGCAAGGTTGTGCTCAAGATGACTTTCGGAAAGGAACTTACGCTTGTAGATATGCTGCATGTCCCGGACATCCACAAGAATTTGATTTCCAGTCCTTTGCTTAGTAAGGCCGATTTTAGACTAGTGTTTGGGATCGACAAGTTTGTAATAACCAAGAATGGTCAGTTTCTGTGTAAGGGCTACCTTGATAAAGGGCTCTTTAAAATGTCTGTAATGTCTGTTTTCCGCCACGAGGTGAAGAATAAAAACGTTACTTTTGGTTACTTGTTTGATTGTTCTAATTTATGTCATGATAGATTAGAACACGTAAACTTCAACACAATTAAAAGGTTAGTAAATCTGGAATTAATACCTATGTTTAAAATAGATTCACAAGACAAATGCGAAATTTGTGTTGAAGCAAAGTTAGCCAAATCACCGTTTCATTCGGTAACGAGAAGTACTAAACCACTCGAGTTAATTCATACAGATATGTGTGATTTAAAACTTGTGCAAACTCGTGGTGGGAAAAAGTACTTTATAACGTTTATAGATGATTGCACAAGATATTACAATGTATATCTTTTGAAAAGCAAAGATGAAGCTTTAGTAGCTTTTAAGACTTATAAGAATGAAGTTGAAAATCAGCTTAATTCGAAAATTAAGATGATTCGAAGTAATAGAGGCAGAGAGTATGTTGCTTCGTTTGAAGAATTTTGTTCGAAAACGGGTATAATTCATCAAATGACTGCCCCCTACTCACCTCAATAAAATAAATTTGTAGAACGCAAAATTCGTACTCTTAAGGAGATGATGAATGCAATGTTTATAAGTTCTGGCTTACCCCAAAATTTGTCGGGGAAAGCGATACTTTATGCAAACTACATTCTTAATAAGATCCTACACAAAGGTAAAAAAGAAACTCCATATGAGTTATGGAAGGGACGTAAACCGTCATATAAATCCTCAAAGTGTGGGGGTGTTTGGCTAAAGTTGAAGTACGTAAGCCGAGACAAGTTGGAATCGGTCTAAAGATGATCGATTGTGCTTTCATTGGATATGCTAACAATAATAGTGTATATCATTTTTAGTGCACAACTCAGCTATTCCTGATATACATGAAGGTATGATCATTGAATCAAGAAATGTTGTATTCTTCGAGAAGATCTTTTTGAACAAAGAAAGGAAAAAAGAAAATTTGAGTAAACGAACTTATGAAACTGCAAGGTTACCTCAAAGTGATGATGAAGAGGAACCAAGACGCAGTAAAAGGACAAAAGTATCTAAATCTTTTGGTCCTGATTTTCTAACTTATATGTTAGAAAACGAACCCAGAACTATTCAAGAAACATTGTCTAGTCCAGAAGCTCCTCTCTGGAAAGAAGCTATGAATAGTGAGATAGATTCAATCATGCAAAATCACATGCACTTGGGAGTTAGTTGATCTCCCACCGGGTTGCAAACCTTTGGAATGCAAGTGGATCCTTAAAAGGAAGTATGACGCAGATGGATCTATTGACAAGTATAAAGCCCTTTTGGTAGCTAAAGGGTTTAGACAAAAAGAGGGATATGACTTTTTCGATACATATTCTCCTATTACGAGGATTACGTCCATTCGTGTTCTCATTGCTATTGCAGCTTTTAATAACCTTGCGATACATCAAATAGACGTTAAGACTACCTTCTTGAATGGTGAACTTAAATAGGAGATCTATATGGAATAACCCGAGGGGTACGTTGCACCCGGTCAAGAACGAAAGGTGTGTAAACTTGTTAAGTCACTTTATGGACTAAAACAAGCACCTAAGCAATGGCATGCAAAATTTGTCTCGACTATGAAGTCAAACAGTTTCAAGATCAATGAATGTGACAAGTGTGTCAACATTAAAGGTACTACAAGTGATTACGCCATAGTATGCCTTTATGTAGATGATATGTTGATTATGGGTAGTAGTCATTATTTAATCATGAATACTAAGAACGTGTTACAGAAGAACTTTGACATGAAAGATATAGGATTATCTAATGTTATATTAGGGATTAAAATCTCTAGAACTACATATGGAATTGTCTTGTACAATCCCATTATGTAAAAGCATACATAGAAAGTTTAATGCTTTTGATAGTCCTTCGGATAAGACACCTGTAGATCTAAGTCTACACTTGGCCAAGAATAGAGGCGAACCAGTTTCCCAGCTGGAATATGCAAGGATAATTTGCAGTCTGATGTACTTAACAAATTGTACACGTCTAGACATTGCATATTCAGTAAGCTAAGTAGGCTCACAAGTAACCCGAGTACGGATCACTGGAAAGCTGTGACAAGGGTACTTAGGTATTTAAAGTATACCATGAAGTATGGAACACTTTATACGAGATATCCAACAGTATTAGAAGAATACTGTGATGCCAATTGAATATCATATACAAAAGACTCCAAGTCCACAAGTGGATATGTTTTCACAATAGGTGGAGGAGCGGTATCGTGGAAGTCTTCTAAGCAGACGTGCATAACTCGATCCACTATGGAATCCAAGTTCATTGCTTTAGATAAAGCTGGAGAAGAAACAGAATGGCTTAGAAACGTCTTAGAGGATATTCTGTTGGAATAAGCATGTGTTTGCTGTTTTGATACATTGTGATAGTCAATCAGCAATTGGAAAGGCACAATGTATTATGTATAATGATAAGTCTAGACATATACGTCGAAGACACAATACCATTAGACAATTGATTTCGAATGGGGTTATTTCGATTGACTATGTGAAGTCAATGGAAAACCTTGCGGATCCGCTTACGAAAGGCATAAATCGAGATCAATTGCATAAATTGTTAAGGGGAATGGGTTTAAAATCCACAACTAAAGAATGTTCATAGAGGTAACCCAACCTTGTGAATTGGAGATCCCAAGACCTTGGTTCAATGGGACAACTAAGTTATGAATGTTCAGCTGAACACTTGGAAAATGTGTTAGCTCATTCTCGAAACATCCAAGTGAATGAAAATCTGCTAAATGTGTTGAGGTTAAGTCTAAGACTTTTAATGATTCATATGCCGAAAGGAGGAGTATGGCAGGATACTCTTCAATAGGAGATCACCTATATAAGCGAGAAGTAATGGCCGCTTCAAAGAAACATTTATTAATCTAAGATATGGTCCAGGATCGAAATGGACACAACTTGAGAACGACAAGTGTTAGAATTGTTATTGTGTAAGTACTGTTGTCTCGGTTTACACAAACGGCTGAGTAGTTCAAGACATCGCGTCACTAAACAACTAGTAAATCCGATAGTATTTTACTAAGAAAGGTTCAAAGCCACAAGCTATCTATCCCGATGCATACACGCATGCATAAATTTCATTCATGTGGGGGATTGTTGGAATTTTGTTGCAAAATGGGTGTTGACCCAATTTTGACCAAATAAATAAGTGGTTTCCATTAGTGAAAAATGGAATTAAAGTATTTGTAAAAATTCTACTAAGAGAGTAGATGAGAATAGCATTTGGAATTTCTCAAAACCAAGGTGAATGAGAAATTAATGCTAGAAGTTAGCCACTTAATACTAGAAAATTGTATGGAAAATGGAAAATGTGGGGAAGGAGAAATGCTCCATCCCACATAGGAAAAGGAGACAAAGTTTGCTCACTTGATAAATCCCAAGTTGGACTTATGGGTTTGGGCCCTTAGGGGCACCAAAAATTTTAAAGGGGTGAGGACCTACATGCTTATGGGTTTGGTTCAAAAGCACACAAGCTCGTCCGCGCCGCCGCTCACTCACCCACTGGCCGGCTCGGCCCGGGTCCTAGTCCGGGGGTCGTGAGTCACGGGCCGGGGGTTAGGCTTCAAGGCCCTTATTCTTTTTGGACAAAAACCTTTAAAATAAATAAATAATTAACTTTTTAATTAATTAATTAAAGTTTCCAACTGGAAAGTGTTCGCATTCGATCATGGGCGGACGCACGGCTCGTGCGTCGGGTCATGCGTGAAGATGAACTCGCTCACATCCGAGCATGGGCAGACGCACGACCCGTGCGTCGGGTCATGCGTCAAGTCGAGACTTTGTCATTTCGTTTGCATCCAAGCACAGGCACACGCACGGGCCATGCGCCAGGTCGTGTGTCGATGCGAAAGGCTGAATAGATGCACATGTTTGCTGTAAACATGTCTTTTCGAGCCAAAAGACATGATATTTGCATGCGAGCACCTGATGTCTATAAAATAGAAGCCCCTGCAGATGAAAAATGTATAGAAAAACACCAGATAATAATCGGTCATTACATTTATAGCATATTGACATTACTTCCCGTTCAAAGCTTGAAAGTTTCATACACTTCTAGTTTGCTGTAGTTCTGGTTTTTGGAAGTGCGGCTAAACTGGAATAGTTAAAGTCATTGTATCTTAGAGACGAACGCTGGAACCGTAAGCACTTTGTATACGGGGCGTTTTCGTCTTGCGGAACTGAATCTAATTCAGGGCTCGACTCAATGCAAACACTAAGCCATTATGCTTAAACAGAAACCTTCCAGAAATGTACAGAAAAACACCAGATAATAATCGGTCATTACATTAATAGCATATTGACATTACTTCCCGTTCAAAGCTTGAAAGTTTCATACACTTCTAGTTTGTTGTAGTTCTGGTTTTTGGAAGTGCGGCTAAACCGGAATAGTTAAAGTCGTTGTATCTTAGAGTCGAACGCCGGAACCGTAAGCACTTTGTATACGGGGCGTTTTCATCTTGCGGAACTGAACCTAATTCAGGCCTCGACTCAGTGCAAACACTAAGCTATTCTGCTTAAACAGAAACCTTCCAGAATTTTTCCCAACATTAGTTAAGTAGATAAAATATAACCAATGCCCTGTATTAATTAATTATATTAATACATTTCGTATAATATTTAATTTTATGTAACTAATTATAATTTTTTTTATTAATTTACCTTGAGTTGATAATTATTATTATTATAATTTTAAATAAATGAAAATACATAAAAGAAAGAAAAATATCCTGATCACAAGCTGATTATGTTGCAAAGGAAAAACAATGCAAAACTTCATAGAAAAGAAACACCAAAAATAATTTAAAGACGCATTTTAAATGAAGGGTGTCTATTTCTAGAAGATTTTCGAGTAACATTATCATTTGTTTTGTTTTTTGCACGTGCTTGAGTATCGTCTTGATGTTCTAATGTAGTCTGTGGCCTCGAGCCACAATTTCCATAGCTTCATAGCTTCTAAAGAAGCTACATGAGTAAATGACAAACGAAGTAGTTGAGAAGTCACCTAACTTGGTCTTTAAAGCTTCCGACTTGTCTACATTAACTTGAAAATTAAAATTAAAAGAATGGCTTGATATTGGAGATGTTAAATCATAAGCTAATGTCAAAGTCGTTTCATCACTCTTTGTTAGATTCGACCTTGATTCAACAACATTGTAATAAACAATAATAGCTAGCGGATTATATATCTTGCGTCATTTGCATGTTGCAATCCTTTGTAAATGTTTCAGCATACTTCTCTGAAATGAAACTCGAGCTGCAATTTTTTTCCTGCAGAGCATCAAACTGATTACGAGTAGAGATGTGTTGTTGAGGGAATGAAGGGCTTGTATTTTTACCATTACTGGCTGATTTTTTATTAACGGCCACAAATTCGTCATTGTCCATATATCTGAACTACTGGAGGTTAGTCCTCAGCACTAGCTAAGGTGGTCTTCCGCGGCATAATCCGCCCACCGTTTACTAGCAGTAACCTGACATGGCGAACTAACATTATTAGAACTTGAAACCATAGTCCTGGATGGTGAACCAACCTACATAGAAGAAACCGTTTCTTTCATTGAGTTAACAACGACATTTTGCTTATCCTTAGAAACATTCACTGTATGATACACCTTACGAACCAAGGATCGACCAAGAGTGGAATTAGCATGAGCAGGAGGGTCGGTAGGCCTGGTAGAATTCAAAGCACTACGGCGGGAGGCAGAAAAATTGCCCGCTGTAATGCAACATTGAGTACAAAATGCTGCGAACTTCTCATAACTTAGTGAGACAAACGAGCAATGTCCCACACGTTCGACCAAAACATAATCTTGAAGAGGCTTAGACAAATCAATATCAACTAGAACACGAACAAAATACCCAAGAGAGGCATTCAAAGACCGTTCATCAATCTGAACTAGGGACCATATGGCCTTAGCAATTCCCATAATAATGTTGGGATGTTAATACTCAATGCTAAGTTCAAAATACGAACCCAGACACTTGCAATTGACATATTAACTTTATAAGAATTAAAATCAGGCACCGACTGGGATATTTTGATAAAACCCAAATTAACACTCCAAGAAGCCCGAGATTGGGCCTTATTGCGATCCATATCATTCATAAATTCAAGACAGAAGGACCTCTTACCCAATGGGATTAATTTCCAGTCATTGTTAACATTCCCTAATTCTGAGAGTCGTTTGAGTAATGGCATCAAAGGCCAAGGATTCCTACCCTTACCCAACATCACACAACCAATCAGGGAAAATAAGAGAACGCTGTAACCCTTTGTTGCTATACATGTTCATCAAAAGAGATAGAATATTAACCCCTTTCTTTAACAGGTTCACGGATATGATTGATTTGATCAGAAACCACATTAAAATAGGATTAGGATTACCAGTTACTTTGTGGATAATATACGAATCCATGGGGAGAGAGAAAAATCCATAATAACATTCTTGTAGACCAAGAGAGATGGATCTCCAGCAATTGGCATCCTAAGAGGGGATGTTGATGCCAAGTTAGTTGTTGAGGGGGGCCATATCAACCATGCTAAGAGATGCAATGGATGAGGGGACCGCATCGACTAAGTTGGACTAAGGCATGATAGAGGGGGGACCACCTACCTTCAAGGAATGGGGATAGTATACATTCTTCAAGGGGGGACCGCACAAATGACCTTGAGGGACCACCTTGGCCGTTGGGGAAGATTGCATCATGGGAGGATCATTGTAACCGCCAATGCTAGAATTCTTCTCCAAGATGATCGAAGAAGAGGACGGATGGGTGATAGACAATAAAAGTTTCGATGCGTCAAGGGCATGGACGGCAATAACCTTTGACATGGATGGATCTTGAGCACGCATGTGAGAAAAAAACTCTACCGGAGAGCAAATCGGCGTGGGAGAAATGACATAGCTGGCCGGTGGATGGCCGGAAAAATTATTCGGAGGCATGAAGACATTAGTATTTGGCCAAACACGCTGAGAGAGGAGAGTTTTTTCGGCTAGGGTTAATCAATTCACATTTTATTTTATTTCTAAGTTGTATTCTTTAAAGTTAGCCACAATTTTGAAAAAAAAATACTAAGGATTTCAAAATTTATGCTATTCTTATTTATTTTGTAAAAATTTAATTAACAAATAAAATGAATAAAAATGACGACGTGTAATATTTAATGCCAAATCAGTAACCATATGTGCGCTTCTAAAGCATGCATATCAGCAGCCACCTCATCTAATTTCAACGGGAAATTGATAATCCTGAATTTGAGGTGCCGATTTGCCAGCCACAACAGCAAATCAAGTCATTTTGTGAATTTTCGGCCAAATTCGTCTTTAATGTGCTAATATTTTTAATGACTTATATATTGTTTTTTTCAGATATTTTATTTAATAAGTTTTTGGCCAGGCCATTGCATTACGGTTGACTTTCTTATTAGAGAAAAATTCACTTTTGGTCCCTTTAGACTTACACCCCGATGATTTTAGTCCCATGTCTTGAAAATAGACCCGTAAGAATTTTCTCGTCTCACTTTTGGTCCCACCATTAAAAATCTAATAGTCAACCAGTCAAGTCCATTAGTTTGGTCTTTTTGGAGGGAAATGAACCAGTTTGGCCTCATTTTGGAGGGAAATGAAGGTCTTTCAACACCCATAAAATCCCTCCCTCTCTTCACATATTCCACATCTGTTCCTCACTAAAATTTTCGAAAAAATTAAGAAAAATATTTCAAGATGAGTTATAGCTCCTTCTCAACACAATCTAGAGTCTTGTGTGATTGTGGTAATTTTGCTCGATTGCGGACTTCGTGGATGCCGGAAAACCCAGGAAGAAGATTTTTGTGTCGTGCCAATTCTCTTAATGGTAATGGTTGTGGGTTTTTGAGTGGGTAGATAAGGCTGTGTGTGCAAGATCCAAGTTGATAATTCCTGGTTTGTTGCGAAAAATAAATAAATTGGAAGCTGAAATTGTCGAGTTTCAAAAAACAGAGGTTGAATTGAAGAAGATGGCTGCAGAAATTTTAGACCTAAGGAGAAGAAAAAATATTTTTATGGCTTTACTTGTAGTATCTTGGTTTCCTTTTTTGCTTAAGTTGGTTATGTAATGATTCATGATAACCCAATAAGGTGCAGTGCCTCAATTTCTGTTATGTAATGTAATGATTAAAGTTAACCAAGAAAGTGCACTGCCTCATTTTCATTTCATGATATTATGCATTTTGTTATCATTAAAGCAAACTTCCAGCCAATTGCAATGAACATATTAAAGCAAGTAAACATAAAAAAAATCAACATGAAAGCAAATTTCAGCCAACTGCATTGAACATTAAAGCAAATTCAAGTTCATAAAGTTTGCCTAAACATATTATAGCGCACCCAGTCAAGCTTCACATTTAAATGCTTAACTGCAACTAAACATAACAAAATACCACAGTTAAATGCTTAACTTCAAAAAGCCAGAGTGCACAATTTAGAGTACCAGAAAAAAGACTTTAAAAATGGTTTGAATCAAAAGGCCAGAGTGCACCCAGTCAACACATTTATCAATTTTTCTTCTTCAATGCTTGTGATGCCACAAACAAGCTTGATATGGTAACAAACTTTTTGCCTCCTTTGGTGATTACCTTAAGCCCTTCAATTGTGTTAGGTGCAGTTGAGGGTTGGGGTTCAAGAGGATGAAATGCCATTGGAGGAGGTGCCCTGATTTGAACCCTTGGCTGTATCTGAACTGTGGGCATGGGAATTGGATAGCAAGATGCAGGTAGAATAACTGTTCTTGGTGGCCTGTATGCAGCTGCTCCATAACCCTTGGCCTGTATGAATACAATATTAACTTCTATAAATTTGAAAATTCAAATTATAACTGAAAGCAAGTGGGAATTTCTTACATTAAAAGCCTTGTTTGTTGTAGACTGACTAGGTAAATTCTTAGTAGACCGAGTAGTGTTCTTCCTTGCCTGTTTGACACAAAAAAAAAACAAAGAAATTACAATTGAATCTTAACCAAGGTAAATTACAAAGAGATCACTTACAGTATTAAGTGTCACTTGCTTTGATTGTACTGACTTCACCTTCAGTTTCTTTGTCAATTTTTAACAATTAATTTGTATCAATATATTAAAAATTACACAAAAGAAATTACAAAGGTATCACTTACAATATCTTGTTTTGTTGAGGATAATCAGCTGCTTGTGTCATAATTTATTGTTGTTGGACATCCAATGGAGGGTCTGTTTCTTCAAGTGGGAATTCCTCAACAAATATTTTTCCACTAGCACCCTAATTGATTGTGTCCTTTCTCCCCACAGAATTTACAAGTGACCCTGTAACTCTGTTTTGGTAACCTCAATGTCTTGTTCACAGGTTGTTTCCCATTCTTGGATCTTTCATCCATTTCAAGCCTTCTTGCTCTCTCAGGTCTACCTCTCTTTCTTCCAAAGTTTAGTGGAAGTGGTGGTATGTATCTTGTTTTGTCCCACAATTCAGACCCATTCATAGGGATGGTAGCTGCCTCATATACCCTGCAATATGTTTCTACTGAATAAACATCAGAGACATAATCTTCTGGATCTTGTGCTTGACTGCAAATTGCACTCACACCGTGAATGCAAGGAATCCCAGATAAGTCCCATAGTCTACAAATACAGCTCATTTTCTTCAAGTCTACTGCATGTGTGGGACCAAAACTTCTTTGGATCTCATAGTTAAACTCATCTGACTTAATTGGAATACAATCAGCTGCTTGTTCAATGTTTTTCTGAACAATATTCCTGATTTTTGGACAAATCTTTCTACCCTCCCATTTTCTTTCAGCTTTGTCCCTATTTTGTTGAGGTCTTGTCATCATATATTGTCTAACCCATTCTAAACTGGTCAAAATAGGCGTTTCTCTTGCTGGAAGTATACAACTATTGAAGACTTCACATATATTGTTTAGTAGTATATCACATTGTGGGAATGTGTTGAAATAAGATCTTGACCATTGAGAAGGTGGTTTGTCCTGTAACCAATCTAGACAGGCAGGATCAAGTCCCCCAATGACTTTTAAGGCAGCCTCAAAATCTGGTACAGTTGAAGCTTTAGCAGCAGCCCACAATGCCTTTTTGAATGCATGGCCCCTAAAACCTGCAGATTTCATAATTCCATGGAGGTGTCTGACACAAAATCTGTTGCCAGCTCCTGGAAAAACCACCTCAAATGCAGGTATCAGACCCTTCTGCTTGTCTGAGATGAAGGTATATGCATCATCTCTTTCAATCTGTAAGTCTTCTTTCAACAATCTCAAGAACCAAACCCATGACTCTTTTGTTTCACTGCCAACAACTGCATAAGCAACAGTGTATGGGTTGTTATTAGGGTCTATACCAACTGCAATGAGCATCACTCCCCCACGTGGACCCTTCAAATGGCAGCCATCCACACCTAAAATAGGTCTACAACCAGAAAGGAACCCTTTTATCAATGCACCCAGACAAATGTAGATTTTGTTGAACTTTTTTCATTCACTTTGATCGTGATGTCGATTAATCCTATAATCACAGTAGAACCAGGATTTCTGCATCTCAATGCCTCTGCATAATCCCACAATTTAGCATATTGTTCTTCATATGTGCCCTCAATCATTCTCAATGCTTTCAATTTTGCTCTGTATGCCTGATTTGCAGAAACATGACACCTAATATCTCTGATTGCATCATTTCTAAACCCTTTTACATTTCTGTTAGGATCAGACTTGAAGGCTTCCACATTTTTTTTGCCAACCACTTGGAGTTCACATTGTTGACATGGTAAGACATCCCACACTTGTGAGAAGGGTTGTACTCTCTGATCTTGTATGATTCTTGATCAATTATCTTCACTGCATTAATATGCCAATCACAACCCTTTTCCATGCACCTAACATACATTCTTCTCTTATCATTCTTTGTTATTTTGAGGATTCTCCATGTTCTAATTGCATGACTGTGTATAGCCTCTCTAAGTATGTTCTTAGAACTAAAAATCATGTCTATGGCAAACACATGATTATAGTGACTCTCTGTTTTGAAGACTACATTTCCCCTTTGTTCATTATCTGATGACACATCACTTTGAAAGTCATCTTCAGTTGAATCATCAATCTCCATCATTGAATCACTTGAATAGTCTAAAACTGCCTCATCCACATCCCCTGTTATGTTTCCAACCCACTCTGCATCCCTATCAATGTTTTCATCAAACATTACATCATCTAGAGCTGTTTCTTCACACCTTTGTGGTAAAATAAAGTCTTCATCATCTGTTGTGTCTTCTTCAGGATCATGAAACAAATCCTCCGCAGTAATATTATCAATATAATTGTCCAAATCAATGTCATCAATCTCAACTTTCACCTTATCTTTCTCAACTACATTTTCACCCATTGATTTATCTATATCAGTTCCACATTCTTCCACACGTGCTTCACCTTCCAGATACATTGTTGCCTCACTTCCGTTCCCCTCATAACAAAGCATGCAATCAATTTCGAAATTAACTTCCCTAAACTTCTTAAAACTATCAATCCTGTAAAACTTTTTTGATTTCAAGTAACCCAATCGTTCACCTATTTTATTAAGATACCCCATTGTAAAGTCTTTCAGATAAACAAAGTCAAAAACACTTACTCTGCCCCCTCTGTAAACTTTTCTGCCACCTTCATCAACCAAAACACCCCCGTGATGAATTCTTAAAGAAAACACTCGTTGAGTTTTATCCGCATTCAACAAACAAAATATTAAAACTATCCAGAAATAACAAGTCAACCCTTAAATATACTAAAATACAATAAATCTGAACAAGGGACTACAAAAACTATAAAAGAATAGCCATACAGTAACCAAGGACCACAAAAACTATAAAATAATATCAGTAATCAAGACCCAGTAAAAAGATTCAACAACAAAACAACACAAACTTTATCAAAGAATCTTTGAAACATATTCTTTTACACTAACCAAGGACCACATAATATTCTTTTACAAAAAAAAACCCAACATAACCAAATCTCTATAAACTTTATCAAAGAATCTTTGAAATATATCGTAGGGCTTACATTGTGCTCAACAAAAACAACATTTTAAACAATAAAAAAAAATCATTTTTAGATTCTTCTCACCGTAACTAGGTCTTGGATTATCCACTAAACGCGCGCTTCGAAGCATTTTCGTGAATCGACAATCTTCACTTTTGGGGTTTGGGTTGGTTGATCGATGTTTGAAAGATTATGGGGTTTGGGTTGGATGATGGATGTTTGAAAGATTTTGGGGTTAGGGTTTTCGAATATCTAATTTGGGGGAACATGAACGTTTGAAGATTGGCAAGAGTCACGTGATTATCTCATGTTCCAACGATTTTTAGTACACGTGAGGGGCACATTTCTAATTCTTAAGGGACCATTTTTGGCACAAAATGTCGATTTGGGACTAAAAGTGAGTCTAATGGGACTAAAATCATCGGGGGGTAAGTCTAATTGGACCAAAAGTGAATTTTTCTCTTCTTATTAACAACAATAGTTTAAACTCTTATCTATTTGCGAGTCTTTTACAATACCATCAATGATATATAACAATTAATTATCCTAATAGACAACATATTAAATTCGTTGTCTTTCTGCGAAATTCTTGTAGCGCGTATTAGTAATACTCAAATACTTTTAAACTAAGCCAACTGAAAATTGTTCGTATCAAATTTTTAATATTGATTAAGTTGATGCATATCATTAACATGAACAATCATTTAGGGTCCAATATATAAATAAAAAGCAAATACAAAGTAACAATTTTATTGATAACCTAGCTAAACTTTGTGTATTATGAATTGTAGAATTATTTTCAATCAAATATATATTCTACTCATTCTTTTCTCCAAGAAAACGACGATGGAAGGCCAATGGAGCAGGCGCCGGAGAGACAATAGATAGAGCTGGCGGCCGTTTAGGGTTACACTTTCTAAGACATTTTATATCACAAATAAGCTCAATAAATGCATGACATTTCTTGAGACAACCGTTGAAACAACTGAAAAAGTCATTTGGTTGAATCTCGTTGTTTTCAGATGCATTAGCAGACAATAGGAGAACCATCACCAAAACAACAACGAGTTTAATGTTTTTGCCAGTCATTTTGTTTGTACGTGCAAAATTCTTGTTATTACAAGTATATATGATTATTATGTTTGCCTTGGTGTTGATATTTATAGTTGATATATACCTGAAGTATATATGGGTAGTTTTTGTGAATCTTCTTATTTATAGTTTGTGTAATTGGATTTTTAGTTTGGTGCATATATAGTTGATTTAATTATATAGTAACAGAAAATTGGAATTTAGAGGTGTATTCATCACAATTATTTTATATTTTTATGATTAATGTAATTAGTATATATGATTACGATTTTTGTTGGATAAGATAGTGAACATTTTCTTATATATGGGCATAAATCATAATTTTATTGATTTTTTCTAGGGGGTATTTTTGTTTAGGTAATAAATCCTTTGACTTCCTTGGCGTGGATGAATATTGTAGAATATAGTCAAAGATCACTCAAAGGGCCAATTTGTTACCTTTCGCTGCCGGGCGGTGACGGCATCGAAAGTTCGTGTTTTTGGGTGCAGAACATGATTATCCCGTTGTTTCAACAAGTCGATTGTTCACGGATGTGTGTGATGTTGTTTATTCATTGTGGATCTTGCATGGACAACATTATTTAGGAGCGTAGACTAGTCTCTAACACCAACAAATGTAGGCGGAAGCCATTAATTCGCACGAATACTAAAAAGATTGACACAAAGCAATAGAATTCTCAAAAGAACGTGTATTACTTGGACAATAAATCTCAAGTTTTTAATATCAACTCAACCAGCCTAAAAATAATAATAAAACAAGTATTTACATGATTAAACTCTTACTGCAATAACACTCATAACTATTAAAAACTCTTAAGAGATAATAAAACAATCTACTTGTGAGGCCCCGAATTTTAACAACGTGAGATACGATGTTATGTAGTGATTATTTATTCGGCTATGTATCACAAACCTATTATTAATGAAACGCGACTCTACTTTTGTTTATTTCTTCCAATGTCAATTATGCATTTCGCGTTTTCGGGCCTGACGATTTTATATTCTCCTCTAGTATTATTATTTGATCAGTTAACTACGACTTTAGAACTATTGGACCCTCGATAATTTAGGAGTCTATTCCAATCCTTAACCAAATATTTCACTTTATTCTATAATACACTCTCAATCAACTTCCAATTTATTTTGAGGAAGATACACACTTTTTATTCTTTCACATCCTTATTATTATTTTTACCTCCTAAATATTATTTTTACACATATATATAAACCTACACATTTCAATCTTAATCAAAAAAAAAAAATAATACTTATTTCCCCCCCAACTTTCGGCCATATGCATAAAGGGGGGGACAATCTTTTCTTTCAACCAATTTTAGTGAATAAAGAAATGACAAGACAATGATGATTATTTCCCCAACTTTCGGCTCCTTGTTCTTAGGGGAATCTATCAATTGTTTTTTTTACCATCATACAATCTTAAGCCTAATATACATAAAAAAAAAATTTGAAAATTACCAAATTTTCGGCCCTTCTAATTAAGACCATTTTTTTCTTATCTTGTAACATTACTTACCCAACACTCTTCATTTCATACTTAGCACAAAAACACAAGACTTACTCCATTTTTCTCTCTAAAGGATCAAATTCATCAAACATAAGGTAAGAAATTGTGTTCTAAAAATCATCTTGTATTCTCTAGGTCATCATCTTCACTTCTTAACCTATGTTTGATTTTTGGTTTGAGGTATACTTAGAAGACTTGGGAGACACTAAGAGTCTTACCATCATCTTGAAAAGGACTTCAAGACTTTGAAGATTTTGAAGAGAAATTAGACTATAAGGTAAGAAATGGGATTTTTAGTACATTTTCTTCTTCTCTTCTATTTTCCAAAATCTTGATACTCCATTTTCATTTTTGGACTTTTAGGGGCTGACCTTAAGAGTTAGTTTAAGAGTGAAGAAGGAGACCCAATTTGAGACCTCTACTAGTCTTTTTTCCTCTACTACACAAGGTAAGTGTAGTTTTACCAATTTTCTTCACCTCCTTCTTCTTTCCTTAAATTTTCAACCTCATTTCCTAACTCCTATATTTTTTTTGGTATTCCTTGACCTAGGGGGCTGACCTAAGTCACTTCTCCTTCAAGAGTGATTTATTTCATCTTTCACCAACAAGTTCATTTTTAAGGTGGGTGGAAAAATCCTTTCAACTTCTAGGTGTTTTAAATTGAAAATATGCATGTAGTATTTTGTTATTGAGCACTTGAGATATATATTATGTATTTCATGCTATTTTCTTGTATCAAGTTGGAAAAATTCTCAAGTGTTGCTCAAAAATCTGATTTATCGAAAAATAGGGCATACATGCATATTTTATTGTTATACTTGATGAAATTTTGTGTGAGAAGGATATGTATGTGTATGACTCTTGAAATCTATGTTTTGAATGATTTATAACCTGGACAAGTCGAGCATAATTGATTAAATTTCAATTTTTGGACTTAAAATGCAAAAATAGAAAGTTGGTGGACTTAATTGCAAGAAAATAAAACTTAAGGGACCCCTCTGTAATTTTCGATTTTTGGGACTGAACTCAGGTTCAAAAATTATGTTTTGACATTTTATTAAAGTTTTAAGAGTTTTTAGATAAATAAAATCAATCCTTAAAAGCCCAAGGACTAGATTGTAAAATTTGAGAAGTTTAAGGGCTATTTTGCAAATTTCGAAACTGTACCAGACCCTAATTTTAAAATTTGAAATATTAACTTTTAAGGGACTGGAAATAACATATTTTAAGTGTATTCCAAAAATCCAAGTGTTTAGAGCTTGGAAAGTAATTTTATAAAAATTGAGGGACCAAATTGTAAAAGATTAAACTTGAGGACCAAAATACAATTTCTAGGACTTATGCAGTCCATGCACCTGGAAATACTAATTTAACTATAACATAATTATATCTTGGACCCAAGGTTCAAATTTCATTAAAAGCAATTATTTCAAAATGGGACAAAAATGAGATTTTCAAAAGTTAAAGGACCTATACTTGCTTCTTTAAAAAAATGCTTTTGTCCCAATATTCCACTGACCTTAGTGACATTTTACAACTGGAATCACATTAAAAGCCCTTCCGGTTTGTGAGTTCCAATTATTTTACACCTAAAGCCCGAAATGGCAATTTTAACAAATTTGGGCCAATATGAGAATCTTATAAAAAACTCGACCTCAAAACTTCAAAAACCTGAATCTCTGAACAATTTGGAGAATTTAGGAACTGACCTCATAATTTTTCAAGGTCGGGATATTTATTTATTTAATTTTAACCCCAAAAGTATTGGTTTTTACAAAACGGGGCTAAATTGTAAAATTTCTTTTTATCAAGGACCTAACTCAAATTATTTTTCTTTTACTAAAACAGCCCTGGACCCTCTGATTTCAATTCTTAATTAAAATATTTTATTTTCTCAAAAACCCCTTGACTTATTGGACCGCCTTGACCGATTAATACCCGATCGCGGGGCGACTTCCTCGTCTTGCGATTTGAATCTATAACGAGACTTATGTTCCACCTAATCTTTCAAGATATCAAAGATTGCTTATCTTCCCGATAATCATCTTCATCCAAATAACTCCACCAACGCCATAATTACCTTATGCAAATTTTTGAAAAACTTTTCATGAACTGCTTCCCGAATCAATATACTCGACTGCCTGGTTGACTACCTGAACGTGTATTTAATTTACTGCCTGAGTCAACTTGGTGTGTCGAGCTCACAGTCGGAATGGATAAGTCGGGGATGGAACCGGGCAGCTCGGCTACTATTCCACTCTTCCGGCCCCATCGTCCTAATCCCGCAACTGAGGGACGGAGTTTGTCCAAGGGAAGCGGGTCGTAGTGCTTGAGGTATAATCATGATTATGACGAATCCGAGCCTTGCTAGCTCCAACGTGGATTTTGTCTTTTGCCTATAGAGCAATAAGGTGACAGGTCTTGGACCATCATGAACGGGGAGTTACAAGGAAGAACGAAGGAATCGCTGTCTGATCCACACGATTCCGGAGTTGAACGGAACGTTTGGTTGGCGCTACACTTCAATACGCAACCGCTACTTGTAATGCATGGGTTGGCGCTACACTTCAGTACGCAACCACTAATTGTCTTTCATAGGATTGACGCTACACTTCAGTACGCAATCCTCCTGTCTGCTTGAATCATCGTGCCTGTGTGACCACGAACTATTTCTTAAACTATATAAATATATTACTTAATATATATTTATCACGATGCTTGTGGGCTATGTATGAAAACATGCATCATTCCTCACGCGTTTTCATACAACCGTTTTCTCGCATTAACTATATATATCGCCACACATGCACACGATCACCCCATCCACTGAGATTTATGTCTCACTCCCTCCTGTTTTCTAACCTTTAGATGAAGAGTACGTTGAAGGCGTCGAACCTACCACAAATTGAATTCCTACAGTTGATGTGGAGCGACACTCCTTTTACTTTGATTGTTGTTGGTCTTTTCATTTTGTTTCTATTTGGACTGTAAGTTAAATTCGGATAATCTATTGGGTTGTATTCGGATTCCGTTGGACCTTAAGATGTAATTTGTACTTGTGTGTATTTTATTCCGCTGCATTAGACTCTATTTCACTTGGAGTTTGTATCATTGGTTTAGACTATTGAATTATTCTGTTTAAGTGATTGATCGTCGTCGCGTCGCGTTTGGGGCGTGACAGTTATGGTATCAGAGCTCGGCTAGTAAGATGGAAACTTACACCGAAGCCGACCCGAGATAGGACCCCGGTGTGTTAGGTAGTACCGCGACCTGACAATTAAGTGTGAAATCGATTTCAATAATGGCATAGAACCATATTATTGATATTTATGTTAAGTCAGAATTTATACTTGGAGAATCCATAATCATACTTGATTTGACTTAGTTGACTCTTGACTGACTTTCCTCAGTTATTCTTTCCTTGTTCTTCCCTATCTTTTCTTACTTCGACTAATCCTTCTTAGTTTGGCTTGTTCAGATGGAGCCGACGCCACCTATCCGGTGGGAATTATTGAGGCCCGCGCCGAACGTGATTACTTACGGGCATACACGAACCGCGGCACGGGGAATACCTTCGAGCTATCTCGCACTGGCGTAAGAACGCCGCCGCAACCAAGAATCGACACACCTCCTGGCGGCAAAGAGCCAAGAGGAGAAGAACGATCTTACCCTCCTTGCTAAGGATCGCGAGGATACCATCCGTGCTCGCGAGGATCAAATCCGATCAATCCAGAACACTTGGAAGTTACTCGCACGAAGATGGAACGCGCAAGGAAGGCCGCGGAAAGTGGGAAAGGGAGGCATACATGTCGAGAGGCACCATCGATCGTCTCGAAGATACTATCATCAAACAAATGCAGGTGATAGAGGACCTCACGCAGGCCTTAACTCAGCGGGATGCTGCTTTGGAGGATGCCTTAGCAGCTAATGCGCCACCGTTGCCACCACCCGAGACGGAACCCATGCCCGACTTCGAGGCCGATAATGAAGAGGATCCCGAGGAGGATCCTGAAGAAGATCCCGAAGAGGATCCCGATGAGGATCCAATGGAAGATGAAGAGCCCGAGGCGCTTGAAGCCGCCCACTCGATGATGCTCGGATCGAGCGGGCGATGGCGATTTAGCCGACTGGCCTAATGCTGAGGTGGTACCTCAGCCTGATCAGGATCCGATTATGGACGAGGCCGCTAGTGATGATGACGGCGACCTCACCGAGTAGATAACTTCTATGCTAGATTTTAGCCGATGCTTAATTCCATCCTGTTGTATTTTGTTTTCAGTTGTACCTTAATCAAGTTGTATCCTGACTCTAAATTATCTTCGATTTTATATTCCTGTTGTATGAACTCATTCGGGTGTATTCAAATTTCACATCAATGAATATACTTTTTCTACTTACTCTATGTCTTGTGTATTGTTGTTGTGATATAACTTGTTATATGCAAGTACTTATTGAAATCATTCCTTTCTGAATTGTAGCTAAACTACAGATACATGGCTGGAAACCGTGGACGAGGAGACCCGCCGTGTTCCCGTAGTATCGGACATACCCAGGAACGGGTACCCTCCCGAACTACCACCACCTCATCCGCGATTTGCGCAGGAGATAACTTGACCGCAATAGCCCCCGCAATGATCTTGGTCTTCATGAGACAACAAGCGAGCCTCAACGGCGTATTCGAGCCCGCTAGAGAGGCGAATGATCGCACCCTGGAGCGATTCTTGCGATTTGACCCACCAGCTTTCTTAGGAGAGCCTGATGACTTAAAGGCAGAAGAATGGATTAGGAAAATGGAGAATATCTTCAATGCTCTCCAATACTCAGGGGAACAAAAGGTTACGCTCGCCGTTTTCCGACTAGAATCATTGCTAGAGATTGGTGGAGAGCAGTTGAGAGAAAATGGGAACAGGACCAAGTAGATAGGACGTGGGAAAATTTCTGGCTGAATTCAATGAGCAAGATATTCCCAAGTTGTGAAGGAGGCACGCAGGGATGAGTTCCATAGGTTGAGACAGGGAACATGTCGTAGCCCAATACGAGTACGAGTTCCATCGATTGTCCAAATACGCCTGGGGACAATCGGTCTGAAGAGGACAAATTATATAAGTTCACGGGGATCGGAGCTAGAAACAAAAGCAAAAGCGACCGATTGTTGAAATGACAACCTACTCCGCCGCAGAAAGGCACTCTCCGCATCGAGCCGGGATCGAACCGTATTGGACAGATTCAACAGAGTAAGCCATCAAATGATCACAAGAGGGGGGTTGTGGGACAACCATCTAAGCCTGTTAAATTTCGAAGGGGCCGATGTTAAGACAGAAAAAGGAAAGGAAAGGACGATACAGGAAAATCGGGTCAAGTATGTACACATTGCCAAAAACCAGGACACATCATTGTCAATGATTGTTGGCGCAAACAGGGAGATGTTTGTTGTGTGGCATAACCATCATCAATCAAGGATTGCCAAGTCACGAGGATGGCACGAAACAAGTGCGAGTCGCCAAAGCCGGGTAATGGCCGGGAAATCGGGCAAGGATGCCCGCCGAGCATTTCCACTAGTGGACATGAGGCTCCGGGAGAGGCAACAGACGTGGTAGAAGGCACGCTTCTAATATCTAGCCACTACGCTAAAGTACTATTTGACCCTGGATCAACGCATTCATTTGTCGCACCACATTTTGTACACAAGCCGCATGCATGCATGGAACATATGCCTATAGGTTTAGAAGTGTCCACTCCTATGGGCGCAAGCCAGATAACTGATATTATCTATAATGCATGCGAAGTTAAGATTGATGAGATAAACTTTCCTGCTGATTTGATCTTGCTACCTATATCCGAATACGACATTATATTGGGAATGAACTGTTTATCGCACACCATGCACAAATGGACGCCATCGCAAGTCCATTAAACTATGTAAACCCGGTAAGCCCGAAGTGGAAATTTCGGGAAGGGCACGGGTTAAGATTGCCCCAATCATTTCAGCAATGAAAGCGAGGAAGACGATCACTAGAGGGGCACAAGGGTACTTGGCGTTTGTAATTAACAAACCTAAGATTGAGACACAAATTAATCAAGTACCTATAGTATCGGAATATACAGATGTATTTCCACAAGAACTCACCACTGTCCCTCCAGATAGGGAAGTCGAGTTCACCATCGAGGTATTACTAGGAACCGCCTCGATCGCCAGAATGCCGTATAGAATGGCTCCTATCGAGTTACAAGAGTTGAAGACACAATTACAGAAGCTGATGGATGTGGGATTTATCCGACCAAGTACGTCTCCCTGGGGAGCACCGATACTATTCGTCAAGAAGAAAGATGGCACATTAAGGCTGTGTATAGATTATCGCGGTCTTAATAGTGTGACCATCAAGAACAAATACCCCCTCCCGAGGATAGACGAACTGTTTGATCAACTTCAAGGAGCGACGGTGTACTCGAAGTTTGATTTACAACAAGGATATTATCAGCTAACGATCCGTGAAGAAGACGTTTCCAAAACGGCCTTTCAGACCAGATATGGACACTACGAGTTTGTAGTGATGCCTTTCGGTCTGACAAACGCACCTGCAGTGTTTATGGATATTATGCATCGAGTTTTTCAACCTTATTTGGATCAATTCGTAGTGATATTCATTGATGACATACTCGTATACTCTAAGTCTAGAGAAGAGCATGGACGTCATCGAAAATTGTTTGGAGACACTACGAGCACAAGTTGTATACCAAATTCAGCAAGTGCGAATTTTGGCTTAGTGAAGTCGCATTCTTGGGACACATAGTATCGCAAACCTTTGGGATCGCCGTAGATCCTTCGAAGGTACAGACAGTGGTTGAATGGAAACAACCAGAGTCTATAACGGAGATCAGAAGTTTTTTTGGACTGGCTGGATATTATCGAAGATTTATCCAGAATTTCTCCAAGATAGCCGGACCACTCACTCGACTAACCCAGAAGCAAGTCAAGTTTGAGTGGAATGACAAGTTTGAGACTAGTTTCCAAGAACTGAAGAAACGCCTTACTACGGCTCAGTCTTAGCCCTTCCAAAGGGGGAGAAAACTTTGTCGTCTACAAAGTGATGCATCAAAGGAAGGACTAGGAGCAGTGCTCATGCAGGAAGGAAAGGTCATTGCTTATGCATCACGGAAACTCAAGCCGTATGAAACCAATTACCCAACGCATGACTTGGAATTGGCAGCAATAGTGTTTGCATTAAAGAAATGGAGGCACTATCTCTACGGAGCAACATTCACGGTTTACACAGATCATAAGAGCCTAAAGTATCTATTCTCTCAGAAAGATCTCAATTTGAGGCAACGAAGATGGATGGAGTTAATAGAAGACTATGACTTTGATATTCAATACCATCCCGGGAAAGCTAATGTAGTAGCTGACGCCTTGAGCAGAAAGGCGAGTTTAGCCAGACTAATGATTCGAGAGTGGAAATCATTAGAAGAGTTGAGCACTTGGAATCCGACAGAACCAATACTCACATTTTGTGTGCTAACATTTCGGTTAAACCCGACCTCATCGAACGAGATCAAAGCAAAGACAAGAGACAGGATGTGCAACTTCAAAGGCGAAAGAGAAGATACTTAAAGGAGAAGGATCGAATTCTCGGTACATGAAGATGGGATCATCGATTTCGGAATCGAGTTTGTGTCTGCAGTGACGAGCAGATTAGGAGCAGAATTCTACCAAGAAGCACACCGTTCGAAATACACTATACACCCTGGAGGAAAAAAGATGTATAAGGACTTGAAACGACATTTACGGTGGGTGAATATGAAGAACCAAGTAGCGAGTTCGTTGCGAGATGTTTGACTTGTCAACGAATAAAAGCAGAACACCAACGACCATCTGGTTTATTACAACCGTTGAGAATTCCCGAGTGGAAATGGGAACACATAACGATGGACTTCGTGACGGATCTACCAAGGACTAGACGAGGCGATGATGCTATATGGGTAGTCGTAGACCGACTCACGAAATTTGCACACTTCCTACCCATGAAGAAAACCGCGACTTGCGAGAAACTTGCGCAGATTTATATCCGAGAGATCATTCGACTGCATGGAATGCCAGTCGACATAGTGTCAGACAGAGACCCGAGATTTATCTCTAGATTCTGGAAATGCTTACATGAGGAATTGGGTACCTCGCTAAGTTTCAAAGACAAGAGCACATCCACAAACCGATGGCGCCCGAGCGAACGATTCAAACCCTGGAAGACATGCTGCGAGCATGCACGTTGGACTTCCAAGGAAGTTGGGATTCACACTTACCATTGGCCGAGTTCGCCTATAATAACAACTATCAGGCCACAATTGGGATGGCACCCTACGAAGCCTTGTATGGGCGAAAGTGTAGATCCCCACTACACTGGGAGATTGATGACCAATGGACTCCAAAAGAGAAACGAAAGTCACCATCGATTCCAAAGGTCGACTTAGTTCAGGAGGCCATGGAGAAGGTCAAGTTGATCAAGGAACGGATCCGCACAGCTCAGAGCCGCCAAAAGAGTTACGCGGACAAGAGGAGAAAGGACTTGGAATTTGAAGCCGGAGATGAAGTATTTCTCAGACTCTTGCCACGGAAAGGATTAATCAATCCAAAGAAGGGAGGCAAGCTAAGTCCGAGATATATTGGACCTTACAAGATTTTGCAGAGGATCGGGAAGTTGGCCTACCGACTCGAGTTACCGGCACAGTACGCGGGAATACACGATGTATTCCATGTATCGAGATTGAAAAAGTACCAACCGGATCCCGAACATATTATTACTCGTGATGCTCCTCCTCTGATGGAAAATTTATCTTACACCGAGGAACCAATTCGGATCATTGACCGGCCAGAACGCGTTGCGTAATAGAGAGATTCCGATGGTTAAGGTTGTATGGCGAAACCACAACCGAGACGAAGACGCAACATGGGAGATGGAAGAAGACATGAGGAATCAATATCCAGAGTTGTTCTGAAGAGAATTTGGGGACCAAATTCTTTTAAGGAGGGGTGAATGTGAGGCCCCGAATTTTAACAATGTGAGATACGATGTTATGTAGTGATTATTTATTCGGCTATGTATCACAAACCTATTATTAATGAAATGCGACTCTACTTTTGTTTATTTCTTCCAACGTCAATTATGCATTTCGCGGCCTTTGACGATTTTATATTCTCCTCTAGTATTATTATTTGATCAGTTAACTACGACTTTAGAACTATTGGACCCTCGATAATTTAGGAGTCTATTCCAATCCTTAACCAAATATTTCACCTTATTCTATAATACACTCTCAATCAACTTCCAATTTATTTTGAGGAAGATACACACTTTTTATTCTTTCACATCCTTATCATTATTTTTACCTCCTAAATATTTTTTTTACACATATATATAAACCTACACATTTCAATCTTAATCAAAAAAAAAATAATACTTATTTCCCCCCCAACTTTCGGCCATATGCATAAAGGGGGGGACAATATTTTTTTTCAACCAATTTTAGTGAATAAAGAAATGACAAGACAATGATGATTATTTCCCCAACTTTCGGCTCCTTGTTCTTAGGGGAATCTATCAATTGTTTTTTTTTTACCATCATACAATCTTAAGCCTAATATACATAAAAAAAAAAATTTGAAAATTACCAAATTTTCTGCCCTTCTAATTAAGGGAGTCAAGACCATTTTTTTCTTATCTTGTAACATTACTTACCCAACACTCTTCATTTCATACTTAGCACAAAAACACAAGACTTACTCCATTTTTCTCTCTAAAGGATCAAATTCATCAAACATAAGGTAAGAAATTGTGTTCTAAAAATCATCTTGTATTCTCTAGGTCATCATCTTCACTTCTTAACCTATGTTTGATTTTTGGTTTGAGGTATACTTAGAAGACTTGGGAGACACTAAGAGTCTTACCATCATCTTGAAAAGGACTTCAAGACTTTGAAGATTTTGAAGAGAAATTAGACTATAAGGTAAGAAATGGGATTTTTAGTACATTTTCTTCTTCTCTTCAATTTTCCAAAATCTTGATACTCCATTTTCATTTTTGGACTTTTAGGGGCTGACCTTAAGAGTTAGTTTAAGAGTGAAGAAGGAGACCCATTTTGAGACCTCTACTAGTCTTTTTTCCTCTACTACACAAGGTAAGTGTAGTTTTACCAATTTTCTTCACCTCCTTCTTCTTTCCTTAAATTTTCAACCTCATTTCCTAACTCCTATATTTTTTTTGGTATTCCTTGACCTAGGGGGCTGACCTAAGTCACTTCTCCTTCAAGAGTGATTTATTTCATCTTTCACCAACAAGTTCATTTTTAAGGTGGGTGGAAAAATCCTTTCAACTTCTAGGTGTTTTAAATTGAAAATATGCATGTAGTATTTTGTTATTGAGCACTTGAGATATATATTATGTATTTCATGCTATTTTCTTGTATCAAGTTGGAAAAATTCTCAAGTGTTGCTCAAAAATCGATTTATCGAAAAATAGGGCATACATGCATATTTTATTGTTATACTTGATGAAATTTTGTGTGAGAAGGATATGTATGTGTATGACTCTTGAAATCTATGTTTTGAATGATTTATAACCTGGACAAGTCGAGCATAATTGATTAAATTTCAATTTTTGGACTTAAAATGCAAAAATAGAAAGTTGGTGGACTTAATTGCAAGAAAATAAAACTTAAGGGACCCCTCTGTAATTTTCGATTTTTGGGACTGAACTCAGGTTCAAAAATTATGTTTTGACATTTTATTAAAGTTTTAAGAGTTTTTAGATAAATAAAATCAATCCTTAAAAGCCCAAGGACTAGATTGTAAAATTTGAGAAGTTTAAGGGATATTTTGCAAATTTCGAAACTGTACCAGACCCTAATTTTAAAATTTGAAATTTTAACTTTTAAGGGACTGGAAATAACATATTTTAAGTGTATTCCAAAAATCCAAGTGTTTAGAGCTTGGAAAGTAATTTTATAAAAATTGAGGGACCAAATTGTAAAAGATTAAACTTGAGGACCAAAATACAATTTCTAGGACTTATGCAGTCCATGCACCTGGAAATACTAATTTAACTATAACATAATTATATCTTGGACCCAAGGTTCAAATTTCATTAAAAGCAATTATTTCAAAATGGGACAAAAATGAGATTTTCAAAAGTTAAGGGACCTATACTTGCTTCTTTAAAAAAATGCTTTTGTCCCAATATTCCACTGACCTTAGTGACATTTTACAACTGGAATCACATTAAAAGCCCTTCCGGTTTGTGAGTTCCAATTATTTTACACTTAAAGCCCGAAATGGCAATTTTAACAAATTTGGGGCCAATATGAGAATCTTATAAAAAACTCGACCTCAAAACTTCAAAAACCTGAATCTCTGAACAATTTGGAGAATTTAGGAACTGACCTCATAATTTTTCAAGGTCGGGATATTTATTTATTTAATTTTAACCCCAAAAGTATTGGTTTTTACAAAACGGGGCTAAATTGTAAAATTTCTTTTTATCAAGGACCTAACTCAAATTATTTTTCTTTTACTAAAACAGCCCTGGACCCTCTGATTTCAATTCTTAATTAAAATATTTTATTTTCTCAAAAACCCCTTGACTTATTAGACCGCCTTGACCGATTAATACCCGATCGCGGGGCGACTTCCTCGTCTTGCGATTTGAATCTATAACGAGACTTATGTTCCACCTAATCTTTCAAGATATCAAAGATTGCTTATCTTCCCGATAATCATCTTCATCCAAATAACTCCACCAACGCCATAATTACCTTATGCAAATTTTTGAAAAACTTTTCATGAATCGCTTCCGAATCAATATACTCATTTGCCTGGTTGACTACCCGAACGTGTATTTAATTTATTGCTCGAGTCAACTTGGTGTGTCGAGCTCACAAATCGGAATGAATACGTCGGGGGATGGAACCGGCAGCTCGGCTACTATTCCACTCTTCCGGCCCCATCGTCCTAATCCCGCAACTGAGGGCCGGAGTTTGTCCAAGGGAAGCGGGTCGTAGTACTTGAGGTATAATCATGATTATGACGAATCCGAGCCTTGCTAGCTCCAACGTGGATTTTGTCTTTGCCTATAGAGCAATAAGGTGTGGTCTTGGACCATCATGAACGGGAGTTACAAGGAAGAACGAAGGAATCACTGTCTGATCCACACGATTCCGGAGTTGAACGGAACGTTTGGTTGGCGCTACACTTCAATACGCAACCGCTACTTGTAATGCATGGGTTGGCGCTACACTTCAGTACGCAACCACTAATTGTCTTGCATGGGATTGACGCTACACTTCAGTACGCAATCCTCCTGTCTTCTTGAATCATCGTGCCTGTGTGACCACGAACTATTTCTTAAACTATATAAATATATTACTTAATATATATTTATCACAATGCTTGTGGGCTATGTATGAAAACATGCATCATTCCTCACGCGTTTTCATACAACCGTTTTCTCGCATTAACTATATATATCGCCACACATGCACACGATCACCCCATCCACTGAGATTTATGTCTCACTCCCTCCTGTTTTCTAACCTTTAGATGAAGATTACGTTGAAGGCGTCGAACCTACCACAAATTGAATTCCTACAGTTGATGTGGAGCGACACTCCTTTTACTTTGATTGTTGTTGGTCTTTTCATTTTGTTTCTATTTGGACTGTAAGTTAAATTCGGATAATCTATTGGGTTGTATTCGGATTCCGTTGGACCTTAAGGTGTAATTTGTACTTGTGTGTATTTTATTCCGCTGCATTAGACTCTATTTCACTTGGAGTTTGTATCATTGGTTTAGACTATTGAATTATTCTGTTTAAGTGATTGATCGTCGTCGCGTCGCGTTTGGGGCGTGACAGTTATGGTATCAGAGCTCGGCTAGTAAGATGGAAACTTACACCGAGCTGACCCAGGATAGGACCCTCGGACTGTGTTAGGTAGTACCGCGACCTGACAATTAAGTGTGAAATCGATTTCAATAATGGCATAGAACTATATTATTGATATTTATGTTAAGTCAGAATTTATACTTGGAGAATCCATAATCATACTTGATTTGACTTAGTTGACTCTTGACTGACTTTCCTTAGTTATTCTTTCCTTGTTCTTCCCTATCTTTTCTTACTTCGACTAATCCTTCTTAGTTTGGCTTGTTCAGGATGGAGCCGACGCCACCTATCTGGTGGGAATTATTGGAGGCCCGCGCCGAACGTGATTACTTACGGGCATACACGAACCACTGGCACCAGGAATACCGAGCTATCTCGCACTGGCGGAAGAACGCCGCCGCAACCAAGAACTGACACACCTCCTGGCAAAGAGCCAAGAGGAGAAGAACGATCTTACCCTCCTTGCTAAGGATCGCGAGGATACCATCCGTGCTCGCGAGGATCAAATCCAGTCAATCCAGGAACACTTGGAAGTTACTCGCACGAAGATGGAACGCGCAAGGAAGGCCGGAAAGTGGGAAAGGGAGGCTTACATGTCGAGAGGCACCATCGATCGTCTCAAGATACTATCATCAAACAAATGCGGTGATAGAGGACCTCACGCATGCCTTAACTCGGGATCTTTGCTTTGGAGGATGCCTTAGCAGCTAATGCGCCACCGTTGCCACCACCCGAGACGGAACCCATGCCCGACTTCGAGGCCGATAATGAAGAGGATCCCGAGGAGGATCCTGAAGAAGATCCCGAAGAGGATCCCGATGAGGATCCAATGGAAGATGAAGAGCCCGAGGCGCTTGAAGCCGCCCCACTCGATGATGCTCTCGGATCGAGCAAAGGGCGTGGATTTAGCCGAGCCGGGCTAATGCTGAGGTGGTACCTCAGCCCGATCAGGATCCGATTATGGACGAGGCCACTAGTGATGATGACGGCGACCTCACCGAGTAGATAACTTCTATGCTAGATTTTAGCCGATGCTTAATTCCATCCTGTTGTATTTTGTTTTCAGTTGTACCTTAATCAAGTTGTATCCTGACTCTAGTTTATCTTCGATTTTATATTCATGTTGTATGAACTCATTCGGGTGTATTCAAATTTCACATCAATGAATATACTTTTTCTACTTATTCTATGTCTTGTGTATTGTTGTTGTGATATAACTTGTTATATGCAAGTACTTATTGAAATCATTCCTTTCTGAATTGTAGCTAAACTACAGATACATGGCTGGAAACCGTAGACGAGGGAGACCCCGCCGTGTTCCCCGTAGGTATCAGGACATACCCAGGGAACGGGTACCCTCCCCCGAACTACCACCACCTCATCCGCCAGTTGCAGGAGATAACTTGACTGCAATAGCCCTGCAACAGATACTGGTCTTCATGAGACAACAAGCAGAGCCTCAACGGCGTATTCCCGAGCCCGCTAGAGAGGCGAATGATCGCACCTTGGAGCGATTCTTGCGATTTGACCCACCAGCTTTCTTAGGAGAGCCTAATGACTTAAAGGCAGAAGAATGGATTGGGAAAATGAAGAATATCTTCAATGCTCTCCAATACTCAGGGGAACAAAAGGTTACGCTCGCCGTTTTCCGACTAGAATCGGCTGCTAGAGATTGGTGGAGAGCAGTTGAGAGAAAATGGGAACAGGACCAAGTAGATAGGACGTGGGAAAATTTCCTGGCTGAATTCAATGAGCAGTATATTCCCCAAGTTGTGAAGGAGGCACGCCGGGATGAGTTCCATAGGTTGAGACAGGGGAACATGTCTGTAGCCCAATACGAGTCTGAGTTCCATCGATTGTCCAAATACGCTCTGGGGACAATCAGTACAGAAGAGGACAAATTATATAAGTTCACACGGGGACTGGAGCTAGAACTTCAAAAGCAGCTTCTGACTGTTGAAATGACAACCTACTCCGCCGCGGTAAAGGCAGCTCTCCGCATCGAGTCGGGACTGAACCGTATTGGACAGATTCAACAGAGTAAGCCATCAAACAGTCACAAGAGGACAGTTGTGGGACAACCATCTAAGTCGCCTGTTAAATTTCAGAAGGGGTCAGATGTTAAGACAGAAAAAGGGAAAGGACCGATACAGGGAAAATCGGGTCAAGTATGTACACATTGCCAAAAACCAGGACACACTGTCAATGATTGTTGGCGCAAACAGGGGAGATGTTTGTTGTGTGGCAGTAACCATCATCAACTGAAGGATTGCCCGAAGTACGAGGATGGCACGAAACAAGTGCAGTCGCCAAAGCCGGGTAATGGCCAGGGAAATCGGGCAAAGATGCCCGCTCGAGCATTTCCACTAGCTGGACATGAGGCTCCAGAGGCAACAGACGTGGTAGAAGGTACGCTTCTAATATCTAGCCACTACGCTAAAGTACTATTTGACCCTGGATCAACGCATTCATTTGTCGCACCACATTTTGTACACAAGCTGCATGCATGCATGGAACATATGCCTATAGGTTTAGAAGTGTCCACTCCTATGGGCGCAAGCCAGATAACAGATATTATCTATAATGCATGCGAAGTTAACATTGATGAGATAAACTTTCCTGCTGATTTGATCTTGCTACCTATATCCGAATACGACATTATATTGGGAATGAACTGGTTGTCTGCACACCATGCACAAATGGACTGCCATCGCAAGTCCATTAAACTATGTGAACCCGGTAAGCCCGAAGTGGAAATTTCGGGAAGGGCACGGGTTAAGATTGCCCCAATCATTTCAGCAATGAAAGCGAGGAAGACGATCACTAGAGGGGCACAAGGGTACTTGGCGTTTGTAATTAACAAACCTAAGATTGAGACACAAATTAATCAAGTACCTATAGTATCGGAATATACAGATGTATTTCCACAAGAACTCACCACTGTCCCTCCAGATAGGGAAGTCGAGTTCACCATCGAGGTATTACTAGGAACCGCCCGATCGCTTAACGCCGTATAGAATGGCTCCTATCGAGTTACAAGAGTTGTAGACACAATTACGGTTGATGGATGTGGGATTTATCCGACCAAGCACGTCTCTCCCCGGGAGCACCGATACTATTCGTCAAGAAGAAGGATGGCACATTAAGGTGTGTATAGATTATCGCGATCCGAATAGTGTGACCATCAAGAACAAATACCCCCTCCCGAGGATAGACGAATCGTTTGATCAACTTCAAGGAGCGAGGTGTACTCAAGTTTGATTTACAACAAGGATATTATCGCTAAAGATCCGTGAAGAAGACGTTTCCAAAACGGCCTTTCGTATCGAGATATGGACACTACGAGTTTGTAGTGATGCCTTCGTGGCCCGACAAACGCACCAGCAGATGTTTATGGATATTATGCATCGAGTTTTTCTACCTTATTTGGATCAATTCGTAGTGATATTCATTGATGACATACTCGTATACTCTAAGTCTAGAGAAGAGCATGGACGCATCCAAAATTGTTTTGGAGACACTACGAGCACAAGCCGTATGCCAAATTCAAAGCAAGTGCGAATTTTGGCTTTGTGAAGTCGCATTCTTGGGACACATAGTATCCGCAAGACTGGGATCGCCGTAGATCCTTGAAGGCATGCGGTGGTTGAATGGAAACAACCAGAGTCCAGAACGGAGATCAAGTTTTTTTGATGTTGGATATTATCAAGATTTATCCGCAATTTCTCCAAGATAGCCGGACCACTCACTCGACTAACCTGAGAAGCAAGTCAAGTTTGAGTGGAATGACAAGTTTGAGACTAGTTTCCAAGAACTGAAGAAACGCCTTACTACAGCTCCAGTCTTAGCCCTTCCAAAGGGAACAGAAAACTTTGTCGTCTACAGTGATGCATCAAAGGAAGGACTAGGAGCAGTGCTCATGCAGGAAGGAAAGGTCATTGCTTATGCATCACGGAAACTCAAGCCGTATGAAACCAATTACCCAACGCATGACTTGGAATTGGCAGCAATAGTGTTTGCATTAAAGAAATGGAGGCACTATCTCTACGGAGCAACATTCACGGTTTACACAGATCATAAGAGCCTAAAGTATCTATTCTCTCAGAAAGATCTCAATTTGAGGCAACGAAGATGGATGGAGTTAATAGAAGACTATGACTTTGATATTCAATACCATCCCGGGAAAGCTAATGTAGTAGCTGACGCCTTGAGCGTAGCGTAGTTTAGCCAGACTAATGATTCGAGAGTGGAAATCATTAGAAGAGTTGAGCACTTGGAATCCGACAAGAACCAATACTCAAATTTTGTGTGCTAACATTTCGGTTAAACCCGACCTACTGAACGAGATCAAAGCAGCACAAGAGACAGATGTGCAACTTTAAAGACTGAAAGAGAAGATACTTAAAGGAGAAGGATCAGAATTCTCAGTACATGAAGATGGGATCATCGATTTTCGGAATCGAGTTTGTGTACCGAGTGACGAGCAGATTAGAGAGAGAATTCTACCGAGGAAGCACACCGTTTGAAATACACTATACACCCTGGAGGAAACAAGATGTATAAGGACTTGAAACGACATTTGGTGGGTGAATATGAAGAACCAAGTAAGCGAGTTCGTTGTAGATGTTTGACTTGTCAACGAATAAAAGCGTAACACCAACGACCATCCGGTTTATTACAACCGTTGAGAATTCCCGAGTGAAAATGGGAACACATAACGATGGACTTCATGACGGATCTACCAAGGACTAGACGAGGCGATGATGCTATATGGGTAGTCGTAGACCGACTCACAAAATTTGCACACTTCCTACCCATGAAGAAAACCGACAGCTTGCAGAAACTTGCGCAGATTTATATCCGAGAGATCATTCGACTGCATGGAATGCCAGTCGACATAGTGTCAGACAGAGACCCGAGATTTATCTCTAGATTCTGGAAATGCTTACATGAGGAATTGGGTACCTCGCTAAGTTTCAGCACAGCAGCACATCCACAAACCGATGGCCAGTCTGAGCGAACGATTCAAACCCTGGAAGACATGCTGCGAGAATGCACGTTGGACTTCCAAGGAAGTTGGGATTCACACTTACCATTGGCCGAGTTCGCCTATAATAACAGCTATCAGGCCACAATTGGGATGGCACCCTACGAAGCCTTGTATGGGCGAAAGTGTAGATCCCCACTACACTGGGAGATTGATGACCAATGGACTCCAAAAGAGAAACGAAAGTCACCATCGATTCCAAAGGTCGACTTAGTTCAGGAGGCCATGGAGAAGGTCAAGTTGATCAAGGAACGGATCCACACAGCTCAGAGCCGCCAAAAGAGTTACGCGGACAAGAGGAGAAAGGACTTGGAATTTGAAGCCGGAGATGAAGTATTTCTCAGACTCTTGCCACGGAAAGGATTAATCAATCCAAAGAAGGGAGGCAAGCTAAGTCCGAGATATATTGGACCTTACAAGATTTTGCAGAGGATCGGGAAGTTGGCCTACCGACTCGAGTTACCGGCACAGTACGCGGGAATACACGATGTATTCCATGTATCGAGATTGAAAAAGTACCAACCGGATCCCGAACATATTATTACTCGTGATGCTCCTCCTCTGATGGAAAATTTATCTTACACCGAGGAACCAATTCGGATCATTGACCAGCAGATACGTCAGTTGCGTAATAGAGAGATTCCGATGGTTAAGGTTGTATGGCGAAACCACAACCGAGACGAAGACGCAACATGGGAGATGGAAGAAGACATGAGGAATCAATATCCAGAGTTGTTCTGAAGAGAATTTGGGGACCAAATTCTTTTAAGGAGGGGTGAATGTGAGGCCCCGAATTTTAACAACGTGAGATACGATGTTATGTAGTGATTATTTATTCGGCTATGTATCACAAACCTATTATTAATGAAATGCGACTCTACTTTTGTTTATTTCTTCCAACGTCAATTATGCATTTCGCGTTTTCGGGCCTGACGATTTTATATTCTCCTCTAGTATTATTATTTGATCAGTTAACTACGACTTTAGAACTATTGGACCCTCGATAATTTAGGAGTCTATTCCAATCCTTAACCAAATATTTCACCTTATTCTATAATACACTCTCAATCAACTTCCAATTTATTTTGAGGAAGATACACACTTTTTATTCTTTCACATCCTTATCATTATTTTTACCTCCTAAATATTTTTTTTACACATATATATAAACCTACACATTTCAATCTTAATCAAAAAAAAAAATAATACTTATTTCCCCCCCAACTTTTCGGCCATATGCATAAAGGGGGGGACAATATTTTTTTTCAACCAATTTTAGTGAATAAAGAAATGACAAGACAATGATGATTATTTCCCCAACTTTCGGCTCCTTGTTCTTAGGGGAATCTATCAATTGTTTTTTTTTACCATCATACAATCTTAAGCCTAATATACATAAAAAAAAAAAATTGAAAATTACCAAATTTTCTGCCCTTCTAATTAAGGGAGTCAAGACCATTTTTTTCTTATCTTGTAACATTACTTACCCAACACTCTTCATTTCATACTTAGCACAAAAACACAAGACTTACTCCATTTTTCTCTCTAAAGGATCAAATTCATCAAACATAAGGTAAGAAATTGTGTTCTAAAAATCATCTTGTATTCTCTAGGTCATCATCTTCACTTCTTAACCTATGTTTGATTTTTGGTTTGAGGTATACTTAGAAGACTTGGGAGACACTAAGAGTCTTACCATCATCTTGAAAAGGACTTCAAGACTTTGAAGATTTTGAAGAGAAATTAGACTATAAGGTAATAAATGGGATTTTTAGTACATTTTCTTCTTCTCTTCTATTTTCCAAAATCTTGATACTCCATTTTCATTTTTGGACTTTTAGGGGCTGACCTTAAGAGTTAGTTTAAGAGTGAAGAAGGAGACCCATTTTGAGACCTCTACTAGTCTTTTTTCCTCTACTACACAAGGTAAGTGTAGTTTTACCAATTTTCTTCACCTCCTTCTTCTTTCCTTAAATTTTCAACCTCATTTCCTAACTCCTATATTTTTTTTGGTATTCCTTGACCTAGGGGGCTGACCTAAGTCACTTCTCCTTCAAGAGTGATTTATTTCATCTTTCACCAACAAGTTCTTTTTTAAGGTGGGTGGAAAAATCCTTTCAACTTCTAGGTGTTTTAAATTGAAAATATGCATGTAGTATTTTGTTATTGAGCACTTGAGATATATATTATGTATTTCATGCTATTTTCTTGTATCAAGTTGGAAAAATTCTCAAGTGTTGCTCAAAAATCTGATTTATCGAAAAATAGGGCATACATGCATATTTTATTGTTATACTTGATGAAATTTTGTGTGAGAAGGATATGTATGTGTATGACTCTTTAAATCTATGTTTTGAATGATTTATAACCTGGACAAGTCGAGCATAATTGATTAAATTTCAATTTTTGGACTTAAAATGCAAAAATAGAAAGTTGGTGGACTTAATTGCAAGAAAATAAAACTTAAGGGACCCCTCTGTAATTTCCGATTTTTGGGACTGAACTCAGGTTCAAAAATTATGTTTTGACATTTTATTAAAGTTTTAAGAGTTTTTAGATAAATAAAATCAATCCTTAAAAGCCCAAGGACTAGATTGTAAAATTTGAGAAGTTTAAGGGCTATTTTGCAAATTTCGAAAATGTACCAGACCCTAATTTTAAAATTTGAAATTTTAACTTTTAAGGGACTGGAAATAACATATTTTAAGTGTATTCCAAAAATCCAAGTGTTTAGAGCTTGGAAAGTAATTTTATAAAAATTGAGGGACCAAATTGTAAAAGATTAAACTTGAGGACCAAAATACAATTTCTAGGACTTATGCAGTCCATGCACCTGGAAATACTAATTTAACTATAACATAATTATATCTTGGACCCAAGGTTCAAATTTCATTAAAAGCAATTATTTCAAAATAGGACAAAAATGAGATTTTCAAAAGTTAAGGGACCTATACTTGCTTCTTTAAAAAAATGCTTTTGTCCCAATATTCCACTGACCTTAGTGACATTTTACAACTGGAATCACATTAAAAGCCCTTCCGGTTTGTGAGTTCCAATTATTTTACACTTAAAGCCCGAAATGGCAATTTTAACAAATTTGGGGCCAATATGAGAATCTTATAAAAAACTCGACCTCAAAACTTCAAAAACCTGAATCTCTGAACAATTTGGAGAATTTAGGAACTGACCTCATAATTTTTCAAGGTCGGGATATTTATTTATTTAATTTTAACCCCAAAAGTATTGGTTTTTACAAAACGGGGCTAAATTGTAAAATTTCTTTTTATCAAGGACCTAACTCAAATTATTTTTCTTTTACTAAAACAGCCCTGGACCCTCTGATTTCAATTCTTAATTAAAATATTTTATTTTCTCAAAAACCCCTTGACTTATTGGACCGCCTTGACCGATTAATACCCGATCGCGGGCGACTTCCTCGTCTTGCGATTTGAATCTATAACGAGACTTATGTTCCACCTAATCATTCAAGATATCAAAGATTGCTTATCTTCCCGATAATCATCTTCATCCAAATAACTCCACCAACGCCATAATTACCTTATGCAAATTTTTGAAAAACTTTTCATGAACTGCTTCCCGAATCAATATACTCGACTGCCTGGTTGACTACCCGAACGTGTATTTAATTTATTGCTCGAGTCAACTTGGTGTGTCGAGCTCACGGTCGGAATGGATACGTCGGGGATGGAACCGGCAGCTCGGCTACTATTCCACTCTTAGGCCCCATCGCCCTAATCCCGCAACCGAGGGACGGAGTTTGTCCAAGGGAAGCGGGTCGTAGTACTTGAGGTATAATCATGATTATGACGAATCCGAGCCTTGCTAGCTCCAACGTGGATTTTGTCTTTGCCTATGGAGCAATAAGGTGACAGTCTTGGACCATCATGAACGGGAGTTACAAGGAAGAACGAAGGAATCATTTGTCGATCCACACGATTCCCGGAGTTGAACTAACGTTTGGTTGGCGCTACACTTCAATACGCAACCGCTACTTGTAATGCATGGGTTGGCGCTACACTTCAGTACGCAACCACTAATTGTCTTGCATGGGATTGACGCTACACTTCAGTACGCAATCCTCCTGTCTGCTTGAATCATCGTGCCTGTGTGACCACGAACTATTTCTTAAACTATATAAATATATTACTTAATATATATTTATCACGATGCTTGTGGGCTATGTATGAAAACATGCATCATTCCTCACGCGTTTTCATACAACCGTTTTCTCGCATTAACTATATATATCGCCACACATGCACACGATCACCCCATCCACTGAGATTTATGTCTCACTCCCTCCTGTTTTCTAACCTTTAGATGAAGAATACGTTGAAGGCGTCGAACCTACCACAAATTGAATTCCTACAGTTGATGTGGAGCGACACTCCTTTTACTTTGATTGTTGTTGGACTTTTCATTTTGTTTCTATTTGGACTGTAAGTTAAATTCGGATAATCTATTGGGTTGTATTCGGATTCCGTTGGACCTTAAGATGTAATTTGTACTTGTGTGTATTTTATTCCGCTGCATTAGACTCTATTTCACTTGGAGTTTGTATCATTAGTTTAGACTATTGAATTATTCTGTTTAAGTGATTGATCGTCGTCGTGTCGCTTTTGGGGCGTGACACTACTAAACTAATCATAATAGATATTTTTTTTAATCTTATCTCCATAATTCATGTTTTTTTACATTAACAACGGCTAATTAAATTGCAATTTTATGATTTGCAAAAGAAGCCTTCAACTTTCAAAAACTTTCAAAAACCGCTCGATTTGGTATTTTGGTAGCTAGAAATTGAAAAATCTACAAGATCCACGATTTGAATGTTAGTAAATTTGTGCTATATCCTATGGGGAAATTTACATCAACCATTGACAATTCCATAAGTATTACCCTATTTTGGTCCTATTATGTTAGGAAAGAAATTTACTGCTTGTATTTATAATACATAAAAAACCTAAAAAGATTTTAGCAATCATTGACTATTGAAAGAGGATTTGTTAAAACCATATTTTTGCAGTATATAGTGATATTAATCTTATATATAATTACTCTATCAAATTAGCAGAAATATTACCAAGAATCCTCCCCTAAAAAAATGGAGCACAAATATGCACAAATTTTCGTCATAATGGCAATTTTGATGGCAATTTCAACAACTTTAGCACAAACAGATCAGAAAAATGTCAAAGACGAAAAACCTTGTATTGTTGTCTGTGAAGACTTCTGCAAGAATAAGGCAGACATTAACAAATGTGTGATGAATTGTGTGGCTAATTTTTGCAGGCCTCCTAAGGTTACTTCAACTCTGTCATATTACTGCAAGTTGCAACCGCGGTTGTGCTCTTGACAAATTAATGCTCCAAAACTGCCCAAGGTAATGTCTATTTTTTCTTTTATTCCTTTCGATATATATAAATATATTTGGGATAATTACAACCCCAAGGTTTGGGATGATTAAAAAAAAAACAGAGGTTTTTTTTCTTAAATTTACTGAGTAGCTGTACAATTTCTATAAAACTATGAGAGATTTTTAAAATATTTTTTGCTTATAAAATGGGGAACATAAGACGAAATCAAATGATTTTTCTTTTTTTTTTTTTGTAATTGTCCGCAACCTAGGTCATAGGGGGGATTTGTAATTATCCTTATTAATTTTTTTTTGATTTCTATATTTATGAAATTTAACGTAAGAATTGGAAAAACAAATTGGTCCCATAACTATACAGATGGTGAAATCGGTCTTGTGAAAATTATGTTTCGCCAAAAAAATCCTACGATTTAAAAAAACAAAGAAAAAGTTTCGTGAATTGAGTCCTTTTTCACTGAAAATTGAATACATTGCCAGAAAATGTTTCGGCTAATTTTGAAATTTCTGATAAGAAAAAGACTAAATTTGTGAACTTTTTTTTTATTGTAGAGTATTTTTGCAAAATGTAATTCTTTACAGAACCAATTTTACCAAACCCAGCCCTATACAGTTACAAAAACAAAATTGCAATTTTACATAAAAAGGTGAGATGCGTATTTCCATATTCTTGATAAACATGCACATCGTGTTCGCCTGAAAAAGTGTATGAGCTTCCGTAAAAGAGAAACTTTGTATTTTCACATTAATTAGATATAACAGTAGAAGTTTTAGAATTTGATTGCTTTCTTCCTTTAAAAAAAATTGTGATAAAATTGATATGTTAACAATTATAATTCTGCGTTTTGATTTTTAGCAGATGCAGATCAAATGTTAAGTTGCGTGGATGTGATTCGTGATGCTCTGTTAAAATATTATGAGATAATGCTACAAATATGTATTTACTTCTAATTTTTATTTGATGAATAATAAAAGAAGTGACCGTTATTGTTTCTCAATTATATATTTAAAGAAATATTATTATGCAGCTTCAGATTTTCAATTATATGTACGTTTTAAATTAAGCACATGTATACACACATATATCTTTGGAATATATATAGGTGGTATATATGCAGTAATTTTTTAAAATCAAGCAACAAAAACCCATTAGAGAATAATTAGATAATTAAGAAAGAATTCAACATTGAGTACTTTGTGAAAATTTTATGATATTGATGCATACAAAGTTGATTTCACTATACATTAATGGTCAGTGGCATGAGTGAGAACTAGACACTAAAGTATAATTTGAAATCAGCAATAGGTTATTCCTCAAAACAAAAACAAAATCAAAAAAAGGTTGATATGAGTAGTCATATCACGCCATTATTTAAGATTAAATATTATATTTTCGTTTATTTCTAAATATAACATTTTATTAAGATCAGCTACCACCTGATGTGTTTCATTAGTACTAAAAAAGATTAAATTTTATTATTTATCAAAGTAAAATTTACTAAACTTTAAAAGTTAATTCAGGATCGTATAATATTGTATTTTCATAATTAGAAAATAATACATGTAGAACTCGTATCTCGGATTTTGATCTGGATTTGTGCATTCAATATTCTTCCATCATTATATAAGCAATCTATAGTACAAATAATAAATAAATTCTTCTCATTTAAATAAAATATAGGTTCTAATACTATTTTAAACTTGATCTTAGGCATATTAATTATTTTGGCTATCAAGGGCATTTTGGAAATAATTGAAATATAGAAATAACCCTTAGGACCAAATTTGCATCAACTTAAAACTTATAGAACTAGAATTGCAAAAATCTAAAACTTATATATGGGACTAAAATTGCAAAAAAGGCAAAATGTGCATGACTAAAATTGTAATTTCAGAAATTACAGGACTAATATTGCAACACCTCCATAGATGCAAGACTAATTTTGCATTTTTTCGATTATATATGAAATTTGATCCTTAAGTCCTTAAAGTAAAGTTTCTATTTAATTAAAACATTTCTAATATCTTCTGAATGCATCGTGGAGCTCAAATAAGAATTTCATATGAGTACTGCAAATGGTTTGTCGTCTATTTTTTCTCGAAAAAAATTTGTAACATCTTTACACGCCAAAAGTTCCAAAAGTCACTTGATTCTAGTTGTCTTCATTAATCATTAGTAAAAAAGCCATTTATGCCCTTGGCAAAGAAAGAATGAGGAATTTGTTGTCTCTCAAAGATAGTCGGGCGTAAGCTCTGGAAGTTCGAGTTATCAAAAAAAAAAAAAAAAAAAAAAAAAAGCCATTTATGCAATTTTATTTTTTGTAATTCTTGTCTTGCGTTATATCTTATGCAATGTTGTAAAAATTGGCCTAGCTAGGAATTTGACGCTCCTAGGCCGAACCAATTTTGTCTAAAATCGGTGAAATATATCGTCACTGACGGAGCTAGTATAGGACGAGTGCGGTCCATGGACCGCACTCAGTTAAGCTGATCAATGACTATAACCATATGTTATATTAAAAAAATAAAAAAATTCTATCCATTCAAGGCCAAATGCCCACACTCACATGATGAGCTATAGAATCCTCATGAAAAAAAACCATAGATCACAGGTAGATATTAACTTTAAGGAACAAAAATACAGATATAGGGAACAAAAAGCAAATTTTAGTCCCATTAATTAAATATATCAAAAACAAAATGGACTATTGAAAAACCTACTCACCACAATCAACCACAACAGGATACAAAGGAATATATCTTTATCTTTTTTTTCTTGCCTTTCTCTTCTTTTTTAAATTAGAAGCATTTTAAAGTCTGATTTTTTTTTGAGGGAACTGAAATTTTTATTTTTGATAACAAGAAATAAATAAGTAAGATTTTAATGGTTTGGGAGATCAAATTTGAAGAGCATATTTGTTCCAAGGTACAACTTGCTTATTTTTATTAAAATAGTTTTTATTTTCTATTTATTAAAATTTCGACACGAGAAAGGACGAAATGACAAAATTTCCGACCGCACTGGCCGGAAATCTTGGCTATGCCACGGTATGTCGTAGACTATGTTCTGTCCCCTTTTTTCTGCTTAATTACACCAAAAGAGGAGATGGGTAACCGAAATCATAAATTTGTTACTATATCAAACGAAAAAGCAATAACAAAGAAATGTACTTTTATTATATATATGGATGATGTTATCCGTAACAAAGATCAAGTACTTATAAAAAGAATACACATAAAAATACTGATTGAAACATGATAACATGATCTCATGATGCAATCAAGTACTTATAAATCCTCGATTGATCATGGCTCGCTCTTTCCAGTTGCCAGACTTGAAGCAATAATCGTACGAGGTACGCACCCTCGACCACAACCCTCGACACATTCGTTGAAATTGGGCTCACCTTTGCAGCGAATATTACTGTGATGATAACTTGTGCCTGTTTCCTCTCCATTTTCTTCTTCTTGTTTATGTTAATATTTTTTCAGTTTTTGTTGTTGTAAGAGAGTGTCAATATACATATATATATATATGTGTGTGTGTATTATTGTATAGTTGTGTGGTAGGTGCACTAATTATATGAAATGAATTTGTATGATTTCATTTCCTTATTTTTGCTACAAGGATCTTATTTTGTTTCTCCAAATCTTGTCACGGGCAAACCTATTTATGTCAATAAATATGTAGTTAATTGCGTATCTTCACTTACAAAGGAAAGCAACTTTGATATATATATATATAGGGAGAGGGTTATATAAGACCACCTCATAGGTTAAGTCCATAGGGACCAATCCTAGCCGCATATCTAGATTTTTCAATGGTTGTGATTTTAGAGCTAAAAATCCAGATTAAATGTTGGTAATTAGAGAAAGGGTAAATTAGTCATCCTACAAAATTACCCAATATTCATGGGATTCTGTTCACATTATGATCACACAATCTATCCAAATCTCACATCAAATTCAACATGAACAATCTCATCTTCATTAATCATCCTCCTTCTTCTTCAACTAACTACTGTGAGAAATCATTCATCCTTCTTTTTCAATGCACTATTGTGTGAAAAAAGTTGCAGACAATTCGCCATAGTTGCTAGAGCTTGACTTCAGTTCGAAGTTTACTTATGAAGATGTAATTTGTTGCTTGTGTAGATGTGTCATTGTGTTTTTATATACCATTAACTACATAAGCAAGTCATAAGCAACAAATCCATACTACATAAGAAACAATCATATACTACATAAGCAACAAATATACACTAGTATGCACCACGAATATATTAGCTACGTAAGCAAGTCATAGCAACAAACCCATACTACATAAGCAACAAGAACTATACTACATAAGCAACGAATATACACTATGTATGCACCACGGATACATTAACTACATAAGCTGTGAAGCCCTCGATTTTTATTCGAACATGTACTTGTTTCACGTATCGTCCTTGTATTAATTTGACTATTTTACCGCGTCGCTTTGACGGGTAAATATTAATGATACATATATTTTGCATTTAATTTCTTTTATCTATTACTTGTGATCATAATTATTTATTAATTCTATTTCGCATTAATTTTGTGTATCTATTAGTCACCTTAGAATTTTAAGAGACTATTTATTTTAGAGATTTTTACCTTATAGAATTAAGAATTCGATTTAGAATAAGTGATCATGAGACTCATAAGTGATCAAGGAAATCACTAATTATTTTGGAGATTGATATTATTCATCTATCATCATCAATTTTGGGACAAAAAAAATATGGAAATACCACAACTACCCCTCATGTTGGACGACCATGATGTATATTTTGGTGTAGAAATAACTCCCAACTCTTGTACATGTACACCTTATGTATTCATCTTGTGTATTTCTATACCATTAATTCAAACCTACATCTTAGATTAATCTACCAATTCCCCACCTCAATAATTACCAAACAAAAGTGATTCCCCCCAAAACTTAGCATTTTGGCTAATTGTCCCTAGTAAAGTTGCCTATTACTATTTGTCCTTTTATTTTTCTTTTAAAATTCAATAACTTTCTTATTTTTTATCCATTTTTTACGTATAATATATCAAATTAATCGCCTTTTCACGATTGTCGATTTGACACCCATATTGCATATATAAAATAAAAAATACACATAAGTTTATATGATATAAGATATATATATTTACAAATAAATCTTATTTTGTAATGGGCTATAATAATTATACATTTGGGCTATTGGACATTAATTTATAAATTCATATATTTTGGTATTTGTGATAAATGTATATTTGTTATGTGGGCTTAGCCCATTTCTTCATAATTATATAGAATTGTATTTAAGTTTATTAAATCCAATTAAAAAATATTTATTTTAAATGAAGAAAATATATCATTATATGTATCCAAGTAGTATATGTTTTATATATATTATATATATCCATATATAACATTATATTTATTTATCTAATAATAAATTAAATTTATATTTCAAATAAAATTATATTCATAATAGTATTTTCTATATAGAAAATTATTTTTAATATTTAATTAACATACTTTTCAGGTTAATATAAATTATTTTTTTTTATTTATCAACGTATTTTGATATTGAACTTTCAAATTTGTATATTTGGACTATTTGATATGAATATTTCTGTTTGATACTTCTTTTTTTATATCTGTGTATATATAAAAATAAATAATTTTTACTTTTTTCGAAATATTTTATTTTTCCCTAATATTATGCTGCAAAATATAAAACATGATTTTGTTTAATCTATACATCTATATATATAATAATCAAGTCACTTAGAAATAGTAGTCAAAATATTTTCCCGCCTAAACCACCTTTCTAGAATTAGTAAAATACGATTTCATTAATTATCCTGATTTTGTTAAAACTACAAAACACTATTTTCAGGATTCTAATTAGTTTATTTTCGATTATATATTATTCATTAATTTTATTTATTCAAAATGTACATTGATTATAGTAAATCTTGCAATTATATGAAAGTTTGAGTATTTGATTTATTGCAATCAAATTTCTATCCATAAATCTATATATATATATATATATATATATATATAAAGAGAGTCACCTATAAATAGTAATCAAAAAACATTCCCGCCTAATAACACTATTCTAGAATTAGTAAAATATAATTATAATAGGTAACACTGATTTTGGTAATTAGTAATATAATTCTGGAAAATTTATATATATATATATATATATATATATATATATTGTCACGCCCCAAACGCGATGCGACGGCGATCAATCACTTAAATAGAGATAAACCCAACATTCTAGAAAACGATGCCACAATCCCAAGTGAAACAAGGTCTAAAGCAGCGGAAAAACTACAAGTACAACAAGATTACAATTACATCCCAACAACTTAATAGCTTACAGTCCAGAACTAGGAATAAAGTACACATCATATCACAGCTTAAGTGTCAAATGGGTCCCACGCCCTTCAATTACAGTCCAGATTTCAAAGGAAATAAAAGAGTCCAACATCAGAAAAATAAAAGAAAATAGTCCAGCAACATAGATAACGATAGGAAATGAGTTCAACGGGCAAAGCTCGAGAGTTCAATTCAAGGCAAGTTCAGCTTCTTCGACAAAGTCATCTTCTAAGGTTAGAAAACAGGAGGGGTGAGACAGAAATCTCAGTGGATGGGGTGATCGTGTGCAAGTGTGGCGATATATATAGTAATGCGAGAAATTTAGTTGTATGAAAATGCGTGAGAGATGATGCATGAATTCACACACAGTCCACAAGCGTCGTGAAAAATATATTAAGTAATATACTTATACAGTTTAAGAAAATAGTTCGTGGTCACTCAGGCACTATGTTCAAGCAGTCAGGAGGATTGCGTATGGATTTGTAACGCCAATCCTATGCAAGGCAAGTAGCGGTTGCGTACGGATTTGTAGCGCCAACCTATGCAATACAAGTAGCGGTTGCGTACGGATTTGTAGCGCCAACCAAACAGTCCGATTAACTCCGGAATCGTGTGGATGGACAACGATTCCTTCGTTCTTCCTTGTAACTCCCCGAGTAAGATGGTCCAAGACCTGTCACCTTATCGCTCCGTAGACAAAGACAAAATCCACAGTGGAGCTAGCAAGGCTCGGATCTATCATAATCATGATTATACCTCAAGTACTACGACCCGCTTCCCTTGGACAAACTCCGTCCCTCGATTGCATGGATTAGGACGATGGGGCCGGAAGAGTGGAATAGCAGCCGAGCTGCCCGGTTCCATCCCGGACGTATCCATTCTGGATGGTGAGCTCGACACACCAAGTTGACTCAAGACAGAAAGTAAATACAAGTTAATTAGTCAAACAGCAAATGATCAGTATATTGATTCAGGGAAGTAGTTCAGTAAAATTTTTAAAAATTGCGAGTGGCAATTATGGTGTTGGTGGAGTTATTTGGATGAAGATGATTATCGGGAGGATAAGCAATCTTCGATATCTTGAAAGATTAGGTGGAACATAAGTCCAATTATAGATTCAAATCGCAAGACGAGGAAGTCGCCCCGCGATCGGGTATTAATCGGTCAAGGCGGTCCAATAAGTCAAGGGGTTTTTGAGAAAATAAAATATTTTAATTAAGAATTGAAGTCAGAGGGTCCAGAGCTGTTTTAGTAAAAAGAAAATAATTTGAGTTAGGTCCTTGATAAAAAGAAAATTTACAATTTAGCCCCGTTTTGTAAAAACCAATACTTTTGGGGTTAAAAATTGAATAAATAGATATCCCGACCTTGAAAAATTATAAGGTCAGTTCCTAAATTCTCCAAATTGTTCAGATATTCAGGTTGTTTGAAGTTTTGAGGTCCAGTTTTTATAAAATTCTCATATTGGCCCCAAATTTGTTAAAATTGCCATTTCAGGCTCTAAGTTTAAAATAATTGGAACTCACAAACCGGAAGGGCTTTTAATGTGATTCTAGTTGGAAAATATCACTATGGTTAGTGGGATATTGGGACAAAAGCAGTTTTAAAAAGAAATAAGTTTAGGTCCTTTAATTTTTGAAAATTTCATTTTTGTCCCATTTTGTAATAATTGCCTTTAAGGCCTTTAGGGGTCCAATTGTTATGAAATTTGAACCTTGGGTCCAAGATATAATTATGTTATAGTTAAATTAGTATTTCCAGGTGCACGGACTGCATAAGTACTGGAAATTGTATTTTGGTCCTCAAGTTTAATCTTTTACAATTTGGTCCCTCAATTTTTATAAAATTACTTTCCAAGCTCTAAACACTTGGATTTTTGCAATACACTTAAAATATGTTATTTCCAGTCCCTTAAGACTTAAAATTTCAAATTTTAAAATTAGGGTCTGGTACAGTTTCGAAATTTGCAAAATAACCCTTAAACTTCTCAAATTTTACAATCTAGTCCTTGGGCTTTTAAGGGTTGATTTTATTTATCTAAAAACTCTTAAAACTTTATTAAAATATCAAAACATAATTTTTGAACCTGAGTTCAGTCCCAAAAATCAAAAATTACAGAGGGGTCCCTTAAGTTTTATTTTCTTGCAATTAAGTCCACCAACTTTCCATTTTTGCATTTTAAGTCCAAAAGTTGAATTTTAATCAATTATGCTCGACTTATCCAGGTTATAAATCATTCGAAATATAGATTTCAAGAGTCATACACATACATATCCTTCTCATACAAAATTTCATCAAGTATAACAATAAAGTGTGCATGTATGCCCTATTTTTCGATAAATCGCATTTTTGAGCAACACTTGAGAATTTTTCCAACTTGATATAAGAAAATAGCATGCAATACATAAAATATATATCAAGTGATCAATAACAAAATACTACATGCATATTTTCAATTTAAAACACCTAGAAGTTGAAAGGATTTTTCCACCCACCTTAAAAATGAACTTGTTGGTGAAAGATGAAATAAATCACTCTTGAAGGAGAAGTGACTTAGGTCAGCCCCTAGGTCAAGGAATACCAAACAAAATGTTGGAGTTAGGAAATGAGGCTAAATCTTTAAGGAAAGAAGAAGGAGGTGAAGAAAATTAGTAAAACTACACTTACCTTGTGTAGTAGATGAAATGAGACTAGTAGAGGTCTCAAAATGGGTCTCTTTGCTCACTCTTAAAACACTCTTAAGGTCAGCCCCTAAAAGTCCAAAAATGAAAATGGAGTATCAAAATTTTGGAAAATAGAAGAGAAGAAAATGTACTAAAAATCCTATTTCTTACCTTATAGTCCAATTTCTTTCACAATTTCTTGAGGTCTAGTCAAGATGGTTCCAAGTCTCTATCATCTTCAAGTTGTCTTCTAAGTGTACCTCAAACCAAAAATCACACTTAGGTTAAGGAGTGAAGAGGATGAGCTAGAAATATCAAAATGGATTGAAGAAGAAAATTCCTCACCTTGTAGTAGTGATAGTTTTGAAAATAAAGAAGTAAGAAGAGTTTTTTTTTTTTTTTTTTTTTAAGTGTTTGAAGAAAGAAGAAAGTGTTTAAAGATATGAAGAAATGTTTGAAGATATGAAGAAGTTGTGTTTGAAGATATGAAGAAATGTTTGAAGATATGAAGAAGTTGTGTTTGAAGATATGAAGAAATGTTTGAAGATATGAAGAAGTTGTGTTTGAAGATATGAAGAAATGTTTGAAGATATGAAAATTGTTTGAAGATATGAAGAATGTGTGTTTTGAAGATATGAAGTTTGTTTGAAGATTTGAAGAATGTGTTTTGAAGATATGAAGAAATGTTTGAAGATATGAGAAAATGTTTGAAGCTATGAAGAAATTGTGTTTGAAGATATGAAGAAATGTTTGAAGATATGAAGAAGTTGTGTTTGAAGATATGAAGAAATGTTTGAAGATTTGAAGATTTGAAGAAGAAGATGAACTTATGATTAGGTAAAATGTTGGAGGATTTTTGGAGAGAAGTTGGAGAGAAGATTTGTGTTATGTTTTGGTTAAAGGATGAGTTAGGATAATAATTGGGGAAGTTAGGACATAAATTAAATAGTTAGGTTACTTTCTTAGGGACAATTGGCCAAAAGCTAGGTTTTAGGGAGAAATTTAAAATTCGTTGAGTTGACTAATGGGGTAGTGGGATTTGTAGAGAAAATTATTAATTGTAGGCTTGGAAGACATAAGATAAAATAGAAATAAAATTATCAAAATTTTATTTATTTTTTTGTCCAATAATAATTTTGTTGGGAGATACAAAATGATAAAATAGTGGTAGAAGAAAAATTGAGTTATTTTCCCCATTTAAAGTGGTAATTTCGAAAATTAGGAAAAAAAAGAAAAAAATTATTTGGTTTCTTTTCATTATAAAATTGAGGGGAAAAAAATAAAATGTATAAATATCCACAATTAAATATTTAGAAATTTAAAATAAAGATGTGAAATAAGAAATGTATAATTGAAAAATAAATTGGAAGTTGGTTGGGATGAATTATAGAATAAGATGAAATATTTGGATAAGGATCGAAATGTACTCCTAAATTTTCGAGGGTCTAATATTTCTAAAGTCGTAGTCATTCGATCAAGTATTAATACTAGAGGAAAACCTAAAATTGTTAAGCCCGAAAATGAGGAAGACGTAATTGAAGTTGGAAGAAATGATTAAAAGTCGGGTCGTATTTTATTAATAACGGTTCGTGTTACTAAACCAAATAAATAAATCACTGCATAACGTCGTATCTCACATCGTGAAAATTCGGGGCGTCACATTCACCCCTCCTTAAAAGAATTTGGTCCCCAAATTCTTTTTTGAAATAATTCCTTCGAAATTCTAGATGAGATTCATACTTATTGTATCAATTCATGAAAGATCTATCACATACTCAATATCAAAACTTAGAGGGCCTAGAGGCGCTTATATTCGATCCAAGTTCCCATCAGTCAATTTCCAATAATCATTCTGCAAAAATATTTCTAACAAACTTAGTGGTACTCAAAATTTGTCATCCCTTGTAATAGACACTATTCATAGTACCCCTTTCATGTGATCCATAATATTTGCACCACTATTCGATTATCACTTAACCAATCTTTTCTACTCCACATTTCATTCTAATGTACTATTCCCATAATTATTATCTCGAAACATACTTCTCCTAATCCAATCCGGAATATATCTTTTCTTGTCATAGCTAGTCAATATTTCATTTACTTATGAAAGTGAAACTCATTATAATAGAGTCGATTTGACTAAATAGTCGACACCTATTCACATCATCGTATAATTCCTCGAACAATTGGTAATAGATTTCATCGCTAAAGTACAAGATCAACCCAAAATCTCCACCCATCAACATATAATAGTCGAGACCTCAACAATCTTTAATAAGTCATTTCCAAAGGTAATCTTAGGAGTTGCTCATACTAAAATCCTGATAGCAATTTAAATTTCCCATATCCATAAGGACTTTAATTATTCCAGATAAAGTCACGCTTCTTAAATACCTCATATAAGTACGAGTGTCCATTCCATCATTAGTTAATCAATACTTATATAATCGACAACTAAGTCACAGTCAACCAATTTAATTAATCAACCAATTTAAATATCAGATAAGTGTCTAAATCACAATAATAGTCACAATAATACTAGATAATCATCATCCAAAAATAGTTCGTTACTTAGACATTATAACTTACGAAATACTTAGTTGCGGCATCCAATCAAGGTCTTATAATATTCACATCCTTAATGTATCTTATCCGTGATACCCAGACTGCTAGTTAGATTCCTGCACTTAAGCTTGTACATGGATTTGGGATGAATAAAGCAAAGGCATCATCGGTAAATCATACTTAGACATTCCCATACTATTATTCTCCAAAGTAATATCATTAGATATCTAGATTCCACAATATATCGTATAACCAAATCATATACTGTCAAGTGATGAACTTATATCCTTCAATTCTCATCATATCATGGCATTATAACCTTCAAATCAAGAAATTTCTAAACACCTAACGTCCAAACCGAGGGATATCTGGGTATGTTAGCACTATGACAACCGAAAAGAGTTCAAATATTCATCCAAGATTCAACTTAGGTCATCAAGTAGTGGTACCTAATCCATGGTCAGAGGAACCTATCCTGGGTCAGCTCGGTGTAAGTTTTCATCTTACTAGCCGAGCTCTGATACCATAACTGTCACGCCCCAAACGCGATGCGACGGCGATCAATCACTTAAACAGAAATAAACCCAACATTCTAGAAAACGATGCCACAATCCCAAGTGAAACAAGGTCTAAAGCAGCGGAAAAACAACAAGTACAACAAGATTACAATGACATCCCAACAACTTAATAGCTTACAGTCCAGAACTAGGAATAAAATACACATCATATCACAGCTTAAGTGTCAAATGGGTCCCACGCCCTTCAATTACAGTCCAGATTTCAAAGGAAATAAAAGAGTCCAACATCAGAAAAATAAAAGAAAATAGTCCAGCAACATAAATAACGATAGGAAATGAGTTCAACGGGCAAAGCTCGAGAGTTCAATTCAAGGCAAGTTCAGCTTCTTCGACAAAGTCATCTTCTAAGGTTAGAAAACAGGAGGGGGTGAGACAGAAATCTCAGTGGATGGGGTGATCGTGTGCAAGTGTGGCGATATATATAGTAATAGGAGAAATTTAGTTGTATGAAAATGAGTGAGAGATGATGCATGAATTCACACACAGTCCACAAGCGTCGTGAAAAATATATTAAGTAATATACTTATACAGTTTAAGAAAATAGTTCGTGGTCACGCAGGCACTATGTTCAAGCAGTCAGGAGGATTGCGTACGGATTTGTAACGCCAATCCTATGCAAGGCAAGTAGCGGTTGCGTACGGATTTGTAGCTCCAACCTATGCAATACAAGTAGCGATTGCGTACGGATTTGTAGCGCCAACCAAACGGGTCCGATTAACTCCGGAATCGTGTGGATCAGACAGCGATTCCTTCGTTCTTCCTTGTAACTCCCCGAGTAAGATGGTCCAAGACCTGTCACCTTATCGCTCCGTAGGAAAAGACAAAATCCACAGTGGAGCTAGCAAGGCTCGGATCTGTCATAATCATGATTATACCTCAAGTACTACGACCCACTTCCCTTGGACAAACTCCATCCCCTCGATTGCGGGATTAGGACGATGGGGCCGAAAGAGTGGAATAGCAGCCGAGCTGCCCGGTTCCATCCCCGACGTATCCATTCCGACTGTGAGCTCGATACACCAAGTTGACTCAGACAGGAAAGTAAATACAAGTTCAGGTAGTCCACCCCGCAGTCGAGTATATTGATTCAGGGAAGCAGTTCAGGAAAATTTTTAAAAATTGCGAGTTGCAATTATGGTGTTGGTGGAGTTAGTTAGATGAAGATGATTATCGGGAGGATAAGCAATCTTCGATATCTTGAAAGATTAGGTGGAACATAAGTCCCGTTATAGATTCAAATCGCAAGACGAGGAAGTCGCCCCGCGATCGGGTATTAATCGGTCAAGGCGGTCTGATAAGTCAAGGGATTTTTGAGAAAATAAAATATTTTAATTAAGAATTGAAGTCAGAGGGTCCAGGGCTGTTTTAGTAAAAGGAAAATAATTTGAGTTAGGTCCTTGATAAAAAGAAAATTTACAATTTAGGCCCGTTTTGTAAAAACCAATACTTTTGGGGTTAAAAATTGAATAAATAGATATCCCGACCTTGAACAATTATAAGGTCAGTTCCTAAATTCTCCAAATTGTTCAGAGATTCAGGTTTTTTGAAGTTTTGAGGTCGAGTTTTTATAAAATTCTCATATTGGCCCCAAATTTGTTAAAATTGCCATTTTGGGCTCTAAGTTTAAAATAATTGGAACTCACAAACCGGAAGGGCTTTTAATGTGATTCTAGTTGGAAAATATCACTATGGTTAGTGGGATATTGGGACAAAAGCATTTTTAAAAAGAAATAAGTTTAGGTCCTTTAACTTTTAAAAATTTCATTTTTGTCCCATTTTGAAATAATTGCCTTTAAGGCTTTTAGGGGTCCAATTGTTATGAAATTTGAACCTTGGGTACAAGATATAATTATGTTATAGTTAAATTAGTATTTCCAGGTGCATGGACTGCATAAGTACTGGAAATTGTATTTTGGTCCTCAAGTTTAATCTTTTACAATTTGGTCCCTCAATTTTTATAACATTACTTTCCAAGCTCTAAACACTTGGATTTTTGCAATACACTTAAAATATGTTATTTTTAGTCCCTTAAGAGTTAAAATTTCAAATTTTAAAATTAGGGTCTGGTACAGTTTCGAAATTTGCAAAATAGCCCTTAAACTTCTCAAATTTTACAATCTAGTCCTTGGGCTTTTAAGGGTTGATTTTATTTATCTAAAAACTCTTAAAACTTTATTAAAATATCAAAACATAATTTTTTAACCTGAGTTCAGTCCCAAAAATCGAAAATTACAGAGGGGTCCCTTAAGTTTTATTTTCTTGCAATTAAGTCCACCAACTTTCTATTTTTGCATTTTAAGTCCAAAAGTTGAATTTTAATCAATTATGCTCGACTTATCCAGGTTATAAATCATTCGAAATATAGATTTCAAGAGTCATACACATACATATCCTTCTCATACAAAATTTCATCAAGTATAACAATAAAGTGTGCATGTATGCCCTATTTTTCGATAAATCGCATTTTTGAGCAACACTTGAGAATTTTTCCAACTTGATATAAGAAAATAGCATGCAATACATAATATATATATCAAGTGCTCAATAACAAAATACTACATGCATATTTTCAATTTAAAACACCTAGAAGTTGAAAGGATTTTTCCACCCACCTTAAAAATGAACTTGTTGGTGAAAGATGAAATAAATCACTCTTGAAGGAGAAGTGACTTAGGTCAGCCCCTAGGTCAAGGAATACCAAACAAAATGTTGGGGTTAGGAAATGAGGTTAAATCTTTAAGGAAAGAAGAAGGAGGTGAAGAAAATTAGTAAAACTACACTTACCTTGTGTAGTAGATGAAATGAGACTAGTAGAGGTCTCAAAATGGGTCTCTTTGCTCACTCTTAAAACACTCTTAAGGTCAGCCCCTAAAAGTCCAAAAATGAAAATGGAGTATCAAAATTTTGGAAAATAGAAGAGAAGAAAATGTACTAAAAATCCCATTTCTTACCTTATAGTCCAATTTATTTCACAATTTCTTGAGCTCAAGTCAAGATGGTTCCAAGTCTCTATCATCTTCAAGTTGTCTTCTAAGTGTACCTCAAACCAAAAATCACACTTAGGTTAAGGAGTGAAGAGGATGAGCTAGAAATATCAAAATGGATTGAAGAAGAAAATTCCTTACCTTGTAGTAGTGATAGTTTTGAAAATAAAGAAGTAAGAAGAGTTTTTTTTTTTTTTTAAGTGTTTGAAGAAAGAAGAAAGTGTTTAAAGATATGAAGAAATGTTTGAAAATATGAATAAGTTGTGTTTGAAGATATGAAGAAATGTTTGAAGATATGAAGAAGTTGTGTTTGAAGATATGAAGAAGTTGTGTTTGAAGATATGAAGAAATGTTTGAAGATATGAAGATTGTTTGAAGATATGAAGAATGTGTGTTTTGAAGATATGAAGTTTGTTTGAAGATTTGAAGAATGTGTTTTGAAGATATGAAGAAATGTTTGAATATATGAGGAAATGTTTGAAGATATGAAGAAATTGTGTTTGAAGATATGAAGAAGTTGTGTTTGAAGATATGAAGAAATGTTTGAAGATTTGAAGATTTGAAGAAGATGAACTTATGCTTAGGTAAAATGTTGGAGGATTTTTGGAGAGAAGTTGGAGAGAAGATTTGTGTTATGTTTTGGTTAAATGATGAGTTAGGATAATAATTGGGGAAGTTAGGACATAAATTAAATAGTTAGGTTAATTTCTTAGGGACAATTGGCCAAAAGCTAGGTTTTAGGGAGAAATTTAAATTTTGTTGAGTTGACTAATGGGGTAATGGGATTTGTAGAGAAAATTATTAATTGTAGGCTTGGAAGACATAAGATAAAATAGAAATAAAATTATCAAAAATTTTGTTTTTGTCCAATAATAATTTTGTTGGGAGATACAAAATGATAAAATAGTGGTAGAAGAAAAATTGAGTTATTTTCCCCATTTAAAGTGGTAATTTCGAAAATTAGGATAAAAAAGAAAAAAAAATATTTGGTTTCTTTTCATTATAAAATTGAGGGGAAAAAATTAAAATGTATAAATATCCACAATTAAATATTTAGAAATTTAAAATAAAGATGTGAAATAAGAAATGTATAATTGAAAAATAAATTGGAAGTTGGTTGGGATGAATTATAGAATAAGAGGAAATATTTGGATAAGGATCGAAATGTACTCCTAAATTTTCGAGGGTCTAATATTTCTAAAGTCGTAGTCATTCGATCAAGTATTTTATTAATAACGGTTCGTGTTACTAAACCAAATAAATAAATCACTGCATAACGTCGTATCTCACATCGTGAAAATTCGGGGCGTCACATATATATATAATAGCAAAGCATTATATAAAAAAAAACTTTCCAAATCCATGTGTGTACTGCATTAATTATTATATTTGTCCTTTTATTTTACTTTTATAAAATCCAATAACTTTCTTATTTTTTATCCATTTTTTACGTATAATATATCAAATTAATCGCCTTTTCACGATTGTCGATTTGACACCCACATTGTATATATAAAATAAAAAATACACATAAAATTATATGATATAAGATATACATTTACAAAAAAAATCTTATTTTGTAATGGGCTATAATAATTATACATTTGGGCTATTGGACATTAATTTGTAAATTCATATATTTTGGTATTTGTGATATATGTATATTTGTTAGCCCATTTCTTCATAATTATATAGAATTGTATTTAAGTTTATTAAATCCAATTAAAAAATATTTATTTTAAATGAAGAAAATATATCATAATATGTATCCAAGTAGTATATGTTTTATATATATTATATATATCCATATATAACATTATATTTATTTATCTAATAATAAATTCAATTTATATTTCAAATAAAGTTATATTCATAATAGTCTTTTCTATATAGAAAATTATTTTTAATATTTAATTAACATACTTTTCAGGTTAATAGAAATTATTTTTTTTATTTATCAACGTATTTTGATATTGAACTTTCAAAGTTGTGTATTTGGACTATTTGATATGAATTTTTTTGTTTGATACTTCTTTCTTATATCTGTGTATATATAAAAATAAATAATTTTTACTTTTTTCGAAATATTATATTTTTCCCTAATATTATACTGCAAAATATAAACCATGATTTTGTTTAATCTATACATCTATATATATAATAACCAAGTCACTCAGAAATAGTTGTCAAAATATTTTCCCGCCTAAACCACCTTTCTAGAATTAGTAAAATACGATTTCATTAATTATCCTGATTTTGTTAAAACTACAAATGTCACGCCCCAAACGTGACGCGACAACGATCAATCACTTAAACAGAAATAAATCAACAGTCTAAACCAAAGATACCAAACTCCAAGTGAAATAGAGTCTAATGCAGCGGAATTAAAATAAACACGAGTACAAATTACATCTTAAAGTCTGGCGGTATCCGAATACAACCCAAAAGATTATCTGAATTAACTTACAGTCCAAAAAGAAATAAAATGAAGGAGTCCAACAACAAATAAAAGTAAAAGGAAATGTCGCTCCACATCACTGATAGGGATTCAATCTGCAGCAAAGAGTTCGATGTCTTTCGAACTCTTCATCTAAAGGTTAGAAAACAGGAGGGAATGAGACAGAAATCTCAGTGGATGGGGTAATCGTGTGCAAGTGTGGCGATATAAATAGTTAATGCGAGAAATTTAGTTGTATGAAAACGCGTGAGAGATGATGCATGATTTCACACACAGTCCACAAGCGTCGTGATAAATATATTAAGTAACATACTTATATAGTTTAACAAAATAGTTCGTGGTCACGCAGCACTATGGTTCAAGCGAGGCATGGAGGATTGCGTACGGATTTGTAACGCCAATCCTATGCAAGACAAGTAGCGGTTGCGTACGGATATGTAGCGCCAACCCATTCCGTTCAACTCCGGAATCGTGTGGATCAGACAGCGATTCCTTTGTTCTTCCTTGTAACTCCCCGTTCATGATGGTCAAAGACCTGTCACCTTATCGCTCCGTAGGCAAAGACAAAATCCACGTTGGAGCTAGCAAGGCTCGGATTCGTCATAATCATGATTATACCTCAAGTACTACGACCCGCTTCCCTTGGACAAACTCTGTCCCTCAGTTTGCGGGATTAGGACGATGGGGCCGGAGAGTGGAATAGCAGCCGAGCTGCCCGGTTCCATCCCCGACGTATCCATTCCGACTGTGAGCTCGACACACCAAGTTGACTCAGCAGAAATTAAGTACACGTTCGGGTAGTCAACCAGCAATGAGTATTATTGATTCGGGAAGCAGATTCATGAAAAGTTCTCAAAAATTTGCACGAGATGGTTATGGCGTTGGTGGAGTTATTGGGATGAAGATAAGTATCGGGAGGATAAGTAGTCTTCGATATCTTAAGGATTAGGAGGAACATAAGTCCCGTTATAGATTCGAAATCGCGAGACGGGAAGTCGCCCCCGCGATCGTGTATTCGGTCAAGACGATCCGATAAGTCAAGGGAATTTTTTTTTTAAGGAAATAAAATATTTTAATTAAATATTAAAGTCAGAGGGTCCAGGGCTGTTTCTTTAAAAGAAAATAATTTGAGTTAGGTCCTTATAAAAATAATATTTACAATTAGCCCCGTTTTGTCAAAACCAATACTTTTGGGGTTCAAAGTTAAATAAATAAATGTCCCGACCTTGAAATATTATGAGGTCAGTTCCTAAATTCTCTAAATTATTCATAGATTCAGGTTTTTAAAGTTTTGAGGTCGAGTTTTTATAAAATTCTCACATTGGCCCCAAATTTGTTAAAATTGTCATTTTGGGCCCTAAGTTTAAAATAATCGGAACTCACAAACCGGAAGGGCTTCTAATGTGATTCTAGTTGGAAAATGTCACTAAGGTTAGTGGGATATTGGGACAAAAACAGTTTTAAAACGTCATAAGTATAGGTCCCTTAACTTTTGAAAATCTCATTTTTGTCCCATTTTGAAATAATTGTCTTTAAGGCTTTTAGGGGTCCAATTGTTATGAAATTTGAACCTTGGGTCCAAAATATAATTATGTTATACGTAAATTAGTATTTCCAGGTACATGGGCTGTATAAGTCCTGGAAATTTCATTTGGGTCCTCAAGTTTAATCTTTTACAATTTGGTCCCTCAAGTTTTATAAAATTACTTTCCAAGCTCTAAACACTTGGATTTTTGGAATACACTTAAAATATGTTATTTCCAGTCCCTTAAGAGTTAAAATTTCAAAATTTAAAATTAGGGTTTGGTACAGTTTCGAAATTTGTAAAATAGCCCTTAAACTTCTCAAATTTTACAATCTAGTCCTTGGGCTTTTAAGGGTTGATTTTATTTATCTAAAAACTCTTAAAACTTTATTAAAATTTCAAAACATCATTTTTGAACCTGAGTACAGTCCCAAATATCAAAAATTACAGAGGGATCCCTTAAGTTTTATTTTCTTGCAATTAAGTCCACCAACTTTCCATTTTTACATTTTAAGTCCAAAAATCGAAATTTAATCAATTATGCTCGACTTTTCCAGGTTATAGGCCATACAAAACATAGATTTCAAGAGTCATACACATACATAACTATCTCATACAAGAATTTATCAAATATGACAATAAAGTGTACTTGTATGTCCTAATTTTTGGTAAATCGCATTTTGAGCAACACTTGAGAAATTTTTCCAACTTGATACAATAAAATAGCATGCAATACATAATATATATCTCAAATGCTCAATAACAAAATACTACATGCATTTTTATGAATTAAAACACCTAGAAGTTGAAAGGATTTTTCCACCCACCTTAAAGTTCGGTTTGTTGGGAAAAAATGAAATAAATCTCTCTCGATGAAGGAGTGACTTAGGTCAGCCCCTAAGTCAAGGAATATCAAAAAAAATATAGGAGTTAGAAGAATGTGGTTAAAATTTAAGGGGAAGAGAAGATAGTGAGAAAATTGGAATTACTACACTTACCTTGTGTAGTGAATAAAGTGTGACTAGTAATGGCTTCCAAGTGTAAGATTTTGGTCACCCTTAATGTTAACCTCCAAAGTCAGCCCCTAAAACTCCAAAAATGAAAATGGAGTGTCAAAGTTTGGAAAATAAAAAGAGAAGAAGAAAAGGTACCAAAAATTCCATTTCTTACCTTATAGTCCAACTTCTTTACAATTTTCTTCAAGATGACAAGTCTCTCAATATCTTCCAATGGTCTTCTAAGTATATCTCAAAATCAAAAATCAAACTTAAATTAGAAGGTGAAAGAGATAAGTTAGGTGATATCAAAAATGGATTGAAAAAGAAATTTTTCTTACTTGTTGAGGGGTGTTAGAATTTATTGTAAGTAGAAGAGGGGTTCTTGAAATTTTGGTTAAGTGTTTGGAGATATGAAGAAGAAGGTATGTTTGAAGATATGAAGAACTTATGTTTGAAGATTTGAAGATGTGAAGAGTTGGTGTTTGAAGATTTGAAGATGTGAAGAAGTGTTCTTGAAGATATGAAGGAGTGGATGAAGATATACTTAGAGAGATGTTGGAGATTTTAGAGAGAAGTTGGAGAAAATGCTTGAATTATGAATGTGTTGGATGAAAATGATATTTTGATCAAATGTTTTTGATCCTCAAGGTGTTATGGACGAAAATTGAGGTGGAGGGGAGGAGACAAATTTTTGATCAAATTCTATGTCTTCCAACTTGTCTCTAGCATGGGGACAAAGGCCTTGGTCAAAGTGTGGTCTTGCATGGGAGGATGAAATTGAAGGGATTGAGGAGGATGTTGGCATGGAATGTTGGGAAGCCTCCAACATGTTGGGTAAGTTTATAATAAAGAATTGATGTATAAGGTATTGTGTATAAGATTTGAATTAATGGTGTATTAATACACAAGATGAATACACAAGGTATGTGTACAAGAGTTGGGAGATATTTCTACACTAAAAATACCCATCATGGCCGTCCCTTAAGGGGTATTTGTGGCATTTACATATTTTGTTTTTATGTCCCAAAATTGATGATAATAGGTGAATAATATCAATCTCCAAAATAATTAGAGATTTCCTTGATAACTTATAAGTCTCATGATCACTTAATCTAAATCGAATTCTTAATTCTATAAGGTATAAATCTCTAAAATAAATAGTCTCCAAAAATTCTAAGGTGACTAATGAGTACACAAATATTAATAATGATGATCAATCGAGTGATCATTAATGCGTAGTAGAAGTAATAAATGCTTATGATCACAAGTAACAAATAAAAAGAAAAGAAATTAAATGCGAAATATATTTATCATTAATATTCACCCATCGAAGTGACGCGGTAAAATAGTCAAAAGAATACAAGGATGATACGTGAAATAAGTACATGTTCGAATAAAAATCGAGGGCTTCACATTCTCCCCTCCTTAAAAGAATTTGGTCCCCAAATTCTCTTCAGAATAGTTCTGGATATTGATTCCTCATGTCTTCTTCCATCTCCCATGTTGCATCTTCGTCTCGGTTGTGGTTCCGCCATAAAACTTTAACCATTGGAATCTCTCATTCACGCAACCCGACGATTCATTTGGTCAATGATTTCGATTGGTTCCGGTGTAAGACAAATTCTCCATTAGAGGAGGAGCATCACGAGTGATGATATGCTCGGGATCCGGTTGATACTTTTTCAATCTCGACACATGGAATACATCGTGCATTCCCGCATACTATCTTTGGTAACTCAAGTCGTCAGAGGCCAACTTTCCGATCCTCTGCAAAATTTTGTAAGGTCCAATATATCTCGGACTCAATTTGCCTCCTTTCCTTGGATTGATCAATCCTTTTCGTGGCAAGAGTCTGAGAAATACTTCATCTCTGGTTTCAAATTCCAAGTCCTTTCTCCTCTTGTCCGCGTAACTCTTTTGGCGGCTCTGAGCTGTACGGATCCGTTCCTTGATCAACTTGACCTTCTCCATGGCCTCCTGAACTAAGTCGACCTTTGGAACCGAGGGTGACTTCCATTTCTCCTTCAGAGTCCATTGGTCATCAATCTCCCAGTGTAGAGAGGATCTACACTTTCGTCCATACAAGGCTTCGTAGGGTGCCATCCCAATCGTGGCCTAATAACTGTTATTATAGGCAAACTCGGCCAATGGTAAGTGCGAATCCCAACTTCCTTGGAAATCCAATGTGCAGGCTCGCAACATATCTTCCAGGGTTTGAATTGTTCGCTCAGACTGACCATCAGTTTGTGGATGTGCTGCTGTGCTGAAACTTAGCGAGGTACCTAATTCCTCGTGCAAGCACTTCCAGAATCTGGAGACAAACCTCGGGTATCTGTCTGACACAATATCGACTGGCACTCCATGCAGTCGAATGATCTCTCAGATATAAATCTGCGCGAGTTTCTACAAGTTGTCAATTTTCTTCATGGGTAAGAAGTATGCAGATTTTGTGAGTCGGTCTACGACTACCCATATAGCATCATCGCCTCGTCTAGTCCTCGATAGATCCGTCACGAAGTCCATCGTTATATGTTCCAATTTCCACTGGGGAATTCTCAACGGTTGTAATAAACCAGATGGTCGTTGGTGTTCCGCTTTTATTCGTTGACAAGTCAAACATCTCGCAACGAACTTTGCTACTTGGTTCTTCATGTTCACCCACCAGAAATGTCGTTTCAAGTCCTTATACATCATGTTTCCTCCAGGGTGTATAGTGTATTTCGAACGGTGTGCTTCTGCTAGAATTCTACTCCTAATCTGCTCGTCACTCTGTACACAAACTCGATTCCGAAATCTGATGATCCCATCTTCATGTACTGAAAATTCTAATCCTTCTCTTTTAAGTATCTTCTCTTTCAGTCTTTGAAGTTGCACATCTATCTCTTGTGCTGCTTTGATCTCGTTCAGTAGGTCGGGTTTAACCGAAATATTAGCACACAAAATTTGAGTATTGGTTCTTGTCGGATTCCAAGTGCTCAACTCTTCTAATGATTTCCCCTCTCGAATCATTAGTATAGCTAAACTCGCCATTCTGCTCAAGGCGTCAGCTACTACTTAGCTTTCCCGGGATGGTATTGAATATCAAAGTGATAGTCCTCTATTAGCTCCATCCATCTCCGTTGCCTCAAATTGAGATCCTTCTGAGAGAATAGATACTTTAGGCTCTTATGATCCGTGGTAAACCGTGAATGTTGCTCCGTAGAGATAGTGCCTCCATTTCTTTAACGCCAACACTATTGCTGCCAATTCCAAGTCATGCGTTGGGTAATTGGCTTCATACGACTTGAGTTTCCGTGATGCATAAGCAATGACCTTTCCTTCCTGCATGAGCACTGCTCCTAGTCCTTCCTTTGATGCATCACTATAGACGACAAAGTTTTCTGTTCCCTTTGGAAGGGCTAAGAATGGAGTTGTAGTAAGTCGTTTCTTTAGTTCTTGGAAACTAGTCTCACACTTGTCATTCCACTCAAACTTGACTTGCTTCTGGGTTAGCCGAGTGAGTGGTCCGGCTATCTTGGAGAAATCCTGGATAAATCTTCGATAATATCCAACTAGTCCTAAGAAACTTGATCTCCGAATTCTGCACTCGGGTTGTTTCCATTCAACCACTGTCTGTACCTTCAAAGGATCTACGACGATCCCAGTGTCGGATACTATGTGTCCCAAGAATGCGACTTCACTAAGCCAAAATTCGCACTTGCTGAATTTGGCATACAGCTTGTGCTCCCGTAGTGTCTCAAAACAATTTTCGGATAGCGTTCATGCTCTTCTCTAGACTTAGAGTATACGAGTATGTCATCAATGAATATCATTACGAATTGATCCAAATAAGGTTGAAAAACTCAATGCCCGATCCATAAAGGCTGGCAGTGCGTTTGTCGACGAAAGGCATCACTACAAACTCGTAGTGTCCATATCCGTCCGAAATGCCGTTTTGGAAACGTCTTCTTCACGGATCTTCAGTTGATAATATCCTTGTTGTAAATCAAATTTCGAGTACACCGTCGCTCCTTGAAGTTGATCAAATAGTTCGTCTATCCTCGGGAGGGGATATTTAGTGGTAACATCTAGTCGAGATCGTATAATAGTCACATCCTTAATGTATCTTATCCGTGATACCTAAACCACAAGTCAAATTCCCTTACTTAAGCTTGTGCAGGTACTTGAGAATGAATAACACAAGGGTATTATCATTGATCAATATACTTAGTGATTCCCCTACTATCATTTTCCCAAAGTAATATCATTAGGTGTCTAGATCCCATAATATATCACATCCAAATCATATACTTCTCAAGAGATATCCTCATTTTCTTCGAGTCTCACCATATCAGGCATTATAATCTCTAAATCACAGATTTTCTAAATCACCTAACGTCCAAATAGAGGAATATCTGGATATCTTAACACTATATAACTTTCAAAAGAGTTCAAATATTCATCCAAGATTCAACTTAGGTCACCTAGTAGTGGTACCCAATCCAAGGCATTGGAACCTATCCTGGTCAAACAAAACTAAGGCGGATTTAGACGAATGTAAGGAAAAGATAAGGAAGAACAAGAAAAGAATGAGTAAGGAAAGTCGGTCAAGAGTCAACTAAGTCAAATCAAGTATGACTATGGATTCTCCAAGTATAAATTCGACTTAACATTAACATCAATAATATGGTTCTATGCCATTATTGAAATCGATTTCACACTTACTTAGTCAAGTCGCGGTACTACCCAACACAATCCAGGGTCCTATCTCGGGTCATTTCGGTGTAAGTTTCCATCTTACTAGCCGAGCTCGATACCATAATCATCACGCCCAAACGTGACGCGACAACGATCAATCACTTAAACAGAAATAAATCAACGATCTAAACCAAAGATACCAAACTCCAAGTGAAATAGAGTCTAATGCGTGAGAATTAAAATAAACACGAGTACAAATTACATCTTAAAGTCCGGCGGTATCCGAATACAACCCAAAAGATTATCGAATTAACTTACGGTCAAAAAATAAAATGAAGGAGTCCAACAACAAAAAAGTAAAAGGAAATGTCGCTCCACATCACGATAGGGATTCAATCTGCAGAGGTTCGATGTCTTCACGAACTCTTCATCTAAAGGTTAGAAAACATGAGGTAATGAGACGAGAAATCTCGGTGGATGGGGTGATCGTGTGCAAGTGTGGCGATATAAATAGTTAATGCGAGAAATTTAGTTGTATGAAAACGCGTGAGAGATGATGCATGATTTCACACACGATCTACAAGCGTCGTGATAAATATATTAAGTAACATACTTATATAGTTTAACAAAATAGTTCGTGGTCACGCAGCACTATGGTTCAAGCAGACGGGGAGGATTGCGTGCGGATTTGTAACGCCAATCCTATGCAAGACAAGTAAGCGGTTGCGTCACGGATATGTAGCGCCAACCCGTTCCGTTCAACTCCGTAATCGTGTGGATCGGCACGATTCCTTTGTTCTTCCTTGTAACTCCCCGTTCATGATGGTCAAAGACCTGTCACCTTATCGCTCCGTAGGCAAAGACAAAATCCACGTTGGAGCTAGCAAGGCTCGGATTCGTCATAATCATGATTATACCTCAAGTACTACGACCCGCTTCCCTTGGACAAACTCCGTCCCTCGATTTGCGGGATTAGGGACGATGGGGCCGGAGAGTGGAATAGCAGCCGAGCTACCGGTTCCATCCCGACGTATCCATTCGACCGTGAGCTCGACACACCAAGTTTACTCAGCAGGAAATTAAGTACACGTTCGGGTAGTCAACCAGCAAGCAATGAGTATTATTGATTCGGGAAGCAGTTCATGAAAAGTTCTCAAAAATTTGCACGGGATGGTTATGGCGTTGGTGGAGTTATTGGGATGAAGATAAGTATCGGGAGGATAAGTAGTCTTCGATATCTTATGGATTAGGAGGAACATAAGTCCCGTTATAGATTCGAAATCGCGAGACGAGGAAGTCGCCCCGCGATCGGGTATTCGGTCGGTCAAGACGATCCGATAAGTCAAGGGATTTTTAAGGAAATAAAATATTTTAATTAAATATTAAAGTCAGAGGGTCCAGGGCTGTTTCTTTAAAAGAAATAATTTGAGTTAGGTCCTTATAAAAATAAAATTTACAATTAGCCCCGTTTTGTCAAAACCAATACTTTTGGGGTTAAAAGTTAAATAAATAAATGTCCCGACCTTGAAAAATTATGAAGTTAGTTCCTAAATTCTCTAAATTGTTCAGAGATTCAGGTTTTTAAAGTTTTGAGGTCGAGTTTTTATAAAATTCTCACATTGGCCCCAAATTTGTTAAAATTATCATTTCGGGCCCTAAGTTTAAAATAATCGGAACTCACAAACCGGAAGGGCTTCTAATGTGATTCCAGTTGGAAAATGTCACTAAGGTTAGTGGGATATTGGGACAAAAACAGTTTTAAAACGTCATAAGTATAGGTCCCTTAACTTTTGAAAATCTCATTTTTGTCCCATTTTGAAATAATTTCCTTTAAGGCTTTTAGGGGTCCAATTGTTATGAAATTTGAACCTTCGGTCCAAAATATAATTATGTTATACGTAAATTAGTATTTCCAGGTACATGGGCTGTATAAGTCCTGGAAATTTCATTTGGGTCCTCAAGTTTAATCTTTTACAATTTGGTCCCTCAAGTTTTATAAAATTACTTTCCAAGCTCTAAACACTTGGATTTTTGGAATACACTTAAAATATGTTATTTCCAGTCCCTTAAGAGTTAAAATTTCAAATTTTAAAATTAGGGTCTGGTACAGTTTCGAAATTTGCAAAATAGCCCTTAAACTTCTCAAATTTTACAATCTAGTCCTTGGGCTTTTAAGGGTTGATTTTATTTATCTAAAAACTCTTAAAACTTTATTAAAATGTCAAAACATCATTTTTGAACCTGAGTACAGTCCCAAAAATAAAAAATTACAGAGGGATCCCTTAAATTTTATTTTCTTGCAATTAAGTCCACCAACTTTCCGTTTTTGCATTTTAAGTCCAAAAATTGAAATTTAATCAATTATGCTCGACTTTTCCAGGTTATAGGCCATACAAAACATAGATTTCAAGAGTCATACACATACATAACCATCTCATACAAGAATTAATCAAATATGACAATAAAGTGTACTTGTATGTCCTAATTTTTGGTAAATCGCATTTTGAGCAACACTTGAGAAATTTTTCCAACTTGATACAAGAAAATAGCATCCAATACATAATATATATCTCAAATGCTCAATAACAAAATACTACATGCATTTTTATGAATTAAAACACCTAGAAGTTGAAAGGATTTTTCCACCCACCTTAAAGTTCGGTTTGTTGGGAAAAAATGAAATAAATCTCTCTCGATGAAGGAGTGACTTAGGTCAGCCCCTAAGTCAAGGAATATCAAAAACAATATAGGAGTTAGAAGAATGTGGTTAAAATTTAAGGGGAAGAAGAAGATAGTGGGAAAATTGGAATTACTACACTTACCTTGTGTAGTGAATAAAGTGTGACTAGTAATGGCTTCCAAGTGTAAGATTTTGGTCACCCTTAATGTTAACTTCCAAAGTCAGCCCCTAAAACTCCATAAATGAAAATGGAGTGTCAAAGTTTGGAAAATAAAAAGAGAAGAAGAAAAGGTACCAAAAATTCCATTTCTTACCTTATAGTCCAACTTCTTTACAATTTTCTTCAAGATGACAAGTCTCTCAATATCTTCCAATGGTCTTCTAAGTATATCTCAAAACAAAAATCAAACTTAAATTAGAAGGTGAAAGAGATAAGTTAGGTGATATCAAAAATGGATTGAAAAAGAAATTTTTCTTACTTGTTGAAGGGGTGTTCGAATTTATTGTAAGTAGAAGAGGGGTTCTTGAAATTTTGGTTAAGTGTTTGGAGATATGAAGAAGAAGGTATGTTTGAAGATATGAAGAACTTATGTTTGAAGATTTGAAGATGTGAAGAGTTGGTGTTTGAAGATTTGAAGATGTGAAGAAGTGTTCTTGAAGATATGAAGGAGTGTGTTAGGAATTTTATTGTTTAGATTTTGATGAATGCCATGTAAAACTTAGAATAGAAAGTTGGCATCCCAATTCTTGTTGTAAAATGCATTGTAATGAATAGAGTGGCCAAAGCCGAGTTAAGTCGGCCTACGCCCTAACATGTAAGAAGACAATCAAGACTTGAAGGAAGACTCATTGCGAAACAAATTGAGTATGGCAAAGAAGAGTAGATAGGAACTCTATTGAAGAAGCGGTGCGATGCGGTGAGTGGAGCTTCATCAAGTCAACTCAAGAAAAGCCAAGTCTCAAGTTGAAGTGATGAAGAGTCATCCATGATTGGAAGTCGACTCTAAGTCACCCGAGGAAAGCAAGGAAATGCAAATCAAGTCGAGATAATCGAAAAGATCCGTTTGTAAATCAAGAGAATTACTTAAACAAGTAATATCTCCATACCACCTTTCTCGGAGTGCTCGGTCCCAGAAGCGTGCAAAAGGAATGAACCAATGGGAAGCACTACAACCGTCGAACTACGAAAAGGTGAAAGAACAATTCATACGAGGAAATGGCAATTCCAAGAAGCGCAACAAGACAAGCCAACGATCGCAAGTGACTTTCAAAAATAAGCCTATCTCTTCAACGGGCAAATTTTTGAAAGTTCACTATAAAAGGCTGAGGAGTTTGTTTGAGAAAAAATGAGATACATAGATGACACATATGTGAGATATACAAGCATATTAGAAAAACTGAAATATTCTCAATCCTCAAGCCTACATTACGAAGAACATCAATCCAACACTCACCTGTGAAGGAAAGATAACTTCAATCAGTTGAAGAGGAAAATACTAAAAACAAGGGGTCTACATTCCAGGAAGGATTGTAGGAAGGTTCAAGGTTGAGCCAAGTCTTAAGCTTTTGGAGGGCTTCGTGATCAAATCCAAAGAGCTTGAGCAAGTGAGTGTAGTAGCAAAGGCAAATTTGCCCTGTGAAGAAGTTTCGAGTCGCACGAGAAGCCAGGTGAGTGATCAAGGCGTCTCATCGAGTCCCAAAGGATCAAGTCATTTGTGTGATCAAGACTTGTATCCGGACTATTACCACTTTGTAAACCGATCATTACTTAGTGGATTCCTCCAGGAGTTGGAGAAGAGAGGAGTAGAAGAATTACCCCATCTTCGAACCTCTATAAAAATTTCATTGTGTCATTTACATTTCAAAGACTTTAATTCTTGCAACTTTAATCGCTTATATCTCACGATAAATTTGCTATCCACTTGATAAATTATAAGTACTAAACCAAGCACTAAACTCTTACTTAATCAAACTTAAGGGTGTTAAGTCTTCCGCTGAAAACAAAACCACAGTCGAGTTAATTAAGAGCCACCAGCTGAGTTACTCCATCAACAACTCAATTGAGTTTGTTGAGAGATTAACTCTACTTGAGTGACTAAATTATTTGTCCATCAAGGACACTGGTGTGCAAAGATCAACTCGAATATTTAAAAAGGACTAAATCGAAAATTTGGTAAGGTTTATTCAACCCCTCCCCTTCTAAACCTTACACTTACACCCCTTGGGACCTACAAGTGGTATCGGAGCGGTTGGTTCATTGAACCCTCCGCACCGGTTCTCGAACTAGATCTCCAAACTTTTCAAAGTCCGCTTTAGTACTTAAACTTTCAAAACTCTTCTTTATCATTAAAAATTATTATCATGGAAGCAAATTTGACACGCATCCCTATGTTCACTATTGAAGAATTTGATGATTGGAAAATTCGTATGTGCTCATCTATCAAAGATTACATGATGAGATGTGGATAGTGATAGAAGATGGGCCTCTCGCAAATCTTAAAGGTGAACACATTGCATTGTCACGAAGAGTTGCATTTGAAGGAGAAGAAGATGTTGCTCTAGACCAGTCATGGTTGAAAAACCAAGAATCGAGTGGACAAATGATGACGAGAAAAAGATATAACCTGGACAATGTAGCCAAGGACATCCTCTACAAAACCTTGGACAAAGCCATGTTCAACAAAGTCAAATCATGCAAAACGGCTAAAGAAATCAGGACAAGTCGACATTGATTTGTGAAGGCTCGAAGCAAATCAAAGAAAACAAATTATCGGTGGTCATCTGTAAATTTGAGAACTTCAAAATGATCTCGGGAGAGAACCTGGATCAACTAGACGCTCGGTTCACGTAAATCACAAATGAGTCATGTCTCGCACTTGGAAAGGAATATACACAGAAGAAATGTGTATGAAGATCCTAAAAGTCTTCAAGTCTGAATGGGAAATGAAGGTCATGGCATCGAGACATTCCATGGACCTATCAAAAACATCCAACCATGAGTTATTCTCGGACCTCAAAGCCTACGAGTTTGAGTGAGAAGAAAAGACCAGGAAGAGACAATTTTGTACCCAAAACGGCTGCTCTAATTGTTAAAGATGGGAAGAGAGCCGAGGTCAAAGAAGTCATTGACCCGGAAGAAATAAACGATGGTTAAAAGATTTAACAAGTTCTTTAATAAGAACTACAAGAGAGGAAAGGGTGAATCTTCCGAGGAAGACACTCGGCTCCCTCCAAATCAAGGGATGATAGGCCAACCAAGAGAACAGATCATCAAAAAGTTGAGTATCAAAGGGTCGACAATCCAAGAATGGAAAGAGCTGATCAAAAGGTTGAGTATCTATGTTGAATGTAGACAACCAGGTCACTATGCCATTGATTGTCCATATCCTCGTAGTCAACAAGTATAGGGATGAAGAAGAAAGGAAGATCTTGAGAGAAAGAAGACAAGAAAAGAAAAAGGCAATGATGGGCGAGATCTTTGGGAACGAAAACAAACCAAGTCAAGAGAGACAACGGTGATTGAGAGCGGTGAAGCCGACTACTCAAGTGACTCGAAGAAGAAGCTTTGATCCGCTTGATGGCCAAAGAACAAGATCAAGAAGATGAGGTACAATCTAACTCAACAAACTCGGACACTAGTGATAGTGATCGTGACACACACACTTCATCACCCACTCCGATCTTTATGATTCATTAGGCAAAATGATAAAAGATTTTGAACACATTAAATCCTCACACACACTATTGAATGAGGAAAACAAATTCTACTCAAAAGTCAAAACTCAAAGTCGACTAAGGAGCCGAGTACTCTAAGTCAAATAGATGATGAGAATGAAAGTTTAAAGGTCGAAAATGCTAAATTAGTAGCGAGAAATTGCTGCTATAGAAAAGAGGGAGAATGACCTCAAGAATGTTATTGCCTCATTCACTAAGGCATCTAAATCATTGGATGATCTTATCATGAGTCAAAGAGAATGTGGAGACAAGACAAAGCTTAGGATTTAATTCCTCGTGCTATGTCAAACCTCAAAAGTAATTTTGGAAAAAGGATCTTCAAGTCATGAAGAGTCCGAAAAATCCAAAACTCTAAATGTTGCACACACATTCACTTCAAAGCACAATAACAAGCAAACTGGCCTTGGTTACAAAGGAAAAGGAAAACGGCCGAGTTGAGTGTCTTTGAAAGGACAGGTGAGAAGAGATTCATTTGAGTCCTCAAAGAAACTCCTAACAGAAAATACTCTGTAAAAAGGAAGCAGAGCTACCAAAAATCCCAGAAGAAAATCCATAAAAGAAATACATATGATGGGAATGGTAGAAAATATCCAAGCAAGTGATTGGAATAATGTGAACTATCAAAGATAAACTTATGGAATATAAGCCCAAATGGCAAAGGCCAAGAACTCAAAGAAAGGCCATTCCAAAAGTATAAGAGCTTTCATCAAAGACACCTATGCACCTAAGCATCACACTCAAAGTCACCACAATTACCAAGGAAGGCAATTGCTAAAACACATATACAGCATACAGACAAAAGAGACAATTTGTATGAACCTAGAATCCCCAAGCAATTTGCCAGGATTAATTATGATTATGGCACGATAGATGGCAACCCCTTAGAGTCAAATCATTTGGCTATAAGTTGGTTGGATCATCTTACAATTCTAACCCCTCGGGACCCGGCACAAGTATGGGTACCTAAAACTTAATTTCCTTGATTGGGTTCAAGGAACAGTGAGTGCCAAGGAATGCGGTACATGGATAGTGGTACATTTCGGACACATGACAGAAACAAGAAAAATCTGTCAAAATTCAAGGAAGTTAAAGGAGCAAAAGTCATATTTGGAGGAAATGAAGCTCCTGGTGAAATAAGAGGCATTGGATCCATCAAGAGAAATGGATTAGAGATCACAGATGTTGCATATGTTGAAGGACTCAACTTCAATTTATCGAGCATCGATCAACTCGTGACAAGGGCTACAATGTTGGATTCAACATGGGAATATGCCAAATCAAAGATATTGAATCAAATGAAGTTGTCTTTGCAAGGATGTAGACGAGAAAAATATGTATGTAGTGGATTGGTCAATCGCAACACCCAAGCACTGCTCTACTAGCAAAAGAGCACCTGTTGAATCAACTCTGGGCCGTGGCACAAAAAAGCCGAGTCACCTGAATTTCAAAACAATTAAAAAGCGGCAAGAAGTCATCTTGTGGAAGGATTACCATACTCGAGATACAAAAAGGAGAGTATATGTGACGCATGTCGAAGGGAAAACAAATCAAGTCGTCATTCAAAGAAAAGACATGCCCATCCTCAACAAGAATATTGCATCCGCCTTCATATGGATCTATTTGCCCAAAGTGGAACCAAACAAAGATAAGTGGAAAGAAATACACCTTGGTGGTAGTAGATGACTATTCAAGATATACATGGACAATATTCATGTGTAAGAAGAAAGAAACTCTACAAAAACTACCACGGTGATGAAGAGGATTCAAAACGAGAAGAGTCAAACCATTATCAAAATAAGATCGAGAGGAACCGAGTTTGTCAATGGAATAATAACTCGATTGTATTGAGAGTGGTATTGTTCATGAACTATCGCAGCAAGGACTCCATGTGAGAATGGAGTTGCGCGAAAGAAGGAATAGAACCCTCAAAGAAGCAAAGAAGGACCATGTTAGTGACGGGGTTACAAAAAGATTTTGGGTCAAGCAATCAACACGACTTGCTACACCCAAAACAGATGTATGATAAATAGACAATGACAAAGACTCCTATGAGATCCGGACTCGAAGAAAACCAAATGTTGCATACTTGAATATTTGGATGTAAATGCTTCATCCCACAACAATGGCAAAGATAATCTAAAGGCTTTTGATGCTAAAGTCGATGAAGGTATCTTCTTAGGATACTGGTGAAAGCAAAGCCTACAGATACTCAACAAAAGAACTATGGTTACGAAGAATCCATTCATGTGGTATTCGATGAGCCAAATGTAAATGGAGAAGACATTGAAGAGTCGGTGATAATTTGAATCATCCAACCATACGTAAGAGTCCTATCTTTCAAGTCAAGCCGGGATTATCAATTCGAGAAGAAGATGAGATTCTTTGAATCTCAAAAATTTGGAGAATTTGCGGCTAAGTGATTACGAGAGAGTCGACCATAGCAAACAAGTGCAAGTCTATCGAATCCGGCTAACTTACTCCAACCTTTGATGTAAGATGGCCGAGAGACCATCCACGAGAACTTGTCATTGGAGATATAAGAGAAGGTGTCAAAACAAGATCCGAACTCAACAAGAAGCCATGTTCACATGCTTCATCTCGCAAATAGAGCCCAAAGATGTGTCCCAAGCATTGGACGACACACACACGGATTCAAGCTATGCAAGAAGAGTCAATCAGTTTGAAAGAAATAAAGTATGGGAATTAGTGCAAAGACACATACATCAAAATGTTATTGGAACCAAATGGGTGTTCGAAATAAGATGAACGAGGAAGGTTACGTGGTAAGAAACAAAGCAAGACTAGTAGCCAAAGGATGTTGCCAAGAAGAAGGGATAGATTTTGATGAAACATTTGCCCCCGTAGCAAGATTGGAAGCTATAAGGATGTTTCTTGCCTATGCACTCACAAGAATTTCATTGTATATCGATGGATGTAAAAAGTGCATTCCTAAATGGTTTATTGGAAGAAGAAGTGTATGTTGAACAACCTCCGGATTTGAAGTAGAAGACTCTTGGAGATAAGGTATACAAACTCAAGAAAGCTCTGTATGGATTGAAGCAGGCACCCGAGCATGGTATGATACCTTGTCACAATTCCTAATCGAAAATGGATTCACAAAAGGAAAAGTAGATAGAACACTTTTCGTAATTCAAGACAAGAAGAGTATTCTACTTGTTCAAATATATGTTGATGACATCATCTTTGGATCCACAAACAAAAGAGTGTGAAAAGTTTTCAAACCTCATGCAAAGTAAATTTGAAATGAGCATGATGGGAGAGTCGACATTCTTCCTTGGACTCCAAGTGAAACAATTTGAAGGATGGAACCTTCATAAGTCGGACAAAATACACCGGAGAGATTTAATGAAAAAATTTGGTATGGAAGAGAAGTCTTCGTGAAAATACCAATGAACACATCATCAAAATGGACATGGATGCGGATGGCAAGCTCGTAGATCAAACAAGATACTGAGCACTTATGGATCGCTTGCTCTATCTCACAAAGAAGGCGGACATCACCTTTCTTTGTAGGTGTATGTGCAAGATTTCAATCGCTCCAAAAGAAAGCCATATGACAAAGAATGACTAAGAGAGTATTGAGATACTTGAAAGGAAGCCAAGTAGGCCTATGGTATCCAAAGGAAGGTGGATTCAACCTAATCGGCTATTGATTTCGACTATCTTTGGATGCGAGTTGATAGGAAGAGCACTTCAGGCACATGTCAAATGCTAGGAAACAGTGATTTCTGGTTTAGCAAGAAGCAAAACTCAATAGCCACCTCTGGTGAGCGAGAATACATAGGCTGCGGGCAAAAAGCAGCCCAAGTCCTATGGATGAGACAAAGCGGTGAGAGACTATGAAATTGAGGAAAAAGAAATTCCAATCATGTGTGATAACACAAGTGCAATTGCAATTACTCAAAATCCTGTGTTGCATTCAAGAACAAAGCATATTGATGTCGAGATATTACTTCATAAGAGATCATGTTGAAAAGAAAGATATCATCCTGGAATATATTTCAACCGATAAACAACTAGCCGACATCTTCACAAAACCATTATGTGAGTCAAGATTTGAAGAACTCAAGCACGAGTTGGGGTTAATTGGTGAGTGACACTCGGACGAATCAAAGAAGAGAAATGGAACAAAAAAAGGGGTGAAAAAGAGTGAAAAATGCAAAATCACCAAGAATCACCAGATCGGAAAGATAGCTACACCGAGTCGGTGATAGCTGAGTCACTAAGAGAATCGTGAGAAGTAGAGTTAAATCGACTAAGGGATAAGCTGAATAACTTATGAGCAAAGTGACAAAAACACTATCGTTTTGACTAAGCGGGAATGTTTTAAGAAATACGTCAAAGATAATGATGATGTGTACAGACATAAAGCCGCACACCAAGCTTATGATTGGATATAAATCTTTGCCGCATTAAATACGAGACATGAAATGCTAAATAGGCGTGCAAAATCTAAGCCGTTGATTTCGATCACATTTCAAAAACCACCCGCACGTCCTTTCATAAACCATATTTAAACCATTTTCGTCCGTTTCTCTCTCACACTTCTAAAAACTGTTCATCTCTTTCTCTCAAAAGCAAAGGCAAAATACTCTCGAAACCCTATCAATCTTCAAATCATTTTCTGAGTTTTTCCTTGAAATAATCCTGAGAAATGGCACCAACTTATGACTTTACCAAGTTAGGAAAGCAAATCCACACCGGCTCTACGGTGGATTTTGACGGAATGATGAAACAGGGGTCCGACGACACCCCAGTGAAGAAAATCGCTGAGAAGTTGGAAACGTCCGGGCTAAAACAGTTTCTGACGATAGAATACCCGATGACATATGTGGAGGAAGTCGCACAATTCTACGTGAATGCTGAGATTCACGATGAAGGAATCAAGTCATCTGCTCATTCACGGAAAGCGGTGACTATCACCGCCATGGATTTGGTGAACATTGCTCACTACCGCCAGAAGGAGCATCCGAGATTAAAGAAGCCGATGTAAACTTGGCCGACGCCGGAAAGAAATAGCCAAGTCCGACTTTTTGCCGATAAAATAATATACACAGCAAACAAGAGAAGCTGAAGGAGGATTATCACAAGTTGTTGGACATAGTTGCCAAATGTATCGACATCAAATTTGGCGGCTTTGACCAATCAAAGGCAAAGCGATTGTAATGGCTGCAATCATCGAAGAAAAGAAGATAAACTGGCCGAGTTTGTCTACAGCATCGCCTTAACGTGGGGAACAAGTCCTTCAAAGAAGATGGCTCATTTGGAGGATCCTCGGGATATGGCCTAGTGATTGGCCGGCTATTGGAGGTGAAAGGAGTCCCTCTTAGACATGGGAAGGCATTCCATGTTAACAAGAGGATGTTCAGAGCAAACCCTCTCGGCGCACTGTAAGAGAGCTTACGCCAAGAGAGGCGACACGGTGAGGGGGAATCGGTGACCCTGAAGATACTGTTGTTTCCTCTCCACCCAAGAAGAGAGTCGCCCAAAGAAGCTACTAAGAAGATCTGCCCCAAAGAAAGAAAACCAAACATGCTCCCGCCCGCAGCAAGAGTCACCGCCCAAAGAGCCGTGTCCCCGCCCAGCAGCGGTGTCGAGAAGGACTCACAAATACCTTCTCCGATCGTCAAAAAGAGGAGAACCGAGAAGCCACGACGGCCCGCTCCCGAGAAAAAGACACCAAAGACTGCCCCACCGCTCAAGACTCGAGAGGACACCGTCTCTCGAACCGTAAATCCCTCCGGTACAAACAAGGAGACGAAGAAGAATCATCAAGCGATCCGAATCGGAGAAAACGGTGAGTCGGTTACTCGGCTAGAGAAGATACCGGAGACTATCGGGAGAAGTAGAGTCTCCGGATGTAGTTGATGAAACAACCAAGTCTCTGAAAGCGTCGATGCAGAGGCAACTCAAGACACGGTTGTGTAATTCACACAGTGAAGCACACAAGAAGAACTCCGCTAGAGCGGATAGTGATGTAATGATCCTATCCCCACCTTACCCGGACATCCAAAATCGTCTGCGTGAGTGGAGGAAATGGAAGTTGAGTAAGTCAAGGGAACAGTTCCAACGGCCCGAGTTTATAGAAGAAGAAGAGGAATCGCTAAATTTCCTTGGACTAAAATCGTGCCCCAAAGACTTGATGAAGACAATCGCTTAGATATCCTACTGATTTACAAGGAAAAGGAGAGAGAAAAGCAAGCCGAGGAAGGCCGAGGCACGTGAGAAGGCAAGCATCCGCTATATCTCCACACCACGAACACACACATCCTCTCCTTGATGTCTTCTCGGACGATGATGAGGATCTAGAGAATGTCGCCGCCACGTAAGAGTTGCAAATGCAGCAAGCATTGCACGAATCAAGAATCCTTCACGAGCAAAGATTGATGGAGGGACCAGGAGAGTCCTCGAACAACACACTGAAATTGATCCAATGGGAGTGGTTCAAGAAATCGCCAATGTTGTTTCTTGCTACCACTTCCCCACTCACTCGGAAGAAGGCAATAAGGAATGGCGATGAAACCGGGACAATGGGGACCCCGGTCGAGCCAACCCCTATTGAAGGTGTGTTACCACCGCCCCAACTACTGAACAATCAATCGAAACAATAGGGAGCTTGGAGACGAGTGACCCCATTCCAAGTCACTCGGTGGTGCGCCGATTGAGGGGGAAACTCCTCCACCGCAGTAGTAAGGTCGGAGGATCTGCAGATGACTCCACAACGAATCAAGGAGGCGAAGTAGAGAAAATACAAACACAAGAAAAATGTAAGTTGCCATCAACTTAAGCTCGAGACGATTGAGACTGTCTCGGCCGAGGTGCCAACCGCTCGTGAGAAGGCTAAATGACGCCGCGATGCGTCGAGGCACGAGATGGAACGCCCGGGAGTTAACACTGGCGATGAAAGTGCAATCCATGGGGTTGAGACTCCAATGGATGCCACCGAGAAGACCCTAAGACAGTGACACTTCGTCGAAAGGGAGGACAAGGCCTCGCCGCAGTAGAGAGACTGCTGGAGGTAATGAAGGCCACGGGAGGTTGAGACTTCCCAGGGTAAAGAAGTCAAGTAGAGAACATCCCTCCCGCTATAATCGACCCATCCGAGAAGGAGATAAGCGCACTTCATGATTCCCAGGATAATCTCGATGTATCCTTTCTCGGGATCGGAAAGGCGAAGAAGTTTCGAGTCTTCCCAGTGCCAAATCCAAAAGACTCAGTGCGGATGTTCCAAGCACGAGTAAGTTTGATCCCAAGACTACTCGTCAAACCTTTAACTTTGATGATGAGCCACCAATGGAAATCTCATCATCGTCCGATGACGCCATCGATAAGGCCGAGGACCGTCACGCATTGGAAAAATGTTTGAGACCAACGGGTTAAGATAATGCGAGGCTCAAGAACCGAGACCAACGGTTGTTGAGACAGTGAGGCTCAAGAACCGGGACTACTTCACAACAAAACCCACTGAACCAAAGATCCACCGAAAGAGCAGGCTCCTCAAGGCTGCAGCAGATCGATTCCCAAAAGAACTTCACGCGCACCGCTCATCATCGAAGCAGATCCGGTTGGGCGATGAATCTTTTGTAGAATCTTTCCCTTTTTCACCGGAGATACGAGAACTCCACGAAGAGTCGAGGAAAACGAACAAGCACGCTATCACAAACCACTCCTGTTCTTCCATCGACACCATTGTTCCGGTGATTATGATTTTGATCTTTGCATGGCCATCGCCTTCAATGAAGAATCAATCAAGTAATGGAAGTGTTCAAGGCACTATTTCCGAGGTTGAACGGATGGAGAGGCATCGAGCCTCTTTGGATATGCGATCGGACAACAGAGATGCCACCCTTACAAAACCGACTTGAGAGGCATAACAAATCAATCGGGAATGGTGGCAACAAAGAAGAAACAATGCGTGTGGAACAAGTGAGATACTTCAGACATTGTTCAACAAGTCGCTAGTGTGGAGAGTCGAAAATGCCGATGCAAAACGAAGGTTTGAGAGAACATATTGAGCACATGCATGAAGCTCATCTTTGCCGAGATAAAGCTCTTTGTGTGAGCAAAATAGAAATGATCTACTACGTTTGGAAGAACACATGACTAGAAAATTCAGCCTTCTCATGGCCGAGATGAAGCCGATTTCAAGCAGAGTCCAACGCTACTCGATCCGATTCGTCCGCTTACAACGCAGCAGACTTGAAGTAGAACTCGACTATCCGCAGCTCGACTTCATGCTTGCCAAAGATGTTCCCCGGGGTTCCTCTATCCTTTGATGATGCCAAAAAGGGGGAAGAGGAATACCTTAAAGCAAAGAAAATCAAGTCGAAAAGAAAGGAGCGGTGAGAAGGAACAGTGAGAAGGGAAAATCGGTGAGGAAATTTTGAAACAAAAGAAAGGAAAATCTTTGAGGGGGAAGGATCAAAAGATATGACCTTGATGATTGCACAAACCCTCAACAGGGTCCTCACACGGTGACATTATAAGCAAAGCAAACTCCCTCGTGACTCGCCACTCCAACACTTGTATCTATGGTCGAAAAGAGAAAAACAATTGAAGCGGGGATGAAGGAAGTGGAAGGAAGAATGGATGCGAGTTATGAACATCTTGAAAGAACACGGAGGCATTCCAAAGAGAAGCGAGAGACACTTATGCCATTTCGGATGTCGGGACAGAGCCACGATCGGTTGACGAATTCAAAACGCTCGAATCAAGGATATTTTGCAAATATGTCCATGGCTCAAGCTTGGGACTTAGATCGGGAAAAGGGTCTCACGTTATGTGAAGAAGGCGACAGCAGAGACTTTAGCGATCACTCTCGGGTCACTCGCTAGTCACTCACATTTGGGAAGAAGAAGACCCCAAAGATAGTATACGCCCGAGGTAGAGGAAGAAAAGTGAGTGGAGGAAGAAGCTTGAGGCACCCAGGCCTCCGCCCAAGAATATTGAATACGTAGATCCAAGAAAGAAAGGAGGGATCTATCTGGGCTTGACCAAGTGTGGCAAATTTGAAAGTGGCTAAAACTAACGCCGAGTATGCAAAAAGAAAGAAGAAAACAAGAGACAAACTCGGCTATGGCGGAGAGACAGGAAAGAATAAGAAAAGATGAAGATGCGAGGAAGGCATATGAAAAGAAAAAAAAAAGACAAATTGATTTACGAAGAAGAAGAGAAGAGAAGAGAAGAAGATCTTGAACAAGATGAAAAAGAAGGAGACAAAGGAGAGAAGTGTTCTTTGTCCAACCCTTCGTGTATTTTATTATGTAAATACATATAATGTAAGTCTTCTCGTAATAAAGCTATAAATTCTTTATTTTTGTGAAGACAATTATATACTACGATACACCTTGTAAAATTGTGTTAAGTACAAGAATGATATGATCAATAAAAAGATTGATTCTCGCGCATACATTCTATGTCAATACACTATCTGTATGTATCTTTGTTATTTGCATTTTTGTATGGTTTAAGTTTTGGCATCATCAAAAAGGGGAAATTGTTAGGAATTTTATTGTTTAGATTTTGATGAATGCCATGTAAAACTTAGAATAGAAAGTTGGCATCCCAATTCTTGTTGTAAAATGCATTGTAATGAATAGAGTGGCCAAGCCGAGTTAAGTCACCTACGCCTAACATGTAAGAAGACAATCAAGACTTGAAGGAAGACTCATTGCGAAAAAAATTTGAGTATGGCAAAGAAGAGTAGATAGGAACTCTATTGAAGAAGCGGTGCGATGCGGTGAGTGGAGCTTCGGTCAAGTCAACTCAAGAAAAGCCAAGTCTCAAGTTGAAGTGATGAAGAGTCATCCAATGATTGGAAGTCGACTCTAAGTCACCCGAGGAAAGCAAGGAAATGCGGTCAAGTCGAGATAATCGTAAAAGATCCGTTGCACGTAAATCAAGAGAATTACTTAAACAAGTAATATCTCCATACCACCTTTCTCGGAGTGCTCGGTCGAGGAAGCGTGCAAAAGGAATGAACCAATGGGAAGCACCGCACCGTGTCGAACTCGAAAAGGTGAAAAAACAATTCATACGAGGAAATGGCAATTCCAAGAAGCGCAACAAGACAAGCCAACGACGCAAGTGACTTTCAAAAATAAGCCTATCTCTTCAACGGGCAAATTTTTGAAAGTTCACTATAAAAGGCCGAGGAGTTTGTTTGAGAAAAAATGAGATACATAGATGACACATATGTGAGATATACAAGCATATTAGAAAACTCGAAATATTCTCAATCCTCAAGCCTACATTACGAAGAACATCAATCCAACACTCACCGTGAAGGAAAGATAACTTCAATCGGTTGAAGAGGAAAATATCGAAAACAAGGGGTCTACATTCCGGGAAGGATTGTAGGAAGGTTCAAGGTTGAGCCAAGTCTTAAGCTTTTGGAGGGCTTCGTGATCAAATCCAAAGAGCTTGAGCAAGTGAGTCAGTAGTAGCAAGGCAAACCGCCCTGTGAAGAAGTTCGAGTCGCACGAGAAGCCGGTGAGTGATCAAGGCATCTCCGGCATCGAGTCCCAAAGGATCAAGTCGGTGTGTGATCAAGACTTGTATACGGGACTGTTACCACTTTGTAAACCGATCATTACTTAGTGGATTCCTCCGGGAGTTGGAGAAGAGAGGAGTAGAAGAATTACCCCATCTTCGAACCTCTATAAAAATTTCATTGTGTCATTTACATTTCAAAGACTTTAATTCTTGCAATTTTAATCGCTTATATCTCACGATAAATTTGCTATCCACTTGATAAATTATAAGTACTAAACCAAGCACTAAACTCTTACTTAATCAAACTTAAGGGTGTTAAGTCTTCCGCTGAAAACAAAACCACAGTCGAGTTAATTAAGAGCCACCAGCTGTGTTACTCCATCAACAGCTCAGTTGAGTTTGTTGAGAGATTAACTCTACTGAGTGACTAAATTGACTGTCCATCAAGGACACAACTGTGCAGTATCAACTCTGAATATTTAAAAAGGACTAAATCGAAAATTTGGTAAGGTTTATTCAACCCCCTCTTGTAAACCTTACACTTACACCCCTTGGGACCTACAGAGTGGATGAAGATATACTTAGAGAGATGTTGGAGATTTTAGAGAGAAGTTGGAGAAAATGCTTGAATTATGAATGTGTTGGATGAAAATGATATTTTGATCAAATGTTTTTGATCCTCAAGGTGTTATGGACGAAAATTGAGGTGGAGAGAGGGAGGAGACAAATTTTTTGATCAAATTCTATGTCTTCCAACTTGTCTCTAGCATGGGGACAAAGGCCTTGGTCAAAGTGTGGTCTTGCATGGGAGGATGAAATTGAAGGGATTGAGGAGGATGTTGGCATGGAATGTTGGGAAGCCTCCAACATGTTGGGTAAGTTCATAATAAAGAATTGGTGTATAAGGTATTGTGTATAAGATTTGAATTAATGGTGTATTAATACACAAGATGAATACACAAGGTATGTGTACAAGAGTTGGGAGATATTTCTACACTAAAAATACCCATCATGGCCGTCCCTTAAGGGGTATTTGTGGCATTTACATATTTTGTTTTTATGTCCCAAAATTGATGATAATAGGTGAATAATATCAATCTCCAAAATAATTAGTGATTTCCTTGATCACTTATAAGTCTCATGATCACTTAATCTAAATCGAATTCTTAATTCTATAAGGTATAAATCTCTAAAATAAATAGTCTCCAAAAATTCTAAGGTGACTAATGAGTACACAAATATTAATAATGATGATCGATCGAGTGATCATTAATGCGTAGTAGAAGTAATAAATGCTTATGATCACAAGTAACAAATAAAAAGAAAAGAAATTAAATGCGAAATATATTTATCATTAATATTCACCCATCGAAGTGACGCGGTAAAATAGTCAAAAGAATACAAGGACGATACGTGAAATAAGTACATGTTTGAATAAAAATCGAGGGCTTCACAACAAAACACTATTTTCAGGATTCTAATTAGTTTATTTTCGATTATATATTATTCATTGATTTTATTTATTAAAAATGTACATTGATTATAGTAAATCTTGCAATTATATGAAAGTTTAACTCTTTGATTTATTGCAATCAAATTTCTATCCATAAATAATAATAATAAAGGAATCATTGATTATTTCCGGTTGATAATTTTGTAATAATATTATTTGCATAACAAATATTCCAAAAATATGAGGTTCATATCTCAATTATAAATTCGAAACTATTCCACGAAATACAACATATTGAAAAACGGATTTCGAAAGTCAATATAGGAATTTATTTGGTATTAAGGTTTTATATAACAAATATCCAGAAATATAAGATTCATATCTCAATTAGAAATCTAGAATTCTTTCAAAATAATTACAAAATATTGAATAAGAGATTTTGAAAAAGAATATAGGAAGTTAAAATATGCTATTAAGGTTATAATATATAACAAATAATTATAGCGAAAATTTCCCTTAATTATTCTTGCTAATTCATTTTTTAAATATGGATTTGTAATGTAGCTTTTCTTACTGCGATTGTTTTGTGCAATTCGAGTACTCATCTTAATAAACTCCTCTGTTAGTCCTTCTCTCATGTTCTAAACAAATGAAACACATATGCTCACACTGATTAAGGATGTCGATATGGTTAAGCAAAAATGGGTGATGAAACTCTGTCTGGTTCGACTCTACTAGAAACCATCGTACAATAATTGAAACTATATGAACAATTTAGAATGTGTATTCCATATCGCAGAGGTCTGGAATTTATTTGTTTTAATTTCTTATCAATATTTAAATTGATTGAGCATAAATGTTTGTAAAATGTCAAGTTTTCTTATTGTAAGGTGATGTAATACATGAATATGAGATATAGCGTATTGAATACAATTAATGTATTTTCTTTCTTAAACTATTATTATTAAGCCACAAAATAGTTGTATTTTTAAGTTACGCACTCCTTAAAATACCACTTATATGTGCATTATTGTAAATTGATTCAAAAGAAAATTTAACCTAGGGAGAGAAATTATGAGAACATCGTAAAATATTATTCTATAGTACTCAAATATATTTATTGTACAACAAATACATATATAACAAATGATATATATGTGGATATATTGATTACTATTTTTTTTTGTTAATCTTAAAAACAATATTATTTCTGCCATTTCTTTTTCTATTTTCATATATTTTATATGTACAATAACTATAAGAACACATAGTAGTTATATATAAGCATATGATTTTATGAGACTTATTGATGTAAAAGCATATATAAGAAAGGATATTACTTTTAAGATTAACAACCAAAACAATAGTTGTCTTTTAAGAATCCACATACAAACACCATTTCAAAGGGAAAAAAATACATTAATTGTATTCATTACTCTTTATGAGAAGCCAACGTACGACGATAAAACACAACTTCATAAATTCACAGCCCGTGCATTGCACGGGTAAAAAACTAGTATATAATTAAAAAAATAGTAATATTTTAAGTAGATGGAGTTGGTAATGGAGGGTCCTACATGTATAATTGGATGAAAATGTGAGAAAGTGATTGATGAGTGATGTAGGGTATAATATAGGGTTGGAAATTGAAAATATAGGTTTGAGATGTTGTTTTATGTAAAAATTGGAAAATGAAAATGATGATTTCCATTGGAAAATTTAGAAACAAACATGATTCCATTTCTATGAATAGTTGGAAATTGGAAATTGGAAATTGACCATTGGAAACATAAACAAACAAGGCCTTACACTTTGAAGCCATTACTAGTCACACTTTACTCACTACACAAGGTAAGTGTAGTATTTCCGATTTTCTCACCATCTTCTTCTTTCCCTTAAATTTTTAACCACATTTTCTAACTCCTATATTTTTTTTGATATTCCTTGACTTAGGGGCTGACCTAAGTCACTCCTTCATCGAGAGAGATTTATTCCATTTTCACCAACAAATCGATCTTTAAGGTGGGTGGAAAAATCCTTTCAACTTCTAGGCGTTTTAGTAAAAAATGCATGTAGTATTTTGATTTTGAGCACTTGAGATATATATTATGTATTGCATGCTATTTTCTTGTATCAAGTTGGAAAAATTCTCAAGTGTTGCTTAAAAATGCGATTTATCAAAAAATATGGCATACATGTACACTTTATTGTTATGCTTGATGAAATTTTGTATGAGAAGGATATGTATTGTATGACTCTTGAAATCTATGTTTTGAATGATTTATAACCTGGACAAGTCGAGCATAATTGATTAAATTTTAACTTTTGGACTTAAAATGCAAAAATAAAAAGTTGGTGGACTTAATTGCAAGAAAATAAAACTTAAGGGACCCCTCTGTAATTTTCGATTTTTGGGACTGAACTCAGGTTCAAAAATTATGTTTTGACATTTTAATAAAGTTTTAAGAGTTTTTAGATAAATAAAATCAACCCTTAAAAGCCCAAAGAATAGATTGTAAAATTTTAGAAATTTAAGGGCTATTTTGCAATTTTCGAAATTGTACCAGACCCTAATTTTAAAATTTGAAATTTTAACTATTAAGGGACTGGAAATAACATATTTTAAATGTATTCCAAAAATCCAAGTGTTTAGAGCTTGGAAAGAATTTTATAAAAATTGAGGGACCAAATTGAAAAAAAATTAAACTTGAGGACCAAATTATAATTTCCAGGACTTATGCAGTCCATGCACCTGGAAATACTAATTTAACTATAACATAATTATATCTTAGACCCAAGGTTCAAATGTAATAACAATTGGACCCCTAAAAGCCTTAAAGGCAATTATTTCAAAATGGGACAAAAATGAGATTTTCAAAAGTTAAGGGACCTATACTTGCTTCTTTTAAAAACTGCTTTTGTCCCAATATCCCACTGACCTTAGTGACATTTTACAACTGGAATCACCTTAAAAGACCTTCCGGTTTGTGAGTTCCAATTATTTTAAACTTAGAGCCCAAAATGACAATTTTAACAAATTTGGGGCCAATGTGAGAATTTTATAAAAACTCGATCTCCAAACTTTAAAAACCTGAATCTCTGAATAATTTAGAGAATTTAGGAACTGACCTCATAATTTTTCAAGGTCTGGACATTTATTTATTTAACTTTTAACCCCAAAAGTAGTGATTTTTACAAAATGGGGCTAATTGTAAATTTTCTTTTAACAAGGACCTAACTCAAATTATTTTTTTTCTTTTCAAGAAACAGCCCTGGACTCTCTGACTTTAATAATGAATCACAAATGTTTTATTTTCTAAAAAATCCCTTGTCTTATCGGATCGTCTTGACCGATTAATACCCGATCGCGGGGCGACTTCCTCGTCTTGCGATTTTAAATATATAACGGGTGTCACGCCCCAAACGCGACGCGACGACGATCAATCACTTAAACAGAATTAAATCCAACATTCTAGAAAACGATGCAACAATCCAAGTGAAACAAGGTCTAAAGCAGCGGAAAAACTACAAGTACAACAAGATTACAATTACATCCCAACAACTTAATAACTTACAGTCCAGAACTAGGAATAAAGTACACATCATATCACAGCTTAAGTGTCAAATGGGTCCTACGTCCTTCAATTACAGTCTAGAATTTCAAAGGAAATAAAAGAGTCCAACATCAGAAAAATAAAAGAAAATAGTCCAGCAACATAGATAACGATAGGAAATGAGTTCAATGGGCGGAGCTCGAGAGTTCAATCCAAGGCGGGTTCAAATTTTTCTTCGACAAAGTCATCTTCTAAGGTTAGAAAAAGGAGGGCGTGAGACGTAAATCTCGGTGGATGGGGTGATCGTGTGCAAGTGTGGCGATATATACGATTAATGCGAGAAATTTAGTTGTATGAAAACGTGTGAGAGATGATGCATGAATTCACACACATCCCACAAGAGTCATGAAAAATATATTTATGTAATATACTTATACGATTTAAGAAAAATTCGTGGTCACGCAGGCACTATGGTTCAAGCAGTCAGGAGGATTGCGTACGGATTTGTAACGCCAATCCTATGCAAGGCAAATAGCGGTTGCGTACGGATTTGTAGCGCCAACCAATGCAATACAAGTAGCGGTTGCGTATGGATTTGTAGCGCCAACCAAACGGGTCCGATTAACTCCGGAATCGTGTGGATCAGACAGCGATTCCTTCGTTCTTCCTTGTAACTCCCCGAGTAAGATGGTCCAAGACCTGTCACCTTATCGCTCCGTAGGCAAAGACGAAATCAACAGTGGAGCTAGCAAGGCTCGGATTTGTCATAATCATGATTATACCTCAAGTACTACGACCTGCTTCCCTTGGACAAACTCCGTCCCTCAGTTGCGGGATTAGGACGATGGGGCCGGAAGAGTGGAATAGCAGCCGAGCTGCCCGGTTCCATCACCGACGTATCCATTCCGACTGTGAGCTCGACACACCAAGTTGACTCAAGCAGTAAATTAAATACACATTCAGGTAGTCAACCAGGCAGTCGAGTATATTGATTCGGGAAGCAGTTCATAAAAAGTTTTGAAAATTTGCGTAAGGTAATTATGGCGTTGGTGGAGTTATATGGATGAAGATGATTATCAGTAGGATAAGCAATCTTCGATATCTTGAAAGATTAGGTGGAACATAAGTCCCGTTATAGATTCAAATCGCAAGACGAGGAAGTCGCCCGCGATCGGGTATTAATCCGTCAAGGCGGTCCGATAAGTCAAGGAGTTTTTGAGAAAGTAAAATATTTTAATTAAGAATTAAAGTCAGAGGGTCCAGGGCTGTTTTAGTAAAAGAAAAATAATAATTTGAGTTAGGTCCTTGATAAAAGAAATTTTACAATTTAGCCCCGTTTTGTAAAAACCAATACTTTTGGGGTTAAAAATTGAATAAATAAATATCCCGACCTTGAAAAATTATGAGGTCAGTTCCTAAATTCTCCAAATTGTTCAGAGATTCAGGTTTTTGAAGTTTTGAGGTCGAGTTTTTATAAAATTCTCATATTGGCCCTAAATTTGTTAAAATTGCCATTTCGGGCTCTAAGTTTAAAATAATTGGAACTCACAAACCGGAAGGGCTTTTAATGTGATTCCAGTTGGAAAATATCACTATGGTTAGTGGGATATTGGGACAAAAGCAGTTGTTAAAAGAAATAAGTTTAGGTCCTTTAACCTTTGAAAGTTTCATTTTTGTCCCATTTTGAAATAATTGCCTTTAAGGCTTTTAGGGGTCCAATTGTTATGAAATTTGAACCTTGGGTCCAAGGTATAATTATGTTATAGTGAAATTAGTATTTCCAGGTGCATGGACTGCATAAGTCCTGGAAATTGTATTTTGGTCCTCAAGTTTAATCTTTTACAATTTGGTCCCTCAATTTTTATAAAATTACTTTCCAAGCTCTAAACACTTGGATTTTTGGAATACACTTAAAATATGTTATTTCCAGTCCCTTAAGAGTTAAAATTTCAAATTTTAAAATTAGGGTCTGGTACAGCTTCGAAATTTACAAAATAGCCCTTAAACTTCTCAAATTTTACAATCTAGTCCTTGGGCTTTTAAGGGTTGATTTTATTTATCTAAAAACTCTTAAAATTTTATTAAAATGTCAAAACATAATTTTTGAACCTGAGTTCAGTCCCAAAAATTGAAATTTAAAGAGGAGTCCCTTAAGTTTTATTTTCTTGCAATTAAGTCCACCAACTTTCCATTTTTGTATTGTAAGTCCAAAAGTTGAAATTTAATCAATTATGCTCGACTTGTCCAGGTTATAAATCATTCAAAACATATATTTAAACAGTCATACACATACATATCCTTCTCATACAAAATTTCATCAAATATAATAATAAAGTGTGCATGTATGCCCTATTTTTCAATAAATCGCATTTTTGAGCAACACTTGAGAATTTTTCCAACTTGATACAAGAAAATAGCATGCAATACATAATATATATCTCAAGTACTCAATAACAAAATATTACATGCATATTTTCAATTTAAAACACCTAGAAGTTGAAAGGATTTTTCCACACCCACCTTAAAGATCGGTTTGTTGGTGAAAATGGGATAAATCTCTCTCGATGAAGGAATGACTTAGGTCAGCCCCTAAGTCAAGGAATATCAAAAAAATATAGGAGTTATAAGAATGTGGTTAAAAATTTAGGGAAAAGAAGAAGATAGTGAGAAAATTGGAAATACTACACTTACCTTGTGTAGTGAGTAAAATGTGACTAGTAATGGCTTCCAAGTATAAGGTTTTGGTCACCCTTAATGTCAACCACCAAGGTCAGCCCCTAAAACTCCAAAAATGAAAATGGAGTGTAAAAATTTGGAAAATAGAAAGAGAAGAAGAAAGTGTACTAAAAATTCCATTTCTTACCTTATAGTCCAACTTCTTCACAATTTTTCTTCAAGATGACTAGTCTCTTAACTTCTTCAAAGGTCTTCTAGGTATACCTCAAATTCAAAAATCAAACTTAAATTAGAAGGTGAAAGAGGTGAGCTAGAAGGTATAAGAATAGATTGAAGAAGAAAATTTCTTACCTTGTGTAGTGTATATGGTTCGAATTTTTGAAGAAAATGGGAGATGAATTCTTCTAGTTTCGGTTAAGTGTTAGTGAAGAAGATGAAGAATAGGTAGAGAGATGTAGGAGGATTTTTAGAAAGAGGTAAGAGGAATTACAAGACTTAGAAGAAATTTGGTGTTGGTGAAATGAAATGGGAAGAATAAAAATTTTGTTTTGTTTTGATTAAATGATAAGTTAGAGTAATAATTGAGGGAATTAGGGAAGAAAGTAATATTTAGGTATCTTTATTAGGGACAATGGGCCAAAATGCTAAGCTTAGGGGAAATTTTTAATTTGGTCTTGTTTGACCAATTGGATGATTGAAATGGTGGGATTAATTTAAGATATAGGTTTAAATTAATGGTGTATAAATACACAAGAGGAATACACAAGGTGTACATGTACAAGAGTTGGGAGATACTTCTACACCAAAAAAATACACCAATGTCGTCCCCCTAAGGGTATTTTGGTAATTCCATATATTGTTTTTTTCCAAAATTGATGATAATAGATGAATAAATATCAATCTCCAAAATAATTAGTGATTTCCTTGATCACTTATAAGTCTCATGATCACTTAATCTAAATCGAATTCTTAATTCTATAAATTATAATCCCTAAAATAAATAGTCTCTTAAAATTCTAAGGTGACTAATAATACACCAATAATAATAATAATGATGATCAACCAAGTGATCATAAATGCGAATTAAAATTAATAAATTATTATGATCACAAATAGAAATTAAAAGAATTAAATGCAAAATATATTTATCATTAATATCTACCCGTCATTAGCGACGCGGTAAAATAGTCAAATTAATACAAAGACGATACGAAACAAGTACATGATCGAATAAAAATTGGGGCTTCACAACGGGACTTATGTTACACCTAATCTTTCAAGATACCGAAAATTGCTTATCCTCCCGATAATCATCTTCATCCAAATAACTCCACCAACGCCATAATTACCACTCGCGATTTTCAAAACTTTTCATGAACTGCTTCCCGAATCAATATACTCGTCTGCCTGGTTGACTACCTGAACGTGTAATTAATTTCCTGTCTCAGTTAACTTGGTGTGTCGAGCTCACAGTCGGAATGGATACGTCGGGAATGGAACCGGGCAGCTCAGCTGCTATTCCACTTTCCGGCTCCATCGTCCTAATCCCGCAACTGAGGGACGGAGTTGTCCAAGGGAAGCGGGTCATAGTACTTGAGGTATAATCATGATTATGAAGAATCCGAGCCTTGAAAGCTCCAATGTGGATTTTATCTTCGCCTATGGAGCGATAAGGTGACAGGTCTTAGACCATCATGAACGGGGAGTTACAAAGAAGAACGAAGGAATCGCTGTCTGATCCACACGATTCCGGAGTTAATTGGAACGTTTTGTTGGCGCTACACATCAGTACGCAACCGCTACTTGTAATGCATGGGTTGGCGCTACATATCAGTACGCAACCACTAATTGGCTTGCATGGGGTTGGCGCTACACATCAGTACGCAATCCTCCTGTCTTGCTTGAATCATCGTGCCTGTGTGACCACGAACTATTTCTTAAATTGTATAAATATATTACTTAATATATATTTATCACGATGCTTGTGGGCTATGTGTGAAATCATGCATCATACCTCACGCGTTTTCATACAACCGTTTTCTCGCATTAACTATATATATCGCCACACTTGCACACGATCACCCCATCCACTGAGATTTCTGTCTCACTACCTCATGTTTTCTAACCTTTAGATGAAGAGTACGTTGAAGACGTCGAACCTACCACAGATTGAATCCCTACCATTGATGTGGAGAGACATTCCTTTTACTTTTATTGTTGATTGGACTTCTTCATTTTATTTTTGTTTGGACTGTAAGTTAAATTCAGATAATCTATTGGGTTGTATTCGGATACCGTCGGACCTTGAGATGTAATTCGTACTTGTGTGTATTTTATTCCGCTGCATTAGACTCTATTTTACTTGGAGTTTTGTATCATTGGTTTAGACTGTTGAATTATTTATGTTTAAGTGATTGATCGTCGTCGCGTCGCGTTTGGGGCGTGACAACTTATATGTGTTTTGTTGTATAAGTAGTTAATTTTTGATGTATGTATTTATGTTGCGGTATACTTATGTTTTTTATTGTATACTTATATGTGTTTTGCTGTATACTTACATGTGTTTTGTTGTATACTTATATTTTTGTTTGACAATTGTAATATGCAGTACAAATATGTTAAATATACAGTATAATAGTGTTAAATATACAGTAAATAATATGTTAAATATAAAGTACAATAATGTGCGTGATTTTCTCTCTCTCTATAACTGATTTACTTAATCCACGGGCCCTACATGTTAATGAGCGTGATTCTCTCTCTCCCTATAACTGATTCCTTAATTCACGGTCCCCACATGTTTTTGTTTGACCATTTTAATATGCAGTAAAATTATGTTAAACATACTGTAAAATAGTGTTAAGTATACAACAAACCACTGATAGAAGTACAACATACTGCATAACAGAGCACATGCAGGATTTTTTCTCTCCCAACTTGATTTTCTCTCTCCCCACATGATTTAACTCGATGGTCCCTCACATGTTTGTTTTGACAATTTTACCCTTTCGGAGAATTAATTAAATGGTTAATATATTATTTTTCCAAATTATTCCTAGCCTTTGATGTAAATGAGGGAGGGTTGAGATTAGTCCATACTGTCTTACCATAAAATGTAGTCTCATTGGATCCTCCCATATATATATATATATATATATATATATATATATATATATATATATATATACATACAGGGGGATGATCAAGTTAGACCATTGTTATAGATGAGACACAATGGATTCATCCCATCCACCCACCATTATTAATCAATGGGTGAGATTTAAATGGATAAACATAACATTACGTTTTATTTTAATTAATTAAGATAAGGGTATTATAGTCAACAATCAACCATATTCTGTTGCACATGGAAACCAAATCTTCTCACGCTGATTCTCCTACTCTCTCACGCCATCATTCATTCGAGAATTGAGAATTACACAAATCTCTGAAAATCACGTCGATCTCCATAGTCATAGCTCAAAGACACGAAAACACATAAAAATTGTGAAAATAATATGGCATCAAATCCATTTGAAGAATCATCGCAAACTACAGAACATTCTACAACACTGGAGGTTGAAGAACTCAGCTTCATAACCTCCATCTCCATCGCAAGTTCAGATCACAATTCTCCATAACCACTGCTATTAACAATTCATGAAAATTACAGAGAAAAATCAGGAAAAATCAGTGCAATATTATAGAGAAACAATGAACAGTGAGTTCGAATCATAATGATGAATCATCAGTCGTAGAAAAAACTCTACCCAACAGCATCAATGGTGTAGACATCGATGGAGAACTCGCAACCAGCTATTAACATCAACTCTTAAAAAACTATAATTTTCACGCATAAGATGATGCATAGATACTTATGAAATGATGTATAAATACTTATGAAACGATGCATAGATACTTATGAAATGATGCATATATCTGTAGGGATATTACATATTTGAAATTATGCAATAAAAATCAACTAAATATGCATTGTCTGAAAACTATCTATGTGGCATAAAAAAACTAATATGCAGTACATTATACCCAACTATGCAAGACGTCTTAAACTATGCAGCAAAATCAACTAACTATACATTATGTAGAAACTATCTATGCAGTGTGGAATAACTAAATATGCAGTATATTATGTAACATCCCATTTTTATAATTTCCAAAAAGCAACATCTCATTTTCATAACTAACTATGCATTATATAGAACTATTTAGGCAGTGTACAATAACTAAATATGCAGTACATTATATTCAACTATGTCTTATTGTTGTAAAATAATGCAACAAAAACAACTAAATATGCATTATTTAATAGCTAATTAAGCAGCAGAAGAACCCTAACTATACTGTAAAATAAGAAAATTAGAAAGAAAACTGCTTCCTTAATTAATGCCATTAAATCCGGCAGTTACAACCTCACCCCATAAAAAATGGTTTACAAAAAGTCAATCAAACCAAAAAAAAAAAATTACCACTGGGGATAATTGCTTCGAATTACAAAATTATAGAATTACCCTTAAATCAGCGGAAATAATGGAAAACCAAAACAATTGAATTAATTACATCCCTTCATTTTTTAAAATCAATGGGTGAGATGAGTCTACATTGTCTCACCTAGAGAGGGTGGTCTCATTTGAACTAAATCATATATATATATATATATATATATATATAGGGATGAGATCTCATGTGACAGCCTCTTACCGTGTGGCAGTGTGGATTGATCACATACATCCACACATTTTATTCAAAATCAGATTACTATTAAAAATAACTGATTTATCAATTAATCAATATGTGGAATGGGCATAATATTAACTAGCAAAATTCCATAAATCACGGCCCCTACAATCAAGGAATTGATTAATATCACGTTTTCATAACAAAAATTGTGCACTATTTTAATAGCTGAACTGTACATCATTTAATAATTGACTATACACCATTTTATATATATATATAACAGTGCATCATTATATAACTAATTGTACACCATTCAATCCTAGCGATTTTTATGGGATTTAATTTTACGATTGTTCCTGCTTTCCATTTTCTCGAACTGTGCACCATTTAATAACTGGATGTGCACCATTTTTTATCTAGCAGTGTATTATTGTATAACTAATTACACATCATCTAAAGGAACTATAAAGACAAAATGGTGTAACCATCTTCTCATTTAATAACTTAATTGTGCATAATTTTATATCTAACATTGCATCATTGTATAACTAATTGTACATCATCTAAAAACCCTATAAAGACAAAATAGTGTAACCACCTTCCCATAATGACGCCCTACAATCATGGATGTGATAAAGATCACGTTTCCATAACTGACATATATACTATTTTAATAGTTGAACTGTGCACAATTTAATAACTAATTGTGCACCATTTTATATCTAGCAGTGCATCATTGTATAACTAATTGTACATCCTTGTGAGTGAACCACAATCGAATTAAAAGCGAGAACAATCGTAAAATCAAATCTCATAAAAGTTGTTGGGATTGAGTGGTGTACAATTAGTTATACAATGATGCACTGTTAGATATAAAATGATGTACAGTCAGTTATTAAATGGTGTGCAGTTCACCTATATATTAAAATGGTGCACAATTCAGTTATGGAAATATGATATTAATCAATCCCTTGATTGTAGAGGCGTGATTTATGGTATTTTGCTAGTTACTATTATGTCATTTCCACCTATTAATTAATTGATAAATCAGTTATTTTTAACAACAATCTGGACCATTGAATAAAACTATAAAAGTTGTAGATGGATTGGATTAATCCACAATGCCACACGGTAAGCCCCCTGCCACATTTGATCCTAACCCTACATATGTATCTATATACATATAAAAGAAAGGTCTATATAAAAATTATCATAAAAGTTTTTCCTCCTAAATTATATATCATATATATAATAGTATAATTTATGGTAAATATTGTAATTTAGGTAAGTTTTGTTTCATTATATATAGACAAAATCTAGGTATAGTAAATAACACTGAGAAACATGTTAAATTTTGTGTGTAGCCTTAATTTTGGTAGGTTTTATTTTATTTTGTTTATACGGTATGAATGTAATGTTGAAATTTATCTATAATAAAGTAAATTTTTTTATTTGGTTGCTGATTTTATATTTTTTAATTTAAAAAACAATAAATCTTACTTTTTACAAATTGGAATTTAATACTTACCAAACTTAGAATAATATCTTATAAGTAACTAAATTGTAAAATAATCCATATATAAAATCATTAAAAATAAAATCTGAAAAGTAACAAACAAAGTTCAATAATTATGTAGAACTTAGCCAAAATTTTTAATTTTGTAAAATATTATTAAACTTTATTATATAATGTAGATAAAAGAATGTTTTATATAAATGTACATTTATTATTTAAATGAAAATATTAATATTTGTACTTAAAAATTAATATTTAAAAAATAAAAATGTAATAAATATAATTTAAAATATGTTTAATGAATAAAATAAATTTATCCAATGATTTAAATTTTATTATAGTAACTTTTAGGTTTATTTTAAAACTTTTTTAGAATTTATCTAATGATTCTAAGACTTATCAAATAAATTTTATGTTTATTCTCTGATTTTAAGGCTTTATATTTTATAGTTTTTCATTTATTTATATAAGTTTGTGATATCTTGGATAACTTTAGATTTATTAAATGCTTTATAGATTTTATATGCTCATTATTAAATTTATTTAATTTATTTTTTTATTTTTATTTTCATTTGGTTAGTCTTATTGTTTAGATGTATTTATAATTATAAATAATCAAATAACACCTAAGTTGTTTCAATACTTATTAAATAAAAGAAATGCTATTTATCTGTTATATTATTTGTGCTATATTTATTTGTTAATAATTATTGTTCATTCGTTTATATTATAAGATACTTTTTTCAAATAATCATGATTGGAGTAAAATTATTTTTATTGACAAAACAAATAATACTTTAATTTTATTTATTAAATTAACGTATATCGTAATTTGTTGGTATATATTTCAACTATGTCTAAATTGATCAAAATTAATTTAGTTGTCGAAAATCATTAAGTGAACATATAATTATTAATGTTTTAGATAACTCAACAAGTATTTTTAATAGGTGTATAAGTTTGCTTGAAATATATAATCATCTTTTTTTTCTCATTTGTTGTTGGATATTTAACATAATATTTTATAAGAATGTATAAAATTATTGTAATAATCATTATTTAATAAATTCTACATTATTGTATTCAGTTAAGACGTGTCAACTCGTACCCATATCCCTCCGTTCAAAGGGTATGGCAAGTTTGGGTCTTTAGATACTCTTCCTACCCCGTTTCATTAGTATTTCTACAATATATCAATTTGTTAATATTAAAATTATAATATTACATACCGTGTATCGCACGGACGATATGCTAGTTTCGTTCTAATAAGGAACATACATGATTTGGTAAATTAGTTTTTACAGTCCAGGTTAAGATCGGGACCAACCCTAAGGGTAGTCACCCAGGCGACACCTATGGCCCCGATTTTGGGGAGCCTCAATTTTACATAAGTCTTTATGTATAATATTTTATTAAGTTGTTTTTATATATAGGGGGGGCAAAAAATAAAATAAAATACTAAATGACATTTTGTTATCAAAATTGTATTAAAAAATTAATCTAACTTTTAAATCTAAGTAAAATAAACGTTTTTTTCCCTTCAGCTTCGACATTGAAGTTAACTATTAGTTTGTAACTGGTCTGAACATGTTTGTATACCCGTTTATTATATTATTTAAATAAAATATATTTATTTTCAAGTTATTATTAAATTATATACAAAGTGTTGGTATATAAATATTTATTTGTATTTTTTTTCCTTTTCATAGGGATCCTTTTTTTTTCTTTTTGTCATTGGCCCCAAAAAATATGACCGATCGTAGTTTAGATTTTGGACCTGAGCGTCTTAAGAGTCAATATATAGTTGGCCACTTGCTTTGGTTTGTGATGACTTAGAAAGAAAAGAAAAAGGCAACAAAAAAAAAAAAGGAACTATCCAGATTTTTTTCTTTTGAGTACATGAACTCAAGATAGTTTGAATGGTTCTCGACTAAAAATTAAAATGCTCCACTTGAGCTACAAGCTCGTGGTAATTGTATGTTTTTCTTTCTTTGCTATTTATGTCGGTTTTTTTTTTTTCTTTTGTCTGTGTTCGTTTTCTGTTTATGAAAAATTGATAAGAAGGCGAGATGTGTATGCCCATATTCTTCATCAACATGAGCATATACAACGTTTGCCTGATGCATCAGATGAGCGTAAGGAAAAAAAATGGACATTGGATATAGCAGTAGAAGTTTTAATTAAAATTGTTTTCTAAGTTTTTAGTTTAATTTGGTGAGTAGAATTGTTATGGTAACATTACAAAATTGGACATCGAACGTTTAAGTTGCACGCGTGTGTTCTCACGTCTATTGCAGAGTATATATGAAGATGAAGAATTAGTTTTGTACACGTGAAGAATAAGAAAAAATATTATGAGATTATGTTACAGATATATAGACCTAATGGCAAAATTGGTCCCGTAAATATAAAGGGCTAGCAATTTTATTTGGTCATGTAAATATTTTATGTAGCAATTTTGACACCGTAAAATTTTGATTATGTGCAATTGTAATCTCATAAAGTCTAATTTATGCAATTTTGGTCCTATTAATTATGAATTTGCGCAATTTTGGTTTCAACCGAGTGTTTCAATATTTTATTTATTTCTACAATACCTTGTTCTTTAGCTAAAATACCTACGACCGTTAAAAGTTCATGACTAGAATTGCTATTTTACTAAATAGTAAAATTGTCATGGACCGAAACTGTCACATCAAGAAGTTATAAGAGTACTTATATGATTAAAATTGCAATTAAGCCAAACATATATGTATTTACTTGTACTTTTGGTTCGATATACAAAAAGGAAAAAAAAAATTGATAGTTATTTCTCAATTTGGAAGAATAATTACACTTCATCTTTTAAACAAAACTCTGTTTTGGGTTATCATATATACTACGCTTATGTCAAATTAATAGCTTAATTGCATTTGCTAGTCAAAGAGTTACATATCTTGAGAGAGTACATATATGTTAAAAAAAAAATCTATTGTGTAACCTTAGACACTTTAATGGAGTAAGCGGTAATTAAATCAATTAAAATAATACAAAGTAAACAGAGTAGCCTCATTTTGTGTTTTACTGATCATTATTCAAGATGATTTAATTTCTTTCTTTAGAAATATATTTTTTTCATTAGTCATGTAATGATAATGAAAAACCAGGCATATAGGTAAATAAAAAAATGAGATGGCATACGCTTAAATATGTTGCTTAGAATATATATATAATCACCAGCGAAATAATTACAACGATTGCGATAAGGGTTTTATTCAATCAAACTATACATAACATAACGTAATTATTTATGTGCCTTCAAGCTTCGCAATAGAGACGTTCCAGCAGTCATCCAAGCAGCTCAGACATTGTTCTGAATCTCCTAAAACAAACACAAAACCATACACAATAAGACAAAACAAATACAATAAGAGATTAATTAATTAAGGCACCATAAAATAAAAGCTTTGATTTTGCTACATGATTTACCGAGTGAACATCCAATTTCTGGCTTTTGCAATTCGGACAATCTTTACATAATTGTTCACAGCCCATCAAACATCCAGGATTAATTGGTATACCACAGCCTCTTGAACATTTTATGAAGCATTCGTTCTTTGATATCTTGATCGAGTTCATGGAATTTGTCGCAAACACAATGTTTGCCATAATCACTAAACATAATGTTGCAAAAACAAATTTCACAAATCTCCCTTCCATTTTCTTTTCTCTCTTGAAATTTTTCTTAATATTTATATCGATTTTTGCGAGTCGATGATGATGTTCTTACAGGAAAAATGGTGTAATATTTATATTAGAATTATTAGGTCAGAATCTGTTGTGCATAAATAAATTATTATTACACATTGTGTTTTCTTGGAAGTAAAGGATTTTTTTCCCTAATAATTAACTATAATATGTTAGCATTAATAAAATTTGTTGTTTTGATAGTGTGTGTATAAAAATTATATTTTGGCTATTAATGTACGTTTCTAATATCAGGTTTTGCGAGGCATGCACTACATTAATTTAAAATGATTATCAAAAATGTAATTAATGAAATAATCGATTTCAGATTCTTTGAATACCGCAATTTATTTCAAATATTTTTATGACTAATTGGCGTGGATACTGTGGTCATAATAAGCAAAATAAGCAAAAACATTTTTTGTAACTAATTAGCGTGGATACTGTGGTCCAAATAAGCAAAGACTTGATTATTGATTATTGAACCAGATTGGTCAAACATGTTGGTATGGTACCACACACATGAAGCGTGTCACGCCCCAAACGCGACGCGACAACGATCAATCACTTAAACAGAAATAATTCAATAGTCTAAACCAATGATACAAACTCCAAGTGAAATAGAGTCTAATGCAGCGGAATAAAATACACACAAGTACAAATTACATCTTAAGGTCCGACGGAATCCGAATACAACCCAATAGATTATCCGAATTTAACTTACAGTCCAAACAGAACAAAATGAAAAGTCCAACAACAATAAAAGTAAAAGGAGTGTCGCTCCACATCAACAGTAGGAATTCAATCTGTGGTAGGTTCGACGTCTTCAACGTACTCTTCATCTAAATGTTAGAAAACAGGAGGGAGTGAGACAGAAATCTCAGTGGATGGGGTGATCGTGTGCAAGTGTGGCGATATATATAGTTAATGCGAGAAAACGGTTGTATGAAAACGCGTGAGATATGATGCATGTTTTCATACATAGCCCACAAGCATCATGATAAATATATATTATGTAATATATTTATATAGTTTAAGAAATAGTTCGTGGTCACACAGGCACGATGATTCAAGCGAGACGGGAGGATTGCGCATCAAGTGTAGCGCCAATCCCATGCAAGACAATTAGTGGTTGCGTACTGAAGTGTAGCGCCAACCCATGCATTACAAGTAGCGGTTGCGTACTGAAGTGTAGCGCCAACCAAACGTTCCGTTCAACTCCGGAATCGTGTGGATCAGACAGCGATTCCTTCGTTCTTCCTTGTAACTCCCCGTTCATGATGGTCCAAGACCTGTCACCTTATTGCTCCATAGGCAAAGACAAAATCCACGTTGGAGCTAGCAAGGCTCGGATTCGTCATAATCATGATTATACCTCAAGTACTACGACCCGCTTCCCTTGGACAAACTCCGTCCCTCAGTTGCGGGATTAGGACGATGGGGCCGGAAGAGTGGAATAGCAGCCGAGCTGCCCGGTTCCATCCCCGACGTATCCATTCCATTTGTGAGCTCGACACACCAAGTTGACTCAGCGATAGAAATTAAATACGCGTTCGGGTAGTCAACCAAGCAGTCGAGTATATTGATTCGGGAAGCAGTTCATGAAAAGTTTTTCAAAAATTTGCGTAAGGTAATTATGGCGTTGGTGGAGTTATTTGGATGAAGATGATTATCGGGAGGATAAGCAATCTTCGATATCTTGAAATATTAGGTGGAACATAAGTCCCGTTATAGATTCAAATCGCAAGACGTGGAAGTCGCCCCGCGATCGGTATTAATCGGTCAAGGCGGTCCGATAAGTCAAGGGGTTTTTGAGAAAATAAAATATTTTAATTAAGAATTGAAATCAGAGGGTCCAGGGCTGTTTTAGTAAAAGAAAAATAATTTGAGTTAGGTCCTTGATAAAAAGAAATTTTACAATTTAGCCCCGTTTTGTAAAACCAATACTTTTGGGGTTAAAATTTGAATAAATAATTATCCCGACCTTGAAAAATTATGAGGTCAGTTCCTAAATTCTCCAAATTGTTCAGAGATTCAGGTTTTTGAAGTTTTGAGGTCGAGTTTTTATAAAATTCTCATATTGGCCCCAAATTTGTTAAAATTGTCATTTCGACTCTAAGTTTAAAATAATTGGAACTCACAAACCGGAAGGGATTTTAATGTGATTCCAGTTGAAAAATGTCACTATGGTTAATGGATATTGGGACAAAAGCAGTTTTAAAAAGAAATAAGTTTAGGTCCTTTAACTTTTGAAAATTTCATTTTTGTCCCATTTTGAAATAATTGCCTTTAAGGCTTTTAGGGGTCCAATTGTTATGAAGTTTAAACCTTCGGTCCAAAATATAATTAAGTTATAGTTAAATTAGTATTTCCAGGTGCATGGGCTGCATAAGTCCTGGAAATTTCATTTGGGTCCTCAAGTTTAATCTTTTACACTTTAGTCCTTCAACTTTTATAAAATTACTTTCCAAGCTCTAAACACTTGGATTTTTGGAATACACTTAAAATATGTTATTTCCAGTCCCTTAAGAGTTAAAATTTCAAATTTCAAAATTAGGGTCTGGTACAGTTTCGAAATTTGCAAAATAGCCCTTAAACTTCTCAAATTTTACAATCTAGTCCTTGGGCTTTTAAGGGTTGATTTTATTTATCTAAAAACTCTTAAAACTTTATTAAAATATCAAAACATAATTTTTTAACCTGAGTTCAGTCCCAAAAAATCAAAAATTACAGAGGGGTCCCTTAAATTTTATTTTTCTTGCAATTAAGTCCACCAACTTTCCATTTTTGCATTTTAAGTCCAAAAGTTGAAATTTAATCAATTATGCTCGACTTGTCCAGGTTATAAATCATTCAAAACATAGATTTCAAGAGTCATACACATACATATCCTTCTCATACAAAATTTCATCAAGTATAACAATAAAATGTGCATGTATGCCCTATTTTTCGATAAATCACATTTTTGAGCAACACTTGAGAATTTTTCCAACTTGATACAAGAAAATAGCATGCAATACATAATATATATCTCAAGTGCTCAATAACAAAATACTACATGCATATTTTTAATTTAAAACACCTAGAAGTTGAAAGAATTTTTCCACCCACCTCGTAGTAGTTTCTCGGGTTGATCTAAAATGTGGTCTTCTTCTTTGAATCAACTTCTTGACTCAAACTCTTGAAGATCAGCCCCTAAATGGTATCCAAACCATATTTTGGTGTTAAAATTAAAGTCTCAAGTCTAAAGAAAATATACTAGTACCAAATGGTTACTACTCACCTTAATATCTTCAAGTAGTCTCAAAAATGGAAATTTTCCTTCAAGCCTCTAACCTCCACTTGAGATGATGTAGGTCAGCCCCTAAACTCCAAAAATTTATATTCTTGAGTCAAAAATTAATTCTTCATGTTGTCAAGAGAAAAATACTAAAACCATAATTTTCTCACCTTAATAATATGTAATCTTGAATTTCCTCTTCAAGCTTGTAGTCAAATCTAGGTCTCTAATTCTTCAAGAATTTTCTCTAGGAGTACCTCAACAAGAATGATTCAACATTATTAGATGGTGAAGGTATAAGGTTGAGGATTGGAGAAGAAAAATAGAGTTGGGAGAAATGAAGATTTTCTTACCTTATGCTTGAAGAATTTGATCCTTTAGAGAGGAAAATGGAAGCAAGTCTTGTTTTTTTTTTTTTTGATAATTATGAAATGAATAATATTGGTAGTTAAAGAACAAAAATAATAAAAATGATTGATTCCCCTAAGACAAGGAGCCAAAAGTTGGAGGGAATAATAATCATAGTGTTGGTATTTTTATTTATTAGAATTTGGTGGAAAGAAAAGTTTGTCCATCCTTTAAGCATGTGACCAAAAGTTGAGAAAAAAAATATATATATATATGTAAATATATATATATATACATATATAATTGTAGGTCTTGAAAAGAATATGAAACAACCTCCCAATTTATGGTAATTTTCGAAATTTTTTTAAAAATATAAAAAAAAATATTTTTTTTTTTTTTAAAAAAAAATTGATTGGGAAATTGGTTGGGATGAATTATAGAATAAGATGAAATATTAGGATAAGGATTGGAATGTACTCCTAAATTGTTGGAGGTCTAATATTCCTAAAGTAGTAGTCATTCAATCAAGTATTAATACTAGAGGAAGAATATAAAATTGCTAAGCTCTAAAAATGCGAAATGCGTAATTGACGTTGGAAGAAATAAATAAAAATAGAGTCGAGTTTCATTAATAATAGGTTTGTGATACATAGCCGAATAAATAATCACTACATAACACCGAATCTCACGTTAAAATTCGGGGTCTCACAAAGCGTACCTAAACCCAAGCTTAGCAAGTGAATATTTTTCATTCTAAATCCAATTGGTGATAGGAATAATAGCTCACTTTGCTTATAAATAGATTATCTTCTCATAATAATTAATCAATGTGGGACAACTCACAAGTGACATATTTCAACAAATGTAGTTGAAATGCTATGTTATATGAAATATAATTCTAATTAAGTAATTGTGCACTGTTGCAAAAGAGAAAATTGTAAATTTTTTTATTTATTCATTTAGTTATTATTGTCATTCTGACTAATTCAAATTCTCCCATATTATTATTATTTTTTTTTTGAGGCAATCCCATATTATTATTTTTACATGTATGTGATTCTCATAATCCTTTAAGCATATATATACCTTGTTTCTCTTATTATGATCGATAATTGTTTGACAAAAATTTTATAATAACAACATATAGAATTGGGTTAATTAATGTTAATTTATTATTTTTTTCCTATACTCATGTAAACATACATGCGATGCAAGTCAATAATCAATGGATAGTAATAGGGTATCACTTCCAACCGGGCTGGCCCGCCGGCCCTTTTTTTTTTTTTTTTGAATTTTTATTTTTCAAAATAGAGGGTTGGTAAATTAAGGGATAACAAAACTTACGTAATATTTTCTAAGAAATATATTTTTATGGTGACTTAAAATGTAATCAATTATGATGATTTAAAATGTTATATAATTTATATCTCTCAAATAAATACAATACTATAATCTAAATAGTTTAAAATTTTCATGACTTAAATGTGATAAATAATTGAAACTTTATTCATATAATTATAAAGATGAATTTGTTGCATTTTGAGATTCCAACTTATCTAACGTACAAACATTGGACATCAAATCACATTTTATCATTAGTTATATTTATTTAATTTGTTTGACAAAACTCAAAAGGTATTAAGAAAATATTCATTATATGGTATTTATCATTCTACATTGTAGTTTGTTGTTTCTATTTTCATTTTAGAAATGAGTTTTAATTGAACATATTCTTGTTTTAACTCTTATTGCAATAAGTATCTTCTTAAAGTTTCAAAGTGTTTAGCGATAATGATGATGTTTGATTGTATTTGAATTTTTGTATTTTGAATTTTAAGACTTTTATCCTTGTAATGCAACATAAAAAAAATTTGTGTAATTTAGTTTTGCATATTTAGTTTGAATGTTATATTGTTATACATGCTTTAGTATCAAAATTAGATTTAAATAAAATAAATTTTTTTTGGCTTATAGCCCATTTAGCCCGAAGCCCGCTAGGGTTAGGGTTAGGTTCACAAAATGCTAGCCCATTTAACGGTGGCCCGTTTAGCCCGAAGCCCTATAGGACTGGCCCTAGCCCTCCGTTTAACATCTCTAACTAGGATGTGGGTCTAGTAGATTTACATAAAATAAAATTATTGTTACATGATAACTTAATCCACAATATTATCATACAAGCCAGATTGAATTAACCGCAAAAGTTAAAAAATAAAACTTTTAGAGTAAAATACATTTATAACTTTTCGACATAAAAATTCCATGGTCAATATATGCAACATTTCATCCCTGGATTTTAAATAATAAAGGATTTGAGACAAAAAAATTAGATAATATAATTACTCTTGTATAATAATCCACGAAGAGAAAATGGGAATGAATTCCAATATTTGTTTGGTTGCTATAGCCATGAAAATTTTTGTGGCAGGAATTGATGCTTATTCAATTAGTGCATATTAAAATGCAATTTAAAATGTAGCATTTCAAGAAAACCACTGTCTGTGAGTGATTGCTTGAAGAATTGTGATCCACAATTTGAAGCCCATTTCCAATGCGAATATGGATGTGCAAATTCTAAGTGCAAAACTTTCATCCCAGGTAAATGAGATTATTTTTTTTAAAAAAATGCTTATTTTTAAGAAAAAAAATAAAATGAAATTTGGCGAACTAGACTTGATGGAGGAGAAATAATTTATTGCGTCATGAATTGCGCTGCGCCTTTAAATTACTTTTGATTGTTTCTTTTTTCTCCACTTTTATTTTGTTTTCTGATGAAACCCGAGCCGAGCTGGAAGAAATTAATCTACGCAATTAGTCCAGCACACATCCGAGTAGGGGGGGCCTACAGGTGACGTCAGTAACGGTGTCCGGTGACACGTCATGGATTAGGCTCGCCCGCTACCGAGCCCAACCACAACATGGCTGCCGAGCCCCGAGCCCAAATTTCGGCGGGAAACGCATGCGCGACAGATTCATAAAAATAACCATTTGCCCATGCTTGCCCATGCTTAGTGCTTTATTGGTATCAGAAACCGCCACGTGTCAGAAAGTTATTAAGACGAGTCAACAAGTGGCAAGACTTGGCTGACATGCACGATTAGAAGGGGACATGTGTCCTTTTCAAATTATTTTACTTATTAGTGACTGATTAGTGCAAAGATGATTGTTGAAAAATCACTTACGAAAGGGGTATAAAAGGCCTCAATTAAGGAAAAAGAAAGGAAGAAGAAAAAAACATAGAAAAAGCACCAGAAAACGTGTTATTATAAACAAGACCGACCCCGATAGTCCGGCTCGGCATTGTATCACAAAAGGCAGGATTAGCCATAAATAAACACACGTTGCGCACGCTTGTATTTCCACGTGTTAAATATATTATATATTTTGCTTGTTAACCAAAACGCACGTCAACAAAATGGCGCTAGAAGAAGGGCCCGTATTGGTCCAGTCAGAGTTCCAGGCAAAAGCAAGTTAAGTGAAAACCAGGTAAAGTTCAACGTTTATCCTTTTCGTAATAGACAAAATGAGTCAACAGTCGAGAAATGCTCGTTTGACTGAAGAACAACACCCTAACAACCAAACTGGCCAGACTACTAATGGTCAAAATATGCTCCAGACAGAAGCAGAGAGCACTACTTTATTTCCTTTCGCTCAGCTAATTGCTAACCCAACTTTTGTACAAAGACAAATGAACCAACTCATATCACAAACTCTCGCTACCACAAACTCTCAAGCACCTCCTCCACTTCTTGTAAATACTAACCCACTCAATCCACAACTAAATGTTAATATCAATCCTCAAGTCCCCGGGCTTCCTCATAATGAAGCCCAAGAGGCTAGTTCAGGTAATGAACAGCGTGTCCATCGTGATAGAAGGCGGCCGCGAGAAGATGAGGAAGGGCAAAGTCGTGTAGCGGAATCACTACTGGATCCAACACGACATTGCCATGCCCACTCAGCGTTCGCCGGACGACTGGGAGTTGATCCTTTATGCCCGGCTCGATCGATAAGTTCCCGACTCCGGTTTCGGATGAGCGGGAACCGCTTAGGGTCAACCAGATCCAAGGCCCTAACCTATGGCAGGAAAGGGATGTAGAGATTCAACGCCTTCGCCGTCGTTTGAATGAATTGGAGGGCGGTCCGGAAGGCGAACAGTCTCGGAGACCACCCCAAGCGATGAACCAACCAGCTGTTATGTCGCCATTCTCCCCTGGTATCCTGGCGACCCCGTTACCACCAAAGTTGAAAATCCCCCAAGTCGGTCTATACAATGGGTAAACCGACCCGACCACTCACATCCATAAGTACTTAGCATGAATGGAACTGTACAGCCCTAGCGATGCCATTCTCTGCAGGGCTTTCCCATTGACATTGGGCGACCGAGCCCACCGTTGGTTTAGGACCCTACCACAGGGATCCATTCGGGCATGGGGGGATCTTGTCTCCGCCTTTACGACGCATTTCCTGACTTCCAAGGTCCGAGCCGCACCAAAGGACTCCCTTGTGAACATCAGACAAGGGAAGGATGAGCCCCTGAAAAGTTATATTTCTCGATTCAATAAGCAAGTTCGAGAGATGGAGCCGGTGTCAGATGACGCCATTTTAATTGCAGCCATGGCTAGCCTCACCCCCGAGACTTGGTTCAACTATTCTATCCACGAATCGGGGGCGACCTCGTACCAAGAATTCCTGGTCCGCGCGGAACGCCATATTTGCGCGGAAGAAGCCATGGCCAGTCACCGCCCCGAGCACCGGCCAGGGGGCGCGAAAAAGAACGGAAGGAAGGAATTAGCAATTGGGTCGGGGTCAGGATTCAGACCATTCTCGGAAAACCCGACCACCGGATTTAAGGCTCGCCAGGAAGCGCGAGCCGAAGTTGCCGCGCTGAGAAGTACTTTGACCCACACTCCATCAGCTATATGGAATGAAGTACAGGGTCTGAATTTGTTACCCCCGGCTCGGCCTTTGAAGGTTGAGCCGGCCAAATTAGATTCACATCGATACTGTGCCTATCTTAAGTCAATAGGTCACGATACCGATGAGTGCCGAGATCTAATTAGAGAAATTATGCGTATTGTTCGGCAAGGCGGTCTCAAAAGATACGTTCATGAACTACCGCCCCCACCGGCACTGACTCAAGGTGTCAACCCGGAGCGCATAACCAATCCAGCTCTCCTACCGCCACCACCTGCCGAGAATCAGGGTAGGGAGATCCTCATGATGTCGAGTGTGAATCGAATCAACACTAACACAGCCGAAGATAGCCGCTCCAACAGAAAAGAAAGGCCGATGTCGAGACAAAGCCGCCCACGCCGAAAGGCAAGTTCGGGTGGCGGAAATCAAGGAAGGCCAACCCACCGGCCGCTTTGTGTTCTCGGACTTGGATGCCGACCAGGTGGTCCACCCTCATTCTGACCCCCTGGTCATTACTGCACCGATTTTGGGTATTCCAGTTCATAGAATTTTGATCGAATCTGGAAGCTACTCATCGGTCATTTACGTCCGAGCCTTTCGAAGATTGAACGTGGACGATAGCTATATCCGTCCATGCAACGACAACATTCTGGGGTTTGGTGGAGGAAGAATAATTCCGCTCGGGGAAGTTGACTTGCCCATCCAAATGGGACAAGGGTCGCATAAACGGACCGTCATGACAACATTTAAAATAATCAACGCCGATTCGGAGTACAATGCCATTATTGGAAGGCCATTGCTTTATCATATAAAAGCAGCCGTTTCAATATATCATTTTTGTACAAAATTCCCAACATCTGATGGCGAGGCCATACACAAGGGGAATCAGAGGGAGTCGCGAGAATGCTCTCTCAAACTCTGACCGGTGGAGATTAATGTGATGGAACAAGGAGAAACCAGTGGGACCACGCAAGGCGATCCCCAGCCAAAAGAGGAGCCCGACCGGGAGGTGGTGATTGTTCAGGAGGATAATCCAGGTCGTCGACCTGGGAAGGAACCGATGATAGAAGAACAAGGAAGGAGGATAGGGCCGAGAGATGTACCAGCAATGAAAGGCGAGCCGGCAGCCAAGAACGAGTCGGCCACTGAAGATGAATTGCCCCTGCAGAAAAAAGAAGGGTAGAGCAAGAAAAGAAAATGGGCGGAACCAGTAGAACAGGTTGATACAATCAATGTCGGAAGGCCAAGCGAGGGGCGCCAATTATGTATTGGCCATGACCTCCCAGAACCATATCGAACCGAGCTGATTGAGTTTTTGGGAAATAATCTCGACGTCTTCGCATGGACTCATGCAGACATGCCCTGAATTGACCCTAAGCATGCATGCCACGCCTTAATATTGATCTAACATTCCGCCCAGTTATCCAGAAAAGGCGCAAACTCGGCCCCGACAGACAAGTTGTGCTCGAGGCCGAGGTTAACAAGTTGCTAGATAATCAATTTATTTCGGAAGCCCTCTATCCCCGATGGGTTGCCAATCCTGTTTTGGTAAAGAAAAGCAATGGCCAGTGGCGCCTGTGCGTGGATTTCACCGACCTGAATAAGGCATGCCCTAAGGACAGTTATCCATTACCAAACATTGACTATATAGTAGATGCCACGGCGGGACACGAGTTAATGAGCTTCATGGATGCTTACTCGGGTTACAACCAAATATGAATGCACCCATATGATGAAGAAAATACGTCATTTTTTTCTGCTCGTGGAATTTACTGTTATAAGATGATGCCCTTCGGGTTGAAGAATGCTGGCGCGACCTACCAAAGGTTAGTAAATAAGATGTCTGAGAAAATGATAGGTCGTACTATGGAAGTCTATGTAGATGACATGCTGGTGAAATCACTGTATATATCTGATCATCTCAATGATCTTAATAAAATGTTTGTTGTGTTGAGAGAGTATAAGATGATATTAAACCCAAGAAAATGTACGTTTGGGGTCGGCTCAGGTAAATTCTTGGGATACATGGTCAGTCAGAGAGGGTTTGAAGCTAACCCCGACAAAATAAAGGCCATCATCGATCTTGAACCCCCGAACTCAGTAAAAAGGGTACAAAGCCTGACGGGCCGATTGGCCGCCCTTAATCGATTTGTTTCACGGTCCACAGACAAATGTAAACCTTTCTTTGAAATCATAAAAAAGAATAGGAATTTTGAGTGGACCGGGCAAGCACAGGCTGCCTTTGAATCCCTCAAACAACACTTCTCTTCAATTCCTATATTGCAAAAACCTACCCAAGGGGAGAACTTGTATTTATACCTAGCGGTATCCGAATACGCCATCAGCTCGGTGCTAATCAGGCTAGATGGTTCTATTCAACATCCAGTCTATTACACCAGTCAAGCGCTACATGACGCCGAACTCCGCTATCCGCCAATGGAAAAATTGGCTTATTCATTAATCACTGCGGTACGAAAGCTTCGTCCATATTTTCTAGAGAACAAGATTATAGTCTTGACAAACTACCCACTGAAGCAGGTATTACACCGACCCGACACTTTTGGTCGGATGATCAAATGGGCCGTTGAGCTCAGTCAATTTGATATTCTATATGAACCGCGCATAGCAATAAAAGGACATGCTTTAGCCGACTTTGTGGCCGAATTCACACCTTCCATACAATTAGAAGTAATGGAAGACCAAGAATGGAAGTTGTTCGTTGATGGCTCCTCCACCACAGGCCGAGCAGGGGGTGGAATTGTGATAATAGATCCAAATCAAAAATGCTACTGTTCGGTCGTGCGATTTCAGTTCCCCGCAACGAACAACGAAGCTGAATATGAAGCACTCCTGGCGGGTTTGGATATGGCATCTTCTATGGGCCTAAAATGACTGCTAGTGCACAGTGATTCTCAGCTGGTCGTTCATCAAATCAACGGTGTGTACGAAGCAAAAGAGCAAAAAATCGCACAATATTTGGACTTAGTTAGGAAGACATTGTTGCACTTTAAGGTAAAAGTCCTACATGTGCCCCGAGCCGAGAACATGCAAGCAGATGCCTTAGCTCGGCTCGGTTCTAGCCCAGGGACAGATGCCATTGCGGATGTCACTGTCACACAATTGTCCGCCCCGTCACTTGGCGCAAAGAAGATACATGCCACCGAGGCCACCAAGCAGACCTGGATGACTCCGATCATTCAGTATTTAGAAGGAGGAGTTCAACCTGAAAACAAAGCCAAGGCCAGGACACTACGAACACAAGCGACTCGGTTCACAATAGTAGACGGCGTCCTATGTAAACGAGGATACTCCGTCCCACTCCTTCGGTGCCTGTCCGAGACAGATGCAGATTACGCACTTCGAGAAGTTCACGAGGGAATATGCGGAAACCACGTCGGGGGCCAGACATTAGCTTATAAATTAATACGGCAAGGATACTACTGGCCGTCCCTAAAAAAAGATTGCAACCGACCTCGTCAAAAGATGCGAGAGGTGCCAAAGATTCGCACCACAAGTCAGGTATCATCCTGAGCAACTTACCTCCGTATTTAGCCCTTGGCCGTTTGCCAAATGGGGGATAGGCCTCATCGGACCACACCCCACTGGCAAAGGGGGCGTCAAGTATGCCATTGTGGCGGTGGATTATTTCACAAAATGGGCCGAGGTGGAGCCCTTGGCGAAAATAGATGAGGAAAAAATTGTTGGTTTTGTATGGAAGTCCATTATCTGCAGATTTGGGATACCGCATTCGATTTTTATGTACAATGGGAAACAATTCGATAACCGGAGGTTTCGAAATTTTTGTGAAGGTTTCCACATCAAAAACCATTTCTCGACTCCATATCATCCCTAGTCAAATGGACAGGTTGAGGCCGTTAATAAAATACTCAAGTATACCTTGAAGGCGAGATTGGAGGAGTCTAAAGGTAATTGGCCTGAAGAACTCCCCGGGGCACTGTGGTCGTACAGAACGACGCATCGAGCGGCCACGGGAGAAACACCTTTTTCTTTGACTTATGGAACTGAGGCGGTCATTCATGTGGAGATTGGAGCCCCTACCTTCAGGATTGCAAACTTTTCTGAGGATAGCAATGAGGCTGCGCTACGAGCCGAGCTGGATCTGCTCGAAGAAAAAAGAGGTAGCGCTGAGGTGAAAAACGCTGTGTATAAGCAAAGGAGTGAGAGATACTATAATTCAAAAGTAAAGGAAAGGAGATTTCAGGTCGGCGATCTTGTGTTGAAAAAGATAACGGGTGTTGAGCCCAGCCCATTGAAGCCAACCAGGAGGGCCCATTTCGGTCAAGAACGTCTTATCTGGTGGGGCGTACGAGCTAGAATATTTGAGTGGAGAAAAATTTATACATCCATGGAATGTAGCATACCTGAAAAGGTACTATCAATAAAGACCTCGGTTTACGATCCAAGATAAGATTCCAGGGAATTACCCTTTCATCTGATATTCTGTGAGCTCTCCAAAGGGGGAGGAAATTTTTACTCATCTCGGCCATGTGCTGAGCACAGCAGAAATCGCCTCAGCTGAAAGAGCTGAATGCCAACAAGTCGTCTCGAGTACGTCCCGAGCACAAAACAAAGACTTGGTCATGCACTAAGCACAAAACAAAGACTTAGTCATGCACCGAGCACAAAACAAAGCACCAAGCACAAAACAAAGACTTGGTCATGCACCAAGCACAAAACAAAGACTTGGTTACGCACCGAGCACAAAACAAAGACTTGGTTACGCACCAAGCACAAAACAAAAACTTGGTTACGCACCGAGCACAAAACAAAGACTGCACCAAGCACAAAACAAAGACTTGGTCATGAACCAAGCACAAAACAAAGATTTGGTTACGCACCGAGCACAAAACAAAGACTTGGTTACGCACCGAGCACAAAACAAAGACTTAGTTACGCATCGAGCACAAAACAAAGACTTAGTTACGCACCGAGCACAAAACAAAGACTTGGTCACGCACCAAGCACAAAACAAAGACTTGGTCATGCACCAAGCACAAAACAAAGACTTGGTCATGCACCAAGTACAGAACAAAGACTTGGTTTATACACCAAGCACAAAATGAAGACCAGGTTCATATACTGAACACGAGAGCCAATTAAAGCAGATAAAGTCCCTTATTCAGGACAGACAACAATCTTACAAAAAGGAGAAGAGCCAAGCATCTACAAAAAGCTTAAAACACATACACAAGTGATAGAAAGAAAAGTTCATTTCTACTTCAAAAGTATTTACAGAGGGGGGGCCGGAGCCCATTACATCCCAAGACACGAAGCCAAGTAATCTACCTACGAATACATATAAAAGCTTGTAAAGGGACAAACAACACCAAAACTAAGATGGGGGCGGAATTTCAACAGCACCACTGGAGGCAACTTCTTCTGCGTCCGGAGGAGGTGAGCCCTGAACATTGGGGGCCTCGGCAAAGTTCGGGCGAAGAGCATCGAGATCAGCCTCCAGGAGGGCCAGATCTTCCTCAAGCTGAGCAACACTCCACCCAGCCTTAACCGAATCAAGGATTTCTTTGAGGCTGGTTGCGTGGCCGCAGGTTAACATAAATGCAAACTCCTCAGAGTCCTTATAAGCTTCGACGGCTTGTACACGAGCTTCCCCAACATGTCTACGGGTAGCCTCTTCAGCCTCTTTGCGCACATCGGCTAGACGCCTTTCCATCTCTCCAGCCTGGGTAACGGCTGCACGCTCCAGCTCGGCAACTTTAGCCCGAAATTCCTCTTTGGCCTTGCGGGCCTGATCCCGCTCTACCTCGGCCCTCGCAGCGGCTTCCTTCTCAAAATTGGCCTGAGCCATGGCTTCATCTGCCTGGGTCTTCAGAGACTCTTGTACCCCTTGGAGAGTAGCGTAAGCCTCTTGCAGGTCGTCGTGCCGCCTTTCCAGATCAACATATTTCTTCTCCAGCTCGCGGGTTCTCCCAATCGCGTGCCACAAGAGCCCAATAATCCGCCCAGACATTCCCATGGCGTACTGAATCTGCTCCTCAAAGCCAGTCTCCGAGCAAAATTGCTCAATGCCTTTTGTCCAGGCACGAGCTGGGACATTCATTGTGGCCCGACCCGCCTCCGGCAAATTTCTCGACTGCTCCTCTGTCGATGTGGCGCACCGGAAAAACTCCACGAACCACTGAGGGCGTATCCCACTCATTCCCTCGCAGTACTCGTCCCTCACTTAGCTCGGAGGGATAAAGTGACCCTCGCGGCTGAGGTCGTCCGAGAAGGTCCGTGGGACAGCCCCTTCAGGAGTCTGTCCGGGATACACCGGTGCTGTCTGACCGACCCTTTCGGTCTGCCCGAGCTCTTCGATCACAATCCGTTCTCTTCTCCTTTGGAGAGGGGGTTCCACTGCCTCAGGCACCCCATCAGCGGGACGTTTGCCGGCCCTAATATCTGCTCTCTGAGCCGCCTTCGCATCTGCAGGCTGGTCTGCAGTCGCCCGAGTCCGACGCGCGGCCGTGTTCCTCACGCTACGAAGACGTGCACGCAAGTCCAAGCCACGCCCTACAAAAAGTGACCACCGTTAAAAGATCAAAAAAACACGAAGAACATTTCAAAAAAAAGAGAGTGTAAAATACTAAGTACATTTACCTCGGACGGCAGCCGCGCTCGGCGGTTCCGGAGTCCGCGTTTGCCCAGCAGGCATAGACGATCTGCCCACGGGACTGGCCGCTACGGGAGATGGCCCAGCTCGCTCCGTTCGCGCCGGCTGCTCCCCCGGAAGGTGGGGCTGTACTTCTTCAGTCCCCGGAGGACTCTGTTGAGGCTCTCTTCTAGCCTCCTCCTCCTGCTCGGCCGCCTTGTCCCGAGCCGGCCCCTCGGCCTCGAGGCTGGCGGGCAGAGCAGGCCTCAAGCCGGCTGCGGCTAAGTTGGCCTCAGTTTCTAACCTATCAATCCGCCTATCCCTGATGCCCCTAGCCTGGATGTTCTCCAGCCTTCGGATAAAGGTGGCCGACAGAGGCCCTTTTGATGCTCGGTTCTCTATAAAGGTAAAAAGACGAAAAAAAAGCAAGATCGATCACATAAAAGGAAACAATAACAACAAAAGCAGAGAAAGGAAAAAATGATAGACTTACTGTAACCAAAAACGAAATTTGAAGGGGGATGAAGGACAGTTTCCCTTGCTCCATCCTCCACGCGAGCTTGCCACTCGCCGCTCACCCAGAGCCACTTGTCTTTCCACTCCTTCAAGGATGAAGGGAGACCTTTCACTAGGCCGTCCGGATACCCCAGTCGGGTTTGTACGTAATACCACCCGGACGGCTTACCCCGGGATGAAGGAGTCGCTCGCCAGATAAAGAGTTCGTTCATCTCTTTGAACTTGGGGCGAGGGTATTTCTCTAAGTGGAACATCACCAAGAGACCGATGATCCTACCCCAAGCTTAATTAAATTATGATCACCCCCTTTTAATGTTTTTCCCTCTCCTAAAGAAATATAAATAATTAGTTTTTTTTCTTGGTAATAAAAGAACTTTTTTTATTGTTTCCCAGATGGTCCTAAGTTTGAAGGATGCCTCCAACTATGCTCAAAGGACTGCGCCATCAAGAAATATAATTAGTTGTTTTCCTTTTTGTTTTTTGTTCTGGCGAATAAAAAGTTTAATAAGGCTGAAAGAGTTCTGTCACGCCCCAAACGTGACGCGACGACGATCAATCACTTAAACAGGAAATAAATCAATAGTCTAAACCAATGATACGAAACTTCAAGTGAAAAGAGTCTAATGCAGCGGAATTAAAATAAACACAAGTACAAATTACATCTTAAGGTCCAACGGTATCCGAATACAACCCAATAGATTATCCGAATTTAACTTACAGTCCAAACAGAAATAAAATGAAGAAGTACAATCAACAATAAAAGTAACATGAATGTCTCTCCACATTAATGGTAGGGATTCAATCTGTGGTAGGTTCGATGTCTTCAACGTACTCTTCATCTAAAGGTTAGAAAACATGAGGGAGTGAGATAGAAATCTCAGTGGATGGGGTGATCGTGTGCAAGTGTGGCGATATATATAGTTAACGCGAGAAAATGGTTGTATGAAAATGCGTGAGGTATGATGCATGATTTCACACATAGCCCATAGACATCGTGATAAATATATATTAAGTAATATATCTATACAGTTTAAGAAATAGTTCGTGGTCACACAGGCACGATGATTCAAGCAAGACAGGAGAATTGCGTACTGATGTGTAGCGCCAATCTCATGCAAGACAATTGTTTGATACATGTTTTTATCTTAATTTTGATGATTTTATTTTTACACCAAAACAATGTTCTTAATTGTTGTCCAAATACTCCTAAATGATTTAAAATATTTTTACTATTTATTCGGAGTATTTCTTCCAGTTTTATTTTAGTTAAAATTGGACAACACTTTTAATGATTTTATGTTTATAAGTTTCTACTTCAAAACAAAGTTCCTAAATGTTGTCTAAATACTCCCGATTGGTTTAAAATATTTTTACTAAATTTTCGGAGTATTTCTTGAGGTTTATTTTCGACAAAATTTGGACAACATTTCTGTCTCGAGGTCAACCGGTTGTCATATAGGGCAACCCGTACCTGAAGATGAATTTTGGAACATAAAAATGAGACAGAATTATATTTGGCCAGGTTGACCGGTCGACCAGGGTGTCGACCGGTGGCGTCGACCGGTCGACACCCACCTGGGAACATCGTTTTGAAACAGAACATTTAATCTTTGGTTTTTCATCAAGGGGGACTGGTCCCTGTAGGGGTCGACCGGTTGAAGACCCCATGGACCGGTCACCCCTTGTATTTTTGCTGTGTTCCTTCCTTTTCTCTTATCAGTGCGCGACCGGTCGCCCTCAAGTTTGACAGCAAAATTCTAACCGTTGTGCAGCAGACAAACATTCCTTAAATTGTGGGATTGATTTCTAACATCTATATTCTTGATTTTAATTGTATTTTTCTGTAGATTTTCAATCCTCAAGAGGAGCCTATGCTTGATCAATCATCTCCTATAAATAGAAGAAGTTTTGGAGCAACCAAAACAACACTTGAGATACAACACAACAAGATACATTCAAGCAAAGTCTTTAGCTATTCAATGTTATCATTCTTGTTGTAATTTGCCTAGCTTATCACTTTCACATCTTGAGATCTAGGCTTTGATTTCTTGATTACACTTGCACTCAAATTGTATTATTCATTATTGAGTTGTAATCTTGATTTTGGTCATCATTCAACACAAGACATCCTTGTGAGTATTCTTGTGGAAAGAATACACTTGGGTGATCTAGGTGATAGGTGTTTCAAGAGTGTGGTACTCTTGAGGTGTTTGAAGAATTTGGTATTCTTCAAGATTGAAGATTGTGGTGATCTTCAAAGGTGTCGTTGAAGGAAGATTGTGGTAATCTTCAAAGGGAGATTGTGGTAATCTCCAAAGGTGGTGTTGAAGAAGAGTGTGGTGCTCTTCAAGGTGTTGTAAGTTGAATTTGTATTAATTTTGGTAATTAATAAAATTCTTTTTCCTTTTTGAAACTCATCCCGGATATACTGGGGTGGTAGAGCACGTAGTCCCTAGGTGGGGTGAAGCTCTATAAATCGACGCGTGTTGTTTACATTCCGCACCTTTATTATTGTCTTGGCTTGTTTTGTTCGAAAAAGAGGGCATAATCGAAAAGATGGAGATAATCTATTCAACCCCCCTCTAGATTATCGTAGCCGCTTGGACTTTCAAGTGGTATCAAAGTCAAACTCTTTGGCAAGCTCATTTCACATCGCGAGTGAAGAGGAACGATCGTCGGCTACGAATGAAGCTCACCTTTCTGGCACGTCCACCACCAAGCCACCTCGATTTGATTCCAAAAATTTTGCATTTTGGAAAGAAAAAATGGAATGCTATTTACAAGGTTGCAGGTTCGATATTTGGAACATCGTCATCAATGGAGAATCCATTCCGATGAAAGATACACCATACACCTCCAAAGCTCTCAAGGAGCTCAATGATGAAGAAAATAAAATCATCTCCTTAAATGGTAAAGCTCTCAATATTTTGTATTGTTCACTTACCAATTTGGAATATGATCTTATTGTAGGAATTCGATCGGCTCATGAAGTTTGGCAAAAATTAGAAGCCATTCATGAAGTATATGAAAATGATAGGAGCAACTCAAAAGCATCTACTTCTCTAAGGGATACAAGGTTAAATCTAAAGAACAAGCCTTTTACAACATTCAACTATGAAGTAGTTGAACAATGTTTTGTGGGCATCGAAGAAGAAAACGAGGTATGTCTTAAACCCTCTACTTCCTATGATATTGTTATACAAATGATTGTAGTGATTTGCAAAATGATTTTGATGACCTTCAAAATGAATTCCAAAGTTTACTTGTTAAGTACAAAAATTTGAAACAGGAATTCAATGTTTTGAAAAATGATAAGGATAGTTTATTTACTTCCTATGAATCACTATCATGTGCTCACACCACCACACTTGATAAGGTTAGAAACCTTGAAAAAGAAAATAGTACTCTTGTTGAGGATATTAATTGCATGAAAAATGATTTTTCAAAATCCAACTTGAGTATCGATAAAATGACCAATATTGTTGATAGTTGTGATAAATTGAAACAAGGACTTGATCATAAGCCTAGTATTGTTAATTATGTGAAAAGAAATCAAGTACCTATGTATGTTGGTCATTATGCTCCTAAATTGTTACTTGTTTTTATTACGGTAAAAAGGGTCATAAGGTAAATACTTGTCGGGCTAAAAATAGCTCTAATTATTTGTGGAGACCTAAAAGTCTCAAGACTAATCCCAAAGGACCCAAGCACTTGAGGGTACCACAAAACAATGTTATATTAGGTACCCAGCGAAATAGCAATCGAAGAAAATTCATACTGCCAAGGAGACATCAAATGACCATCTCGTTTAATCAAAGGAGAAGACATCACCAAAATAAATTTCCAAGAGAAAGAAATTATCAACAATGGGAAAGACATAATCCTTGGAAATGAAACAATCGGAGAAGCTATCATCAACAAGATGATTTTCAAATGGGAAGATATCATCAACAATGGGAACGGCACAACCCATGGAAAAGGCGAAATTGGTAAACCGTATCTCCTTATTTAAATATGCATTTTATTGCATGTTTTTTTTATTTGTGTCTAAATTGCAAAATGAGTTTTCATAATTTTAAAATTAAGGTCTTCAATATATATTTGTGTTTTTAAAATCCTTTGAAAATGAGACCTTACATGTTGTTTTTAAACTCTTGTGGACTTACTTAGACTCATGTATTTTTATCTCTTATGGATTTCTATAGCATAAGCATTTTATTGTGATATATCTTATTGCTTGGCCTATACTTGTGCTGTTATGTCTTGTGCTAGATTTGTCTAAAAGAATTGTGTAGGTTATATATCTCCTATTCATTGTTTATCATCTATTACTTCATCTAAGAGATTCTTAAACCATCGAGGTATGTTCACTCGTATTATTCTTAGAACTCGATTTTTTGTTCATGTCTTGTTTATGCACTTATCTTTCAAACTATTTCATTTCATCCCTTAAGTGCCACTAAATGTCTTTGTGAAATTTTCTCAAAAGGGCACTATTCGTAAAATCTCGTTTTTCTCGAAATATATGTTTTCTTGAAACCCATATTTGTTGGATTTAGTCCATAATTTTCTTTTTGCAAAGTTTTAAAATTTTTAGGGTGAAAAATCGAATTTTGGAAAATTCTGGAGTTTGGAAAATTGCACTGGGACGGTCAAGGCAGGGCCGACCGGTCGCCCTGCACGTCGACCGGTCGCACCCTACCTCAACCGGTCACCCAGGCTTATTTTTTGGCTTAAAACACGTCTGTTCTTCACTTTCAGAAACAGACCCAAATATTTCTCAAACCCTTGTTCAGCGAAATTTTTCCCCTTTTTCTATAATCTTCATTTCTTCACCAAATTTTGTGATTCTTGTTGCTAATCCACTCCATTCTGCAAGAAGCTTACAAATATGGCACCTCCAAGAAATTCCACCGGTCAAAATCCCACTTCCAAGCGAAGAAAGGGCGGAGAGGGTTCTTCGAGAAATCAGCAAGAGGAAGCCGAACAACGGAATATTCGAGCTACCCAAAGGAATATAGCTCAAGAACGTGATGATATTCAAAACCCTATACTCTCCAATCCTAAAATTGCCGAACTCCGCGGGATGATTTCATTCAAAAATTGTCGTTGGGCAAAAAGTAAGAAACATTTTATACCTTTAGCTCCTCGCTCTACTAATGTTTTAGATTTTATCAACAAATATGTGGAGTGGTACTATGAAAATTTAAACATGGGTGCAAAATCGATAGCTCGTACGAAAATTTGTCGATTTAATTCATTTTCAAATGAGTATCCTACTATTAGAGGATTTTTTGAAGAACAAGGGTGGATGTACTTGTGGGAGCACCCTTATGTTTTATATGATGATGATGTGATTCTACATTTTTATGCCAATATGTGGGTTGAATATGATGCTCAAAGGAAGCCACTTGCGTTAAATTCGTTTGTAAGGGGTCGTCATTTTAGATGGACTCCTAATGACATTTGTCGGCTTTTACATGTGCGAGAAGGTGGTTGAGATTATTTTGCTTGTTCAATTTGGAATGATGATATGTTGGGTATTTCTATGGAAGAGGTTAAGACTTATTTGGGCGTTTGGCCAAAATATTCATTATTGGCCATGACTCTTGAGCACATGATTATTTCGGTTATTGTCGCCTACTGTATCTGTGGTAAAGCGGGCAAAATGCCTATCAATATGGATTACTTTTTAACTTATAAGATTGCTAGAAGGGAACCGCTTAATTTTGGCGCAATACTTATTCAATGCTTGATTGAGTCTATCACACAAGGAAATAAGAAGTTTGTCATGGGCAATTCGGGGCTACCTTCTTCGGAATGTAATTCAGAGGTGTTTCAAAATGATTTTGACATTGACAACATCTCACAAATGGTCCACATGCGCAATAACATGGATATCCGCCCGACTAAGATGGCTAAAGGAAGAGGGCAAAGTTCTACATCCAAAATTCCAAACGATTTCTTCAATGATGCCGAGACTGAAAGATTGGCGGCAGGGACGGACCGAGCAATCCGGAGGGTAATACCGGTGCTCAACCGTCTAGGAGTTACACTCAAGCCGAAATTGATGAACTTAGAGCATATCATGAGGCTAAATATGAGGCTTTGGAGCAAAAGACCTCAAAAATGTAAAAATCAATCGGCAAAATTGAAGAAGTTCATTAAAGAACTCATCCCCAACACATGTTTTTCTTCCGATGAAGAATGATGATCCTATCTTGCTTTTCTTCTTATGTCATTTAATCTTCTTGTAATGTACTTGATTTGTATAACTTTCTTATTCTAATGACATTTGCTTGTTGTTTGTTGAAGGGATAAAATAGCAAGTATGAAAGTGGCTTTTGGTTGATCTTGACTATGGTATTGGAGTATTTGATGGTAAAAATACTCTATTGTTTGATAATTAGCATGAAGTACTTGATGGTAAAAGTGCTTCTTTTAAAAGTTTTTGTGATGCCTTAGTCATTTTGTTTAGATAGATAATTTGGGACATTTGTAATGTCTTATATGCATTGCTTGATGATGTGAGCTACTTGATGGTTCTTTAAAATTTTACTTGATGACATTCGTAATGCCTTGATCATTTTGGCTAAAATTATCTCAATTGGATCGAACCCTTGAGAATTTACTTTGTTGGGCCTTTTATTGGTTGCATATATGTTGAAATATTTGCTTTTGGTGATGGTATGAAAAACTTGGCTTAATATCTTTTACAAGGGCTATATACACCTTCTTTTATTTTTAACGCCCACCAAGTGTTCGATTAAATGTTTCAATGAAATTTTCAACTTCTACATGAATCTCTTGCTTTCAAATGTCTTAAATACTTATTGAGATCATGTCTTGGCAAACAAAACGAGCTTGTGGATTTTTTATGATACATTTCTCCCATTTTCGGATTCTAAGCCTAATTTTTTCTGTGGTTGATAAATCGTATCTTTGGCTCACTTGGATATACTTGTATGATGTTTTTATCATTCTAACATTTTTTTTGATGATTCCAAAGGGGGAGAAACAAGAAATTGGCTCGTTAGCTCAAAAAAGCTAATAAAAGCTCGATATAAAAGCTATAAGCTACGGCTTCTTAAAGCCACAAGTTGTGGACTATACTTAGTCATATTGTTGTATGATGAACTTATATACTTGTCTAATGATGTTTTGTTGACAGGGGGAGCTTATAAGCTCTTGTACTTAAGTACAATATGTAAAAGCTAAGCTTTTAGCTTGTGGTTGATTATTTGAACATTACTCTTGATGTGCTTGTTGATAGGGGGAGCTTGTGCTTATTCTTGAATATATTCACTCTCTTATTTGGTTGCTTATGTATTTTGGAAATTTTAGTCGCTTCTAAACGGTTAGAATGAGGATGGACCGGAATACCCAAAATCGGTGCAGTAATGACCAGAGGGTCAGAATGAGGATGGGCCACCTGGTCGGCATCCGTATCCGAGAACACAAAGTGGCCGGTGGGTTGGCCTTCCTTGATTTCCGCCACCCGAACTTGTCTTTCGGCGTTGGTTGCCTGCCTAACATCGGCTTTTCTTTTCCTGTTGGAGCGTCTATCCTCTACTGTGTTAGTATTGATTCGATTGACACTCGACATCATGAGGATTTCCCTCCCCTGGTTTTCGGCCGGGGGTGGCGGCAGGAGAGCTGGATTGATTACGCGCTCCGGATTGACACCTTGAGCCAATGCCGGTGGGGGCGGTAGTTCATGAACGTACCTTTTGAGACCGCCCTGCCGAACAACACGCATAATTTCCCTAATCAGATCTCGGCACTCATCAGTATCGTGACCTATCGATTTATGATAGGCACAGAATCGACGCGAATCTAATTTTGCCGGCTCAATTTTCAAAGGCCGAGCCGGGGGCAACAAATTCAGACCCTGTACTTCATTCCATATGGCTGATGGAGTGTGGGTCAAAGTACTCCTCAGCGCGGCGACTTCGGCTCTCGCCTCTTGGCGAGCCCTAAATCCGGTGGTCGGGTTTTCCGAGAATGGCCGGAATCCCGACCCGCCCAATCGCCGGTTCTTTCCTTCCGTCCTTTCTTCCGCCCCCTTGCCGGTGCTCGGGCGGTTGGTTGCCTTGCCATGGCTTCTTCCAAGCACAAATATGCGCGTTCCACGCGGACCAGAAATTCTTGGTGCGAGGTCGCCCCCGATTCGTGGATGGAGTAATTAAACCAAGTCTCGGGGGCTAGTCCAGCCATGGCTGCGATCAAAATGGCGTCATCCGACACCGGTTCTATCTCTCGAACTTGTTTATTGAACCGAGAAATATAACTTTTCAGGGGCTCGTCCTTCCCTTGTTTGATGTTTACGAGGGAGTCCTTAGGTGTGGCTCGGACTTTGGACGTTAAGAAATGCGTCGTAAAGGCGGAGGCCAGATCCCCCCATGCTTGAATGGATCCCTGTGGTAGGGTCCTAAACCAACGGTGGGCTCGGTCGCCCAAAGTCAGAGGGAAGGCCCTGCAGAGGATGGCATCACTTAGACTGTACAGTTCCATCCATGCTAAGTACTTGTGAACGTGAGTGGTCGGGTCGGTTTCCCCATTGTAGAGACCGACACGGGGATTTTCAACTTTGGTGGTAATGGGGTCGCCGAGAATTCGGAGGAAAATGGCGCGAACAGCAACTGGCTGGTTCATTACTTGGGGCGGTCTTCGAGGCTGTTCGCCATCCGGACCGCCTTCCAATTCGTTTAGACGACGACGCAGCGGTGTATTTCTACATCCGTTCTCGCCATAAGCTAGGGCCTTGGACACGATTGACCCTGAAGCCGCTCCCGCTCATCCAGGAAACCCGAGCCGAGAACTTATCGATCGAGCGGGCGAAAAGGATCAACCCCGGTCGTCCGGCGAACACCGAGTGGGCATGACGATGTCGCGTTGGCTCCGTGAATGACTCGCTATACGACTTTGCTCCTCCTCATCTTCTCCGCCGCCTTCGTCACGACGGACATGTTGTTCGTTACGAATCGCTTCTTGGGCTTCGTGATGAGGAAGCCCGGAATTTGAGGGTTAAAGTTAACATTTAGTTGTGGGTTGAGTGGGTTAGTATTTGCAAGGAGTGGAGGAGGTGCTTGGGAGTTTGTGGTAGCGAGAGTTTGTGATATAAGTTGGTTCATTTGCTGTACAAAAGTTGGGTTGGCAATTAGCTGAGCAAAAGGAAATAAAGTAGTGCTCCTTGCTTCTGTTTGGAGCATATTTAGGCCATTCGTAGTCTGGCCAGGTTGGTTGTTCAAATGTTGCTCTTCAGTCAAACGAGCATTTCTCGACAGTTGACTCATTTTTGTCTATTATGAAAAGGTTAAGCGTTAAACTTTACCTGGTTTTTATTTCACTTGCTTTTGACTGGAACTCGGACTGGACCAATACGGGCCCTCCTTCTAGCGCCAATTTGTTGACGTGTGTTTTGGTCAACAAGCAAAAATATGTAAAGGATTTAACACGTGGAAATATAAACGTGCGTAATGTATATTTATTTTTGGCTAATTCTGCCTTTTTTGCATAATGCCGAGCCGAACTATTGGGGTCGGTCTTTCTTACAATCTTTTTTATCTCCTTTTTTTTCTCTCTCTTTTTCTTTTCTGCCCCCTTTAGTTTTCCCTCTATCAGCCTTTTTATACCCCTTCGAATAAGTGGGTTTTACAATAGTCATCTTTTCACTAACTATTCATTAATTAGTAAAATAATTAAAGAAAGACACATGTCCCTCTCTAACTGTGCATGTCAGTCAAATCTTGCCACTTGTCGACTTCTCTTTATAACTTTCTGACATTTGGCAGTTTCTGATATCAATAAAGTGTTAAGTATGGGCAAGTGATTACTTCTATGAATCTGTCGCGCATGCGTTTCCGCCGAAATTTGGGCTCGGGCTCGGGGCTCGGCGGCCGTGTTTGCGGTTGGGCTCGGTAATGGGCAAGCCTAGTTCGTGACGTGTTTGTCGCGCACCATTGCTGACGTCACTCGCAGGTCGCTTACTCGGATGTGTGTTGGACTGATGACTTGGATTAATTTCTTCCAGCTCGGCTCAGGTATCATCACAAGACATAAAATAAAATAGAAATAAAATTATCAAAATTTTATTTATTTTTTTTATCCCATAATAATCTAGTTGGGAGATACAAAAAAAAATAGTAATGAAAGAAAAATGAGTTATTTTCCCAATTTAGGTGATAAATTCAAAAATTAGGGAAAAAAATATTTGGTTTCTTTTCTTTATAAAATTGAGGAAAAATAAAATGTATAAATATCCATAATTAAATATTTAGAAACTGAAAATAAAGATGTGAAATAAGAAATGTGTACTCCAAAAATAAATTGGAAGTTGGTTGGGATGAATTATAAAATAAGATGAAATATTCGGATAAGGGTCAGAATATACTCCTAAATTATCGAGGATCCAAAAATTCTAAAGTCGTAGTCAACTGACCAAATATTAGTACTAGAGGAGAATATAAAATCATTATGCTCGAAAATAAGGTAGACGTAATTGACATTGGAAGAAATAAATAAAAGTCGAGTCGCGTTTCATTAATAATAGGTTTGTGATACATAGCTGAATAAATAATTACTACATAACACCGTATCTCACGTTGTTAAAATTCGGGGCCTCACAAGTTCCATAATTGTTTCCAACTTAGAAACATTATTTTTTAAGTTTAAAAGAAGGGCCAATGTAAAAAAGATTAAAAATCTGTTCTCCAAGGTTTCGATGTGCATTTATTTGGCTAAACTTGTGCAGTTTTGATATCTAATTAGTGTGCAATAGAGCAGTCAAATGGGCCAAGTATGATCGGACCGAAATTCTGTCAGACCGCTATTTTTTTTGGCTCAAGACCTGCCCATGAAAATAAGCACGGAATGATCGGACCGATCCGATTCTTTGGCCAAATAGGCTCGGTCCCTTTCGGGTATCTAAATTTGCAGCCCGACCTAGCCTCAAGTCAACGGACCCCTAGTTTATATTGTAAATAAAATATTACTGACATAAACCGTGTTTGCCAAAGCTTTTTTTTTAGCATCAAAAGGATCTTTTTCATCAGAAAAATTTACAACTTATTACAATATATATATATATATATATATATATATATATATCGAGTATATAATAAATAGTTGCAAGACTTACATATCCATAAACCTATATATATATATCTAAAATAAAATTTTAAACTTAAACATATCTAACTGATCTGTAGAATCAGAAAATCGCATCGAAGGCGCTTGATAAAATATGTACCAATGAAATTGGTCTCGCTTATGTCACGAATCTTATATGTTCTTTTAGAAAAGAAAATAATCAAACACTTTAATCTGAAACAGTTTAAAATATGTCTTGAAGAGCTTATATAAGCTCTACCGAACACCCTCATAATCCAATTTGCCTAAAAGAAACTACTAATAATGTGTATAAATTTTACATTTTGGCAGACTAATATACATTGCTACTATCCAGGTTTAAGATAATAACCTTACAATAATTTAAAACGAGTTATCAAAATTTTAATTAATATAATAGATCGATATATATTGCCTTTTCAGATTCTTTGAATACCAAACATTTCTATGACTATATCAGATGAACTTCCTTTGTTTAAAATTTGGGGATATTATCCGATTTTTGCCGAAAAATTCTAATTTCACCATAATGTTTATGATATGGACTCCAAATATGGATAATTTTTTAATTTAAAGGAAAAACTATCATGTGTACGCTAAGGTCATATATAAGTTTGACAAAATAAAAACAACAAGCAATCATTAAAGGAGATCCAGCCTTTATAGGGAGACCTAAATAGAAATAAAAATAGGTTTTTCTCAAACTCAAATAAAGAATCGAATACTTGACGACTTCCCTTATAAATTAAAGAAATCGCCAATTTGTTATTCGTTCATCAATATTCCAGTCTAAATCAACAATTTCCTGTGAAATTTGAATATTCGAATGAAAATCGGACCAAATGTCCCAAATTTTCAAAGTTACTAAGGAGGGTGTCCTCAACATGGATTTTCAAGGATTTTTTAAGTTATATAATTTAATAGATTTTAAGAGAATTCTATGGATTCTATATGGATTCCAGTAGATTCTAATGGAATTTTATGTTATGGAATTGTTTGAATTTTAGTGGAATTTGTTGGATGTTATAAAAAGTATATTTTTTTTTATAAAACCAGTAGCATAACATCATAATCATTAAAAATAAAAAATATGAAATGCAAATATTCAAAAAAAGTCATTAGCAAAAAAAAATGTTTCATAAACTTTGCAAAAATATAATTTAAAATTATCAAAATTTTGAATAGTTCCATAAACAACTATTTTTAAAATGTTTATTCAACAAACAACAACACTGATGATCAAAATCTTACCAGATTATTTTAAAAACATATTGTATAACACAAAAACAATGTGTCTATCAAGATGAATGAATGAAAATTAAAAACATTAGCAATTGAAATAAGACGACAAATCAACTCTAGTTACTCTACATTGATTATAAGACGATGCGTGAGGTGATGTACATTAGAGAAAAATATGTTATTTCTTCTTTTTATACCATAGCTAAAAAAATTTATTATTATTATTGGAAATAAAATTTGAATTCCGAGAGGGGAAGGTCAGAATCTTTCCTTCATAAATCTAGCTTATAATTCCACCAGAATCCACCAAAATCCATTTATAAAAGAATTCCATTGAATTCCTTGAATGTTTGAGGATACTGGATTTTCGTGGAATCCATTAAAATCCAAGTTGAGGGCCTCAAGATTTAATGGATTCCATAAAAATCCAAGTTGAGGACACCTGGAATGTTATGGAATTCTAAATTCCATTATATTCCATTAAATTCTATGGTTGGGGACCCCTCCGTAAACTAAAATTAAATTCTGACAACTTCGCGGACCAAAAATCTAAAGAGGCCAATTTACCAAATCAATTTTATATTTTTCCCTATTTTAAATATATAAATCTGTATGCAATCACACAAATCTCATAACATAATTAAATAGACTCAAGTCAAATAAGATATGCTCCTAATTAGGATATGGGTCGAGTAGAACTACATAATAAGAAATCAAAGAAAAGAAAAATGCACAATATTATTCATACAATCAGATTGAATAAACCACGAAATTTAAAATAGTTTTTGAGTTATATTCATTCAACCAGAATGAGTTATGATGATACCCGAGCATAGCTGAATAAAGTTGTGATTTCTAATATGTCCACGTGGTAGCACTAGACCAATTGATGTGGACCGACTAGACCACCTTGTCGAGCTGATGAGCAAAGCCGACCAGAGCCCAACCAAAGGCATTTCGAGACCCCCCACAAAGTCAAACCATGACCGAACTGGAATTCCAGTGGCAGATCAAGGTGCCACTTGGTAAAGCAACAACGGGACAAGTCAACAAGCACTTTCTAATACATGACAGTCATGCAACAAGAAGGAGACAAATGTCCTACTAATATTATAGATGTAATGATTGCTACACTATTAAATGTAATAGTATAAATAGTACTCATTTGTGAGGAAAATGACAACATAAAACTCTTATATAAACTTGTAAGTTCAAACTCTATCAAGCCAGAGACCAACCAGAGCACTTCAACTCGGTTATTCAATAAAAGGCATTTCACAGCCATTTCTTATTGTTTCCCAGTTAGCATTTTCATATTTGTTTAGTGTTGAGCGAATCCAGGCATCAATAAATTGGCTCTAGAATGAGGGTCCGTTTGGTCCAGTTGCATTTTCGAAGAATCAAGTTCCAGCCAGGGTCATCTCATTTCTTTTTCATTAAATTCAATCATCAGCGAGGCAAGACCCACCGCATGATAATCAGAATATGCCCCTACTAATGATGGGGGGTGAGGCGTTGTTTCCCATTACACAGCTCCTCACCATTCTGAAGTTCATCCAGCGAATGGCCCAGTTGGTGGCACAAAAGTTGGCAGCTCCCCAACCCCAGATACAAGCATCTCCGCCAACTCCACCTGCAAATATTGCGCAGAATGTCCAACCAGCAGCTCAGCTAAATTCGGACAACCAAGAAGTTAATTCTCAAAATTGACAACAAGAAAACAGATAAGAGAGAAGATGAGCATGGGATGATGCTGCCGATATCAGCCGGGTCAAAGAATCGTCCCCCAAGATTCAGCATGTCCGCCAAGCCCAATCAGTTTTCGGCTGTCTAGGGCTAGAGCCTCTCCAAGCTAGGCCCGCCCAATCTATTCAATCCAGGATACAATATCCTGGAAATCGCATGCTCCAGAGAGGTAATCGAGTTCCAGACCTAAGTCCATTGAATGAAAGAGACACCGAAATACGCCACCTCCAGCGTCGTTTGAACGAGCTAAAAGAAACACCTGAGGAAGTTCCCTATGTTGGGAAATTTATTATTTAGATTTTGATGAATGCCATGTAAAACTTAGAATAGGAAGTTGGCACCCCATTTTTTGTTGTAAACGTGACTTTGTAATAAATAGGGCTGGTCAAGTGAGTTAAGTCGGCTATGCCCAAACATGCAAGAAGACAATCAAGACTAGTAGGAAGACTCCACTGCGAGGCAATTTGAGTTTGGCAAAAGAAGAGAAGACGGGAACTCGATGAAGGTGCGGTGAGATGCGGTTGAGTAAAGCATTAGTCAAGTCAACTCAAGATAGTCAAGTCTCTAGTTGAAGTGTGAAAGAGTCATTTAATGATTGGAAGGCGACTCTAAGTCACCCGAGGAAAGCAAGGAAATGCGGTCAAGTCGAGATAATCGAAAGAGATCCGTTTGCAGAAATCAAGAGAATTACTTAAACAAGTAATATCTCAATGCTACCTTTCTCGGAGTGCTCAGTCGCAGAAGCGTGCAAGGGAAATAAACCAATGGGAAGCACTACACCGTGTCAGTGCTCTGAAAAGCTGAAGAATAATTCATACGAGGAAGTGGCAATTTCAAGGACTGCAACAAGACAAGCCAACGACCACAAGTGACTTTCAAAAATAAGCCTATCTCTTCAACGGGCAGATTTTTTAAAGATCACTATAAAAGGCTGAGGAGTGACTCTGAGAGAAGGTTACCTGAACCACGAACATTCAAGAAAACATTTTGAACTGTAACCAAAATATTCTCAAATCATTCAAGATTAATCCTCAAGCCTACATTACGAAGGAAATCAATCCAACACTCACCTGTGAAGGAAAGATAACTTCAATCAGTTGAAGAGGAAACCTTTGAAGAATCAAGGGGTCTACATTCCACGGAGGATTGTAGGAAGGTTCAAGGTCGAACCCGTCTCGAGTTTTTGGAGGGCTTCATGATCAAATCCAAGAGCTTGAGCAAGTGAGTGTAGTAGCAAGCAAGTTTGCCCTGTGAAGAAGAAGTTCGAGTCGGACGAGAAGCCGGTGAGTGACCAAGGCATCTCGATCGAGTCCCAAAGGATCAAGTCTTTGTGTGATCAAGACTTGTATGTCGAACTGTTACCACTCAGATATCTTGATCAATACTTAGTGGATTCCTCCGGGAGTTGGAGAAGAGAGGAGTAGAAGAATTACCCCATCTTCGAACCTCTATAAAAACTTATCGTGTCATTTACATTTCAAAGCATTTTAATTCTGCATCTTATTTGTTTAATTCTCTTTGACATATTTGCTATCCAACCGATAATCTCTAAGTACTAAAACCAAGTATTAAATCATAACTAAACCAAACTTAAGGGTGTTAAGTCTTGAAAACAAACCACAATTGAGTTAATTCAATCTTAACAATTTGAGTTATTCTATCAACAACTCGGTCAGTCATGTTGAGTGACTAACTCTCTTGATTAACTAAATTGGTCTGTCCACCAAGGACACAGCTGTGTAGTGTCAACTCTGAATTTTAAAAAGGACCAAAAGTGAAAAGTTGGTAAGGTTTATTCAACCGCCCCTTCTAAACCTTACACTCACACCCCTTGGGACCTACACCCTATCAGCCCCATCCGATGTCAGGTCGGGTCGATGTCGTGTCACCTTGGGCCCCACACATTTTGACGACCCTGCTTCCTGCCAAATTTAAGGTACCACAGATCAATTTATATGATGGAGAGACCGATCCCACGATGCACATCCATAAGCACCTCGCTTGGACCAAGCTATACGGTCCTGGCGATGCGATCCTATGCAGATCATTTCCACTAACCCATGGTGACCGAGCTCACTGTTGGTTTTGTATCTTACCACCAGGATCAAATCGCTCTTGGAAAGATTTGTCACCAGCCTTCACTACGTATTGTCTGGCGTCTAGAGTCAGAAACGCCCCCAAGGACTCCATTGTCACAATTAAATAGAACAAAGATGATACGATGCCGATGGTTATATTTCCAGGTTCAACAAGCAGGTTCGTGAAATGGAGCCGGACTTCGATGATACGATGCTGATGGTTGCAATATTGGGACTTTTCTCACAGTCTCAGTTTCACTTTTCTATTCATGAGTAGGGAGTAAGCATTTTCCAGGAGTTAGTATTTGAGTTGAAAGACAAAGATGTGGTGCTGAAGAAGCAATGGTTGGCCCCGCGACCGAGTAGAAACAACAAGCGTCAAAGAAATACTTCAAAAAGGACTCCTCGGGATCAGGATATGGCTTCAAATCCTTCTCAGACAGCTCAGCGACGGGCTATAAATCATTTCAAGAGGTCCGAGCTATTGTTGCGGCCCTAAAGAGCACTTTAACTTAGCCCCCATCTGTCATTTTTAAAGAGATCCAAGGATTCAATCTTCTACCACCAGCTCGACCATTGAAGATTGATCCATCCATTGACAGTACGAGGTACTACTACTACCACAAGTCCGTAGGCTATGAAACTGATGGCTGCCATGATCTAATCCATGAGATAATGCGCATCATTCAAATAGAAGGTCTGAAACGCAGCCCCGCCCACCATCTCTTCCTGCTGGAATAAATCCAGAAAGGCTGGACAACCCAGCCCACATGCCACCAATGAACGTAAATCATGAGCAGGAAATACTGACGCTCATAAATACAAACGAGGTTGAAGACCGTTGATTTATACGCAAGAGAAAGACTGGCGTCCGAGAAGCCACTAACATAGGACAACGGGTCAGGGTATCCGAGGTCAAACAGGGCATACCCACATGATACTTCTATTTTTTCAATCAGGATGCCGACTAGCTGATCCACCCCCACTAGGACCCCCTGGTCATCACTGCACCTATTCTTGGCATCCCAATCCACCGTATTTTTGTTGGTTCATGCAGTTATGCAACTATGATCTATATTCGGGCCTTTAGAAAGATGAATGTAGACGATTCTTTTACCCGGCCTTGTAACAGAACATTCTCGGGTTTGGAGGAGGAAAATTGTGCCTATTGGCGAGGTCGACCTCCACGTTCAATTCAGCAAGGGGGTGGTCAAGAGGACGATAATGACCACCTTTAAGATCATAAAAAGCGATTCTGAATTCAACGCCATTCTGGGGCGACCAACATGTACCACGCATTTACCATTTATGTATAAAGTTCCCCATTCTAGAGGGGGAGGGAGAGCACAAGGGCAATCAAAGAGAATCTAGAGAATGTTCACTCAAATTAGGACCAACAAAAATTAACACGATCGAGATGGGAGAGCCGAGCAACTTGGCTGGAATTCCAGAGCAGAACACTGAACCAGAAAATATTCCACAAGTTCCAACTGAACCCCACCCGGGCAAGCAACATGGAAAAGAGCCGATGATCAATGCCGAAGAAGATATGCTCCTTCAGAAGAAAAAAAGAAGGGCAGAGCAGAGCAAGAAAAGAAAACATGTTGAGCCGGCAGAGCAAGTTGACATAGTAGATGTCGATAAGCTGCAACCGGGCCGACAACTAAGATTCAGCCATGACCTTCAAGAAAAACTTAGATCCGATTTGATCAACTTTTTTGAGAGTAATCTCAATGTTTTTGTCTGGTCGCACTCATATATGCTAGGGATCGACCCGAAGCACGTCTGCTACCGCTTTAACATTGACCTGACGTGCATGCCAGTTATTTAGAAGATGAGGAAATTGGGGTCGGACAGACAAGTAGCCCTGGAGACTGAGGTCGGTAAACTCTTGGATAATAAATTAATCTGGGAGGCTAAGTATTCAAGGTGGGTGGCCAATCCAGTTCTGGTCAAGAAGAGCAACAGTCAATGGCGCATCTGCATCGATTTTACTAATCTCAATAAGGCGTGCCCAAAAGACAGTTTTCTACTTCCACATATTAACTACATGGTTGACGCCACCTTGGGTCATGAGCTGATGAGCCGCATGGACGCCTACTTGGGGTATAATCAAATCGGGATGCACCTAGACGACAAAGAAAACACCTCATTTTATTCAGCTTGGGGCCTGTATTGCTATAAGATGATGTTGCTTGGGTTGAAGAATGTTGGGGCGACCGACCAGAGGTTAGTCAATAAGATGTTTAATAAGTTGATAGGTCAGACCATGGAGGTTTATGTTGATGATATGTTTGGTCATTTGCTAAGTGGGGAATTGACCTCATCAGACCTCTCCCCACTGGCAAAGGTGGCGTGAGGTATGCCATTGTGGTAGTTGAGACGAAAATTTAAATCTGAAATAGTATTTGACCACCACTTGGGTTCTCTAAAAAATGAACTGAGGTGAAAATTTATATCTTTATCTGGTAGTCTCTGAGTATGCGCTCAGCTCGGTCCTCATTCGAATGGATAACTCCATCCAGCACCCATTACATCAGCCAATATTTGCACGATGCCGAGCTGAGGTACCCACCTATGAAAAAACTAGCGTATGCGCTAGTAATTTCTTCAAGAAAGTTGAGGCCTTATTTCTTAGAACATCGAATCATCGTCTTGACAAATTATCCTCTCAAACGAGTGATGTATCGACCTGACACTTCTGGCCGAATAATTAAGTATGCAGTGGAGTTCAGCCAATTTGACATCATGTATGATCCCCGAACAGCAATAAATGGACAAGCCCTAGCAGATTTTGTAGCCGAGTTCACACCGTCAGTTCAGCTCAGCATCAGTGTCGAGCAAACATGAAAACTTTTTATCGATGGGTCTTCCACCGCAGACCGAGCAGGGGGCGGGATTGTGATAATAGATCATGATAATAAATGTTACTACTCAGCCATGTGATTCCAGTTCCCTGCGAAAAATAATGAAGTCGTGTACGAAGTCCTGTTGGCAGGATTAGAAATGGAAGCGTCCATGGGTTTGAATAAATTAATTATTCACAGTGATTCACAGCTCATGGTCAACCAAATCAATGGAAAATATGAGGCCAATGAGCCCAAATTATCCCAGTACTTAGAGCTCGCAAAAAATGAGCTCTCTCGAATTAAAGCAGAGATCATATTTTGAGGAGCGAAAACGTGTAGGCGGATGCCCTAGCTCAACTCGAATCTAGTGCGGGCACCGACCTGATTGAAAACATGATAGTCACTCATCTATCTTCTCATCTTTAAACATAGTAAAGGTCATTGCTAGTGAGAGCACTGAACCGACCTAGATATCCCCGATCATCCAGTATCTTGAACATGGTGTCCAACCAGAGAACAAAGTTGAGGCTTGGACATTAAGGATACAAGCTATTCGGTTCACTATTATCGATGGAGTCTTATACAAGCATGGCTACTCGGTTCCCTTGCTCAAGTGCCTATCTGAAGCCAAGGTCGAGTACGCCATTAGAGAATTACATGAAGGTATCTGCGGAAACAATGTTTGAGGTCAGTCATTGGCTTACAAATTGATTCGATAAGGATATTATTGGCCTTCACTCAAGCAGGACGCCATCTCTCTGGTAAAAAAGTTCAAAAAATGTCAAAGGTTTGTACCCCAAGTCAGACACCATCCAAAACATCTAACCTCGGTATTCAGTCCTTGACCATTTGCTAAGTGGGGAATTGACCTCATCGGACTTCTCCCCACTGGCCAAGAGGGAGTGAGGTATGCCATCATGACAGTTGATTATTTTACCAAGTGGACCAAGGCGGAGCCTTTAGCTAAGATCAATGAGAATAAAATCGTAGATTTTGTTTGGAAGTTGATTGTTTGTCGATTCGGAATACCTTACTCCATAGTAACAGATAACGGGAAGCAGTTTGAAAATCGAAAATTTCGATCTTTTTGCGTAAATCACACATCAAGAACTACTTCTCCACCCCATATCATCCGCATTCCAACGCCTAGGTCGAAGCAGTGAATAAAATTTTCAAGTACACTTTGAAGACTAGACTAGAAGAATCCAAAGGAAACTAGCCTAAGGAGCTCCCCGGGATACTCTGGGCATACAGAACAACACACCGATCAGCCACAGGAGAAACACCTTTTGCCCTAGCTTATTGGGCCGAGGCTGTCATCCCGGTTGAGATCGGTGCCCCAATATTTTGAATTGCCAAATTTTCAGAAGACATGAATGAAACCGCTCTGAGACTCGAGTTGAATCTATTGGACGAGAAGATGTGTAATGCCGAGATGAAGTATGCAGTGTATAAGCAAAGAAGTGACATGTATTACAACTGAGCTCCCCAGGATACTCTGGGCATACAGAACAACACACCGATCAGTCACAGGAGAAACACCTTTTGCCCTAGCTTATGAGGCCAAGGCCGTCATCCCAGTTGAGATCGCTGCCCCAATATTTTGAATTGCCAAATTTTCAGAAGACACGAATGAAACCTCTTTGAGAGTCAAGTTGGATCTAGTGGACGAGAAGATGTGTAATGCCGAGTTGAAGTACGAGTGTATAAGCAAAGAAGTAAAATGTATTACAACTCCAAGGTGAGAGAAAGAAAGTTTTGGGTTGGAGACCTAGTTTTGAAAAGAGTTACAGGAGCTGATCCAGGTCCATTAAAATTGACCCGGGAAGGACCATACAGAATCAGCAAGGTTTTGCAGAACGGGGCGTACAAGCTCGAATATCTAAATGGAGAAAAATTCAACCATCCGTGGAATATAATTTATTTGAAGAAGTATTATAAATAAAATATTTGTCCTCGGCCTTGCACGAGCGAGTCACTTATCTTTTCTCTAAATCTTAAGTTTTATATGTCTTCGCCAAGCTCCAAGCACAACCCTTAACAATTCTTATATCATTTGTCTCGGCCTACCTCTGAGCACATTACTTAATTAATTTTTATCTTACCAGACTCGGCCTAGCTCATAGTTCGTTACATTAACCTCGGCTTAGTTACGAGCGCAATACTTAACAAATTTTCATATCACTCATCTCGGCCTAGATCCGAACATATTATATAATCGTTTCATCTTATTAAGCTAGGCCAAATATCGAGCACATTACTTATAAAAAATTACAAGATACAAGTTAGAGAAAGAATAGAGTAAAAGAGCTGAAAATAGAAACTTCATTGATAATCAAATATTTACAAGATCTGGCCTAAGGCCAATTACAAAAAAAGCAAAAGTAGAAAAATATCCTAAGGGGCTGGGGGCTGATCCTGAGGCTAGCCGCCCGATGCCACTTCTTTCGCATTTTCCTCTTCAGCCAAGGCATCCTCCTCCTTGGAGTCAATTGCGTTAGGATACTTGGTATTCATAATTATAGTCTCGATTTAACTAAATAGTCGACACTTATTCATATCGTCGTATATTTTCTTGAACAATTGATAATAGATTTCATCGCTAAAAGTGTAAGGTCAACCCAAAATTTCCATCCACCAATATATAATAGTTGAGACCTTATCAATCATTAAATAAGTAATTTCCAAAGTTGTAATCATAGGAGTCGCTCCTGCTAAAATCTTGATAGCAATCTCAATTTCCCATTTCTATACAGACCTTCATCATTCTAGATAAAGTCACGTTTCTTAAATATCATATATAAAAGTACTAGTATCCATCTCATCATTAGTTAATAAATAATTAAATAATCGACAACTAATCCACAATCAACCGACTCTTTTAATTAACCAATTCAAATATTAGATAAGTGTCTGAATTGCAATAATAGCCTGAATAATCGTAGTTAACCATCATCCAAACACAGCTCGTAACTTAGACATTATAATTTACGAAATACTTAGTAGTGACATCTAGACGAGATCGTGTAGGTTCATATCCTTGACATATCTTATCCGTGATACCCAAACCACAAGTCAAATTTCCTTAATTAAGCTTGTATAAGTATTTGGGAATGAATAATGCAATGGCACTACCATCGGTAAGTCATAGTTAGTGATTCCCACATTATCATTTTCCAAAGTAATATCATTAGGTATCTAGATTCTATAATATATCATATAATCAAATCATATAATGTCAAGTGATAACTTTATATCCTTTAAGTCTCATCATATTGGGGCATTATAACCTTGAAATCAAGAAATCTCGAAATCACCTAACGTCCAGACCGAGAAATATCCAGATATTTTAACAATAACAACCCAAAAGAGTTCAAAAGTCGTCCAAGATTCAACTTAGGTCATCTAATAGTGGTACTCAATCCAACGCAGAGGAACTTATCTGGGTAAGCTCGTTGTAAGTTTACATCTTACTAGCCCAATTCTGATACCACTTAATCTATTACGCCCCAAATGGGACCATGACGTGATCAATAACTTAGACAGAAATTAAGCCAAATCAGTCGAGTCAATCATCAAAAGCAATCCCAAATAGAGTAAATATTGCAGCGGAATAAGTTACAGTCCAAAATGATAAAGTAAAACCGAAGGTGCAACCCGATTACAAACTTAACATTATTCAAGGGTCCTACGCCCTTAGGATTACAAGCTTAAATAAAATAGGAGTCCAAGAAAAGCTAGAAGTAGGGAAATCCACAAAGTTGGGTTGGAGCACGGATAAGAATCACTCTATGGTTTGATCTTCCTCGTTCATATCATCAACATATGGACCATCACCATCTGGTCGTTTGAAAAGGAAGATGTGAGATAAAAATTCTCAATAGATGGGTGTTCGTGTGAGAGTGTGGCTTATATAGATGCAGGAAAAATAGTTATATGAAAAATTGAATGGTTTATGATGCGTGCGTCATACACTCTTCACAAGCGACATGATATTGAAAATAATATAACTTTATATAGCTTTGTTGAAAGTAGTTCATGAACATTCAGGCACGATGAATGGTATTCAAACAAGTCAAGTAGTGGTTGCGTACGGAAGTGTAACGCCAACCTAATGATTCAAGTAATGGTTGCGTACGAAAATATAGCGCCAACCCAAACAAGCAATATGGTCCGAGTAACTCCCAAATTATGTGGATTAGACAACGATTCTTTCGTTCTACATTGTAACTCCCCGAGCAAGTTGGCCCAAGGCCTGCCACCTTATCGCTCCATAGACACAACAAATCCAACAAGTATGGATTGCAAGGCCCGAATTGTCATAATCATGATTATACATCAAGTACTACGTCTATGACCCACTTCTACTGTTGGACACTCCGTCTGCCAAGGTTTGGATTAGGACGATGGGGTCGGTAAATGGAATAACAGCCGAGTTGCCTAGTTTTATTCCCGACTAGTCCACTCCGACTGTGAGCTCGACACACCAAGTTGACTCAAGAAAGTAGATATATGTAGATGTAATATGTCAACAAGTCAGTCAAGTATAATGAAAAATTCAGAAAACGATACAAGAACAAATAAATGAAAATTTGACACACGGCGTTTATTGGCATTGGCAGAGTATTTATTGAATGAAGCTAATTATCGATAGGATAACTAATCTTTGATGGATTCGGTATATTATGTGGGAGATTTTCCCCGTTGTAAGTTCAAAAATTATAAGGCAAGGAAGCGCCCTGCGAAACGCGTAAAATTCGGTTAAGGAGTCCGTTAAGGTATGGATAATTTTAAGAAACCTAAAATTTCATAAATAATTATATAAGTCAGTAATTACCAAGGCTATAACATGGGAAAATAATTAATTCGAGGTCCTTGGCAAAAGGAAATTTTACAAGAAGCCCCGTTTTAGAAAAACTAGTAGTTATTAGGTTTAAAATCGAATAAGTTTTGGTCTCGCCCTCGGAAAATTATAAGGCCAGTTCCTTAATTCTCCAAATAGTCCAGAGAATCAATTTTTCAAAATTTTTAGGTTCGAGTGTTTGATAAATTCCATTTTGGCCCTCTTTTTGTCAAAATTATCATTATTTCCCCGAGTTTAAAATATTTAGATTTTACAAACCGGAAGCGCTTTTGATGTGATTCCAATTTTAAAATATTACTTATATCAAAGGGTTATTGGGACAAAAACAGTTTTGAAAAAGTGTTAGTTTAGATCCTTTAACTTTTTTAAAAATTCCATTTTTAATCCAAGTTTTGAGTTTTTGCCCTTAAGACTTATTTAGGGTCTATTTGTTATGAAATTTGAACCATGTATTCAAAATATTATAAAATTAAGATTAAAATACTTTTCCCAGGTACATGGGCTGTATAAGTCCTGGAAATTTCATTTGGTCCTTGAGTTTAATATTTTGCACTTTAGTCCTTAAAATTTTTCAAAAATTAGTTTTCTTTACTCAAAACACTTTGATTTCAAAATTTACAAAGGGGTACACTTTGACATTTTCAGTTATTAAAAGTTGAAAATTTCAAAATTTACAAAGGGGTGCTTGTACAGTTTCGAAAATCTCATTTTAGCCCTTAAACTTTCAAAATATCTACAATTAAGTCCTTGGGCTTTCAAAGGTTGGTTTTTATTATCTCAACATATTTAAGACTTTATTATTATATAAAAATGTCATATTTGAAAATTAGTACAGTCCCAAATTTTGAAATTTATAGAGGTATCTTATAGTTTTTATTTTCTTGCAATTTAGTTCTCCAATTTCGCCAATTTTGCATATAAAGTCAAATAATGCATTTTTTTTCAATTATGGTCAAAATTTAAAGAATATAAAATAAATAAAACATAAAATTTTAAGTACATAGGCATTCATTAATATATCATACAAGAATTTTTCAAATAAATCATGGATTTATACATTCATGCAATGATAGACGCTCACTGCCCCCATTGTGGGGGCACGTGCCTCTCCCCTCCCCCCCCAACAAAAAAGATTTTTTTTATTCTTTATATTTAAAATCTATTAATTAGTTAAAAAAGTTAAAGTGTAGTCCCATTAATTTTTTTATGTAGTTTATAAAACATAAAATAATACCTATTTTATTTTTTATGTAGTTTTTTTAGGGAATTTATTTTATAGTTTACAATTGTATTTATTTTGTGAGTAGGTCTCTTGTGAGATAATATTATCGTGTGACGAAAATAAAGAGTAAACACTTTTTAATGTACAAAGTAATATTTTTAGTGTAAAAATTAATACATTATCTGAAACAACTAAAAAAGTATATTCGGACAAAATATTACTTTTTACATATAAAAACTTTTTTTAGTCGCACGGTGCTTACACAACTTTTTTCCTTGTTGTGTGCCCCTCTTGTAAAAATATTTTGGATCCGTCCCTGCATGCATGCACCTATTTTTGCAAAAATTGAAACTTTAAGCATAATTTTGTGAAATTGTTGGACATATCAACTTGAAAAAACATGCAATACATATTTTCGTATATCATGCTAATTTCAAAATACTACATGCCATTTTTTTCCAAAATCACTTGAGTTTTGTAAGAAATATTCCACCCACCTTATGTTGTTCGGTTGATAGGTCTAGAATTGGTATTTTCTCACTAACTCTTGAGAAATTCGACCTCCACTTAATAGGCAACCCCTAAGTGCCAAAAATTACAAGAATTGGAGTTAGAATACGAAGATTTTGAGGTAAGGAGGAAGAAATTCGAATAAGGACCAAGAATTCTACACTTAACTTGTGTAGTTGTGAGTTTAAAGCCTAAAATGATGAACTTCTTAGAAACTTTAATACCTCTTTACCAAGCTTCAAAGGTCAGCCCCTAAATTGACATTAAAAATATTTTTTTTGGTGTTAAAATTTGAAACCAAAGGGGAAAAGGAAGAAGATGCTAAAACCTCAAATTGTACCTTGATATCTTGATTTCTAGGGATATCTTGAAGGTCCTTTCAAGCTTATGTCCAAGTTTCTTTGATGACTTCAAGTTGAAACCTCTAAGTGTACCTCAAAATGGAAAATTCACCAAGTTAGAAAAGGAAAGAGGTAAGCTTAGAGAAATCAAGAAGACAAGAAGTTGATGAAAGAACAAAATTTCTTACCTAGGCTTGATGATAGTTCGAATTTTTTGGGTAGAATGAAGGGTTTTCTTGTATTTTTTTGGCTAAGTGTTGAAAGAAGAAGAAGGAAGAAGAAGATAGGAGATGAGAGTAATTGGATATATTCTTGAGAGAGGTGTAGGAGAAAAATGAAAATTTCTCTTGTTTTGTTTTTCTTGTGTTGAATCGAGGTGGGGGGGGGGTGGAAGGGGGCAGGAGGTGATTTTGTTGTCTTGTGTCTTGTTAGTTGCATGAGGGACAAGGTGATATGGATCTTGTGCAAGCTAACATGGTTCAAGGGGGCATGGGGAATAAGGTTGGTCAAAAAGTATGGGCTTCTAGTTAAATAAATGGATAATATATGGAGGATTAGTGGAGAATGGAGGACATTATAAAAAATGTGGATGTTGAATGAATTTGACATCATTTCCGCCCCTCAAGGACGTCCAAGCATAAGCCACACCCTCCAATTTTATTTTTTTTGGTCAAAGTTGGTGATAATTGTTGTTAACTATCAAGTCCAAAAATTCACTTATCAATCCCAAAATCACTTATCATCTAAGGCACTAAATAAAATTAAAATCAATGCTACTAGTCAAAAATATCTATCAAGTAATTAATTAAATTATAAAATTATTTTTAAATATATATATTAATTTCAAAAATTACAAAAACATATAAATGAATCTTTTACTACAAGAAAATTAATAGCTTGTCGTTAAGAAAAGAAATCCAATCGGTCAATGTAATACGTTAAAAGTTGAAAGAAATCGACAATCATTAAAGAAGTGCAATTAGGCGTTATTACGCACCACATAAAATAAAATTATTCTAAATACAAGTGATACATCTACGCGTTAAATTAAGTAGTAAGTAATTTGACAAAATCAAGTATGAAACACTTGATATTTCAATATAGAAGTTGAATTTTTAATAAAATAAATCTCAAGTGTTGTTGCTTGGAAAAAATAGAAATTTTACTAAAAGAGTTTTCAAGACATAGATATTGTATTTTTAAAATACTAATTTTAATAGTAGACAGTCTTCAAAGATCATAAAGATGAAAATGTTTGTTCGTAAGGGACGAAATCATTCTTCTTCGAAATAGTTTTTAAGCACTACTATATTCTTTGCTAAGAATTTTAAAATTTTATAATACAAGTTTGATAAATCAAGATAATAGATTTTTGAGTAAAGATATTGGGTTTATCGTATAGAATATTTTGAAACATGTATTTTTATTTCAAAATCTAAAAGTTTAAAAGTAAATTTATTTAAATAAAAATGGTAGTTTTGCATAAAGAATGGACTTTTAATAATACATTTTCTTACGAAATTAAGATGAAATAGATAACCGATGTTAAATCCATTAACATAGTACGAATCGTAAAATATACAATAAATATAAGAATCAATTATTGGAATATTTAAATATTGTATCAGGAAAAAAATATCCGCGATTGTGTCGTCTACGGTAGAAAAATCTGGGGTCTCACAATACTTGTGGCATGACTATAGTTGTCAAAATACTGGGTCGAGCCGGCCTGGCCCGAGCCCACCGGGCTTTTGGAAAAATCGGGTCAGGCTAGGCCGGGCCAAACAGTACCTCGGGCTATCAATTTGGGGAGCCCAGCCCAGCAATGAAAAATACACTAAAAAAATCGGTCCGACCGGGCTAGCCCGACGGGCCGCTTGGGCCGGGCTTTTGAGGTCCGGTGGTTTCCGGGCTTTTGAGGCCCGGTGGTAAAAGATAATGAAGCCCATCCCATTGAAATATCGAGCCCAGCCCGTCGGTTGGGCTGGGCCGGAATTGACAGCTCTAGGCATGACTACAAATGAACATAAAACCATTAGTCTCATATTCTTTGAAGACCTTCACTGCAGCCTGCCCGGCTTCCTAGCGAGCCTCCTCGAGCTATTTTTTAAACCCTTCTTCATGTTGCTTTCTGAGCTCCTCCTCGCGCCTGGTCTACTCCTCCTGACGCTTAATCGCCGCTTCATTCAGCTCCTTGACCTGCAGCTGAAGGGTCTCCTCAAATAACTTGGCCTCATTCTTGGCAGTCATGGCATCCTACTCGGCTTTCTTGGCAACCTCCATTTTCTCCTTAGCTCCCATGACCTGCTGCTCGAGAGACTACTAAATTCCTAGGCACAAATTGTGAGCATTTTCTGATTTTTGACGTGTTTCGGCTCACGCCCTTTGCCTGTGCATGTCAAATGTTCCCAATGATCTGACCCGAGAGATCGATGCAATATTGCATCTTTTTTTCCTAGCCGGTCTCCTTACAGAAGGTCTTGATCCCAGCAGTCCAGGCCCGAGTCGGGCGTCTCTGGCAGCTCTTCCAGCCTCAGGCAGGGCTGCCACATACTCGTCAATTGGTGTGGAACACTTAGTAAATTCCAACAACCAATATGGCTTCAGCCCAGCCATCGTTTTGCAGGGTTCCTCCGACGTAGGGTTGGGAGGAACAAAGTGGCCCTATGGACCCAAGTTATTAGAAAAGGTCCTCCTAGGGACCTCAGTCGTCCCACTTCTTTGAGTCGACTCCGTCTACTCAGCCCTAGGGATCTTAACCCCTGTCTCCCTTCTCTTCCTCAGGGACATCTCAGTTTCAGGCCCCACTTTCCGTTTGCCCTGCTGGATTTCAGCTCATTTCTCAGCAGTCTTCTTAATAGTCTTCCCAGTTGTCTTCTTCACCTTTTTAAGACAACCCAACATGTCCATATCCGCCTCAGTTTCTACAAAAGAACATCATTGACATCAGAATCTATCGAACAATGAATAAAAGTGCACGAAATATTTGAACACATTACCTTGGGTTTCTCCTCTTTGCTCGGTTCTTGGGGGTGCAGCCCTCTGTTCAACCCTATCAGCGCTTTCAGGAGCAGCCCTCTGCTCAGTATTCGATGGAGCTTGATGATTACCACACAGACTGGCATGAACCAAAGTGGCCTCAAGAGTTAGAAATTTTATTTGACGGCCTTTTTTCGAAACCCTTTTCACCTCGTCAAGCTTGTTCAGGAACTCACTGGAGAGACGCCCTCGAGAAGGTGGATTTCCTGCACAAAGAATAAATAATTAAGAATTAGAATTTTCTGGAAAAATAAAGAATGAGGAAAAGTACCTACGAAAATCATATCAAAATTCGAAATGGAGAGCAAGGAAAGGCTCGCCCACCGGCGACTGAGGCTCATCCAATCTCCGTCTACCCAAAACCATTTGTCTTTCCACTCTTTCAAAGACCCAAGAAGACCCTCGACATGATTTTCTGGGTATCTAGCTCGGGTCTGCAAATAGTACCATCCTGATGGTTTCCCTCTCAAGCTGCCCGAGTGGCCTTCCAGATGAACAGCTCATTGATTTCTTTGAAAGTAGGCCTGGAGAAGCCGAGCCAGTGGAAGAGGATGACCAGCCCAATTAATCTTCCCCAAGTAAGTGGATGCACCTCGGCCAATGCAATTCCCCACCTCCGAAACCATTTCATAATTAATCTTGGAAGAAGAAATCTCAACCCGTACTTGAGACTGTGGGTGTATATAGCAGTGCATCCCACCGGTGGGAGCTCGGGGACCTCTTCGAGGTCAGGCAGCCAAAACCGCACAGTGTCAGGAATCTCATGGCCACTATACAACGCATCCAGCTCGGCATGGAGCATCATACACGGAACTAATTTCTAGTCCGTTTCAGTCCAATCCCTATTGGAATTCCTTGGAGGCCTTAGAGCCATACCCTAGTCTCCCTCAGTAGCCCGACCAAATATCGAGGGCCCTGCACCTTCTCCAATCCCATTGGGCCCTGCACCTTCTCCAATTCCACTAGGCCCAGCAGCCTCGCCTTTGCTCGGCCTATTACCTTGCCCCACTCCATGGACCCCAGCAGCCTCACCTCTTCTCGGCCCCGTGCCTTGTCCCACCACGTGGGCCCCAACCACCTCACATGACAGCCCGGCCCTGGTGCCCTAGCTTCCCTTATGGGTCCTCAGGCCCATATACCATTCCACCCTTTATAGCAGCAATTGGGGCCGGAGATAGAATTTCTTCATCTTCTTCCCTTCTCAAGGGGATCTAGTACTCGGAACCTTCATCCGAGTCGATAATTTCAACTACATCATCTCCTCCCTGGGATACTTCCACATCAGTCGAAGGGTCTTCAACCCCCATCTAGTAATTGTACTCCTTATTTTGGCTATCTCCCTTTGAACCAGACATCTTTAAAGAAAAAGGGAAGAAAAATTGCTAAAAAATTACCTAAGGAAACTTGGAATGTTGTTTCTCTCAGATGTCGACCTGAACTCTGCTTGGTGTTCTTCTCTCTCTGGTAAGCTTAATATTCGAAGCAAAATTTAAAATGAATGATGCAAAGGCCTATTTATAGGCAGGAATTTCTCGAAAAAATGCGCCCATTTGAAAAGGCGACCTTTCAAACACGTTTCAAACCAACAATCACATTGTTTGGGTTCACGCGCCCCTATGGTCCAATCACAAGCTGCCACGTGTCTGCCATGATTATCCTCATTAAATGTGTTGTTTCAGTCATTAAATGACAGTGACAATTGTCAACCTCTTCAAGTCCACTCAACTCATCCCTCTCTCTTCGAGTTCCAACCCATCTCAGCAGGTCTCCTCCTTGGCTTCGAACTTGGGGGCCATTGATGATATCCGAGCAGAGCTTAACAAAGTTGTGATGACTAATATGTCCACGTGGCAGGCCAGGACATGCTGACGTGGACTGACCAGACCACCTTGTCGAGCTGATGAACAAAGCCGACCAGAGCCCAGCCAAAGGTATTTCGACGGACGAAGTACCCCACAAAGTCAACCATGACCGAGTTGAAATTCCAGTGGCAGATCAAGGTGCCACTTGGTAAAGCAACAACGTGACAAGTCAACAAGCACTTTCTAATACATGACAGTCATGCAACAAGAAGGAGACAAGTGTCCCACTAATATTATAGGTGTAATGATTGCTACGCTATTAAATGTAATAGTATAAATAATAATCATTTATGAGGAAAATGACAATAGAAAACTCTTATCAACCCTATATACTAAAAGAAAAAACAAAGTTAACACATGTCATCGCCTCCTTAATCTTGGATATGTGTCAACTCCTCATTCTCCCAATTCCACATGGTTGATTCACAATTATCCATGTGGCATCCCTATATATGTACAAATTCAAAAGTGAATTTATAATATATATTTGAATTTGAAAGATAATAAATTTAAAAGACAAATAATCCAAAAATCAAGGATTATATCTATATTATCTTTTAACATTGTTATATTTTAAAGCTTAAATATTATATTTTACGTATAAAAAATACAAAAAATGATCAAGAAAGAACACAAAAACTCTATTAACAAAATCCATATTTTTTTTATTAAAAACATACTCTCTCTCATTTAAATTAATCCTTATATCAAAGAATTCTATCTAAACTATATTCTAAATCTTAAATATATTATTATACGTATAAAACAAATGCACAAAACAAGCAAGCAAAGAGAACAAAAAAAAAGACTCAATATTTTTTATAGAAGATATTCTCTCATTTGAATTAATACTATATTATATAATTTAAAAGATAATAAATTTGAAAGATTACAAAGATAGCAAGTAATCCAAATATCAGAGACTCTATCTACACTATCTTTTAAATTTATTATTTTTTTTAAAAATAGTTTTGGTTTATATGCTAAAAATAGTTTCCGATTTATATAAAAACAGGATTGGAAATTAGAGTAAATGATTGGAAATAATTTCTCTGAAAACTTTGATATTTTATATTAAGGATTCTATCGACCAATTTTTTTAAAATCATATTTTGTACAAATCATTTGTAACATACATGTGTTGTTCTAGTATAAATTTGTAAGTTCAAACTCTGCCAAGCCAAAGACCGACCAAAGCACTTCAGCTTGGTTATTTAATAAAAAGGCATTTCACATACATTTCTTATATATATTTTCCCAATTAACATTTTCATATTTGTTTATTATTGAGCGAATCCAGGCATCAACAAGTTAACCATGAAATTCAAACTATTTTTTGAGTTACAATATAAAAATTTAAAAGGAACGCCGCCTCACAAAGCCCAAAAACAAAAAATAGATGCAAATATATCATAAGAGAAAAAAACAATGAAAACCATAATCCCGAGAAACACATTTTGGTAACTCAATGGGATTATGATTTATGGATTATATATAATCAGATTAAATGAACCACGAAACTTGAAATTATAACTTTTCGACGTAAAGTTCCATGGGTCTATATATACACACTAGGCTCCATCCCTGGATTTTACAGAAAACTAGATAAAAATTACTCATATTTATATAATATGTAACACCCATAATTTTTATAATTCTTATCTTCCTTTATTTTTATTATAATCATAATTAATTTTAATTATATATGTATAAATTTTATATTTTATCTTCTACCAATCCCACTATTGCCCATCATTTTGTACAACTCTTATCCTCACTTTATCCCACACTTTAATCTACTTTAGGCCAGCCACTTTACAAATTACAACTAATAGCCACTCACTCTTGTTTTCAGCAAATTTTAAGGCAAATATTTCTATTTCTCAAACCCACCATTTGTATTTTTCATCTTCTCCAATTTTGTTTTCTGCATATGCAATTCAACAAGCAAGTTCACCATAACCATCCATGCTATTGTTGTCAAGTTTTCTTTTTGCCGAATTCGACGCCGACCGCCAGCGGAAGAGGAAAATTGGAGATTTGGGTGAAGCGCTTCAATTTTCTTTTACTATATGTTTTCGGTGTTTGTGTGTGTGCGTCTGTATGTGTGTGTGATTTTTGTGTGTTTATGTGTGTGATGTTGTGTGTCAGTGGGTGTGAGTTGCAGTGTGTGTGTTTGTGTGTTATTGAGTTGTGTTGTGTGTGTTTGTGTGTGCGTGTGTTCATTTGTGTGTTTGTGTGTGCGTGTGTTCATTTGTGTGTTTGGTGTGTGCGTGAGTAGTGTATTGTGTGCACTTGTGTGAGTGTGTGAAATGGTGTGTGTGGGTATCTTTTGTGTGTGTGTGTTCGATGTGTGCGTGTATTTGCCGGAGTGGTCGTCGGAGGAGGAGCCATCCGTCGTCGGCCGGAAATGAGGAAGAATAAGAGTCGATGAGTTTGGGAGTGAAGAAGACATGAAATTGGGTTTTGGTAGGCCAAGGACTTGTTTTTGGAAATTTGATAGGTATTTGGTTTAGATCGCAATTTCTAAGTTTTAAAGTTTACCTTGATTCCCAGATCATAATTTCTGAGATTTGCAATTTGAACCCACTGGCTTTCAATTAAGTTTAATCACAAATCAAAGTTTTTGGATTATTTTCATTTTAGTCCTAAGAAGTTTCAATTCAGTCCAGATTTTTATTTAAAATTTTTAGATTTTCAAATAACCTCTATAACTTATTTAGACTTTTTTTAATTTTTCAATTTGACCCTACAAGTTTCCAGTTTAGTCCAAAACTAAAATTAACTTTTAGTTTCTTTCAATTAGACCTCCAAACTTATTTTTAGTCAAATTTTTACATACTAAAAGCCCGAGCTATTTTAAAAGTATAATTATTTTTAATTAGGAGTTACTATTTAATCTCTAGGCCTAAATCATGTTAAATTTACATTGTAGGAGACGAAGAACCGTACAATTAGTCCATCTACATCCGAGCAACTTGTGCATCTATTTTTAATTTGGTGATTGATGTAGGGATTCTTATCACATTTTATGTGTATAATTCATTGTCTTGGTTAAATGTCTAAACTGTTCAATTATGTGAATTACGCATTTTAAATGTTTACATGATATGCATAATTATGTGAATTATATGCTTTCGATGTATTACAATATGATATGCATAATTACGTGAATTATATGATTTTAATGTGCTACATGATATGATTAATTTTTATAAATGACATGTTTTTCATTACAATGTATGTTATGTATGTTTATGCAATTGAAAGGAAAAATTTTGGCCGCGTGCCACGGGAAAAGAAAATATGGCATTCGTGCCACGGGAAAGGAAAATTTTTGGCCACGTGCCACGGAAAAGGAAAATATGGCATTCGTGCCACGGGAAAGGAAAAGTTTTGGCCACGTGTCACGGGAAAGGAAAAATATGGCATTCGTGTCACGGGAAAGGAAAATTTTTGGCCACGTGCCACAGGAAAGGAAAATTATGGCATTCGTGCCATGGGAAAGGAAAATTTTTGGTGAAAATTTTTGGTCACGTACCACGGGAAAGGAAAATATGGCATTCGTGCCACGGGAAAGGAAACTTTTTGGCCTCGTGTCACGGGAAAGGAAAATATGGCATTCGTGCCTACGGGAAATGTTATGTGCTATTCGGCTTATGCCAATGGGAAAGGTAATGTGTTAATTTATGTAATTGTGCACTTTTCGTATTTAGCTTGAACAATTTTTATCCCTACTGAGTATGTAATTACTCACTCCCTAAATTCAAACTCTTTTCAGATCGTATGGATGGATGCATTGCAGATGTGGAGGAATAGCCGATGATTTTATTTTTAATTATTTAAATTTCAAGAAAACTATGAACTCGTTTTAAATTTCGAACAATTGTGATGTACTATTTTCTTTTAATTTATTTCAAAGTGTTTGGAGTGAATTTTTATTTTTGGCAAATACTCTATAATTATTTCTTAAGACTTAAAGTATTCTCATTATCGCTTCCGCTAAACTTTTCATTCATCTATTTAATTAAAAAAAATACACGCATTTTCTTAAAATTTTAGTAACGCTAAAAATGCACTTCAAAAAATGGGGCGTTACATAATAATCCACAAATTAAAGAGAAAATAAGAATGAATTCGATTTATTTGATTACTATAGTCATGACAATATTTGTGGCAGGGGTTTATTCAATTAATAGACATGATCGTGATTGCTTATTGAATTGTAACTTAGAATGCATGCTTTTTTTATCAAATCCATTTCGTGTGTCGGACTGCATGAAAGAATGTGTTCCAGGCCTTAAAGCCCGATTCCAATGCGCATCTGGATGTGCAAAAGGTTCACCTCAGGTAATATCAGATACATATACATATATATATATATATATATATATATATATATATATATATAGGGGAGGATCAAGTAAGACAATGTCTCTAGGTGAGACACAATGGACTAATCTCAACCATCCTCCACTATTAATCAATGGGTATGATTTAATAGATAAAAAATATATTAAAATATTAATTTAATCAATATAAGGGTAGTAGGGTAAAATAACATAACAAATTAGTTACGAAAATGAAATCAAATCTCTTTCTCTCTCATACATCTCCCAATTTTCACAATCTCACGTCTCTCTCTCTCTCTCTCTCTCTCTCTTTCTCTCTCTCTCTCTCTCTCTCTCTCTCTCTCATTCCTCCATTAACACAAATGAAGAAAACTGTGAAGAACTCGAAGATTACAGTTCATGAAAATTACAGAGAAAAAACAAGAAAAATCGGTGGAATATTACAGAGAAATAACGAACAGTGAGTTCGAAAACTAAATATGCAACAAAACTCAACTAAATATGCATTATCTGAAAACTATCTATGCAGCATAAAAAAACTAATATGTAGTACAGTATATCCAACTATACAAGACGTCATAAACTATGCAACAAAATCAACTAACTATGTATTATCTAGAAACTATCTATACATTGTGGAATAACTAAATATGCAGTACATTATGTAACATCCCATTTTTATAATTTCCAAAAGCAACATTCCATTTTCATAACTAAATATACATTATATTGAACCTATTTATGCAATGTAGTATAACTACATATGTAGTACGTTATATTCAATTATGTCTTGTTTTCGTAAAACAGTGCCCACGAAATAACTAAATATTCATTATATATTTGATGTCTAATTATGCAGTAAAAGAACCCTAACTATGTTGTAAAATAAAAATATTTGAAAAGAAAACAAGTTCCTTAAATTCCGCCACAAAATCCGGCAGTGTCAATTTCAGCCCATAAAATCCGCTGGGACCACTAATTTGAATTACAAAATTACAATCCTACCCTTAGAATCAACGAAAATTAGGAAATAATTAAAAAAAAAACTGAATTAATCACATTCCTTCATTTTTTAAGATCAATGGGTACGATGAGTCCACACTGTCTCACCTAGAGAGGGTGGTCTCATTTGAACCAAATCCTATATATATATATATATATATAGGGTTAGAATCAAATGTGGCAGGTGGCTTACCGTGTGGCAGTGTGGATTAATCCAATCTATCCACACCTTTTATTCAATGGTTCAGATTGCTATTAAATATAACTGATTTATCAATTAATTAATAGGTGGAAAGGGCATAATAGTAACCAACAAAATACCATAAATCACGCCCTTACAATCTAGGGATTGATTAATATCACGCTTCCATAACTAAATTATGCACAATTTTAATAGTTGAACTATACACCAATTAATAACTGACTGTACACCATTTTATATCTAACATTGCATCATTGTATAACTAATTGTACACCATTTAATTCCGGCGATTTTTATGAGATTTGATTTTATGATTGTTCCCGCTTTTTTATTCAATTGTGGTTTACTCACAATGATGTACAATTAGTTATACAATGATACACTGTTAGATATAAAATGGTGCACAGTTAATTATTAAATGGTGTACAGTTCAGCTATTAAAATGATGCATAATGCAGTTATGGAAACGTGATCTTTATCACATCCATGATTGTAGGGCGTCATTATGGGAAGGTGGTTACACTATTTTGTCCGTATAGGGCTTTTATATGATGTACAATTAGTTATAAAATGATGCACTGTTAGATATAAAATTGTGCACAGTTAAGTTATTAAATGGGAATATGGTTACACCATTTTTTTTCTTTATAGTTCCTTTAGATGATGTACAATTAGTTATACAATGATGAACTGTTAGATATAAAATGGTGTACAAACAGTTATTAAATGGTGCATAGTTCGAGATCAAATGAAAAGTGAGAACAATCGTAAAATCAAATCCCATAAAAATCGCTGGTGTTGAATGGTGTACAATTAGTTATACAATAATGCATTGTTAGATATAAAATGGTGTATAGTCAGTTATTAAATGGTGTACAGTTCAACTATTAAAATGGTGCACAATTTCAGTTATGGAAACGTGATATTGATCAATCCCTTGACTGTAGGGGCGTGATTTATGACATTTTGTTAGTTACTATTATGACATTTCCACCTATTAATTAATTGATAAATCATTTATTTTTAATAGCAATCTGGACCATTGAATAAAAGGTATGGATGGATGGGATCAATCCACACTGCCACACGGTAAGAGGCTGCCACACGAAATCCCATCCCTATATATATATATATATATGTGTGTGTGTGTGTGTGTTTTAAAATATTGAAATTTGTCAAAGTAGACTTGATGGAAGAGTACCAATTTATATTTATTGCATTAGGTGCATATTATTGAATTTTTATTTTATTTTTTTTTAGCTAACTTAAATTATATGGTTATAAACAAGGACGAGGGGCTGATGGAGACATCGCCCTCCTCAACTTCATAAATTTTTGGGATAATTATAAAAAAAAAATTGAGAACCTCGGTGTTTGTAATTAGCGTGACCGTACCCTCAGTGTTTTTTTTTTTGCAATTTTAAAAAATCTATAGGTTATTTTGTAATTTTAAAAAATCTATAGGTTACAAAAAACAAGGACGAGGGGCTCGTGGAGACATCGTCCACTAGGGTTCTTTTGCAATTTTAAAAATCTCTAGGTTATTTTGTAATTAGCGTGAACCTCGGTATTTTTTCGTAATTATCCATAAACTTCTTAAAATTTATATAAACTTTTACATATAAAATAATGAAGTTTTAAAATTTATTCCCCTAAAAAAATTAGTTTTTTTCTTAAAAAAACGTGCTCCCTCAATAAGAAGAAATAGAATTTGACGCAACTAAGGTGTAATGCCAAAGCATTGATATGCTCGTTGTATTCTCAATTACACATATATTTTTACCATGCAATAACAAGAACAAAATATTCTTTTAAAAAAAAAAAAAGAATATTGATAAACTCTCCAAATTATCAAGCTTTATTATATCGCAAAAATATAATTATGTGAATTTCGGGAACTGGACATAATCCAATTGCATGTTGTTATCGAACAGTTTTAAATTACGAATTTCCCCCTTGTATGTTTTGTTCGGAAATGGCTAAAGTTTGAGTGTTTAGGCTTTTTAGTCGAGGTCTGAATTTGATTCTGTCTCCTCAAGACGAAAACGCCCCGTATACCGAGTGCTTACAGTTCCGGCGCTCGTCTCTAAGATACAACAACTTTATTATTCCGGTTTAGCAGCACTAGCAAAACCGGAACTTCAGCGAACAACATAAATGTCTGAAATTTCAAGCTTTTTTGAAGAAGGAAAATGTCAATATGCCGATGATGCAAATGACCGATTATTATCTGATGAATTTCGTGTTGTTTTTCATCTGCAGGGGTTGATTATTATAGGCCTCAGGTGCCTCGTATGGAAAGATCACGTCTTTTGGCTCGAAAAAACACATTTTACACTGACAGATGCATTTGTTCATCGACGCACGACCTGGCGCACGACCCGTGCATGGATGCGCGAAGGTACGGCTGACGCCGACGACCATTTAACGAGGTCGCGCGCGCCACTCGTGTTTCGGATGCGAACCAAACCGACTGACGCACGGGCCGTGCGTCCGCCCGTGCTCGGGTGCGTATACTCCCAGGTTGAAAATCTTAATTAATTAATTACAAAAATTAATTAATTATTTATTTTTAAAGGTTTTTGGTCCAAGCCCAAGCCCACGGCCTGGACCCGGACCAGCGCACGCGCGTGTGCTTCGTGCGCCGGTGTGTGCTTTGAACCAAACTCACAAGTATGTAGGTATTCACCCCTTTAAAAACTTGGGTGCCCCTATGGGCCCAAACCCATAAGTCCAACTTGGGATATATTAAGTATGCAAACTTTGCCTCTTTATCCTATGTGGGATGGAGATTTTCTCTTTTCCCACATTTTCCATTTTCCATACAATTTTCTTGTATTAAGTGGCTAACTTCTAGCATTAATTTCTCATTCAGCCGGAATTGGTTTTGAGAAATTTCAAATGCTATTCTCATCTACTCTCTTAGTACGTAGAATTTTTACAAATAATTTAATTTCATTTTTCAGTAATGGAAACCACTTAATTATTTGGTCAAAATCGGATTAACACCCATTTTACCAAAACAAGAATTCCAACATGTTTTGCCTCCTTAAATTCATCTTAAAGAAATATAGATAGTTTATGTTTATTTATATGTTGTTTTAAAAGAACTCATTTTTTGTTTTAGAGATGGTCCTAAATTTAAAGGATGGCTGCGACAGTGCTCTAGTGACTGCAGCATCAAGAAATAGGATTAGTTAATTTTTTTCCTTTTTCTTTTACGTTTCTTGGTCTGGATGAATTACTGTATAATAAGGCAAACGATTTCCATAATTGTTCCCCCAAGTAAGAAACATAATATGTTAAAGAAGGGCCAATAAAAAATTTTAAAATTCCCCAAATTTCTATGTGTATTCTCTTTAATTCGTTCGAACCAATGTTTTTTTGGCCCAATTTAGTACATGTATAGTATTTGTTTTGGGTCGATTGGGCCAAATAGACCCAATCCTTTTCGGGTCTGCAAATTCATGGTTCATTCTAGTCTTATCGCCAGTTTGGCTAGGCCCAAATTATCAGCTCTAGTTTTGACATCTAAGTTTGCAAACTTAATAATGCTAAATCCACGGTTGGGATGTGTTATACATGAAATAATACTAAATAACCCAACTGGCCTAAACAAACCACCTATACATTAGAAAAAAAAAAAAGAAACTTTTACTAAAATAGATTTTTTGTGTGGCACACATGCTCAAGTCAAGTATAGTAATACACCTTAGAACTTTTAAATACTTCACAGGCACGAACAAGCTAGTTCAAGATAACACGTGTCAATGTTTTACAAGTAAAGTGATTTAGAGTCGGAGTTGGAATTTAATCGGGTATTAATAACAAAATACTGCGGGAAACTCTAGGTTTAGAATTTCTCCAATAAAACTTATTAATTGCTTTAAAAACTTCATTACAACCCCTAAACGTTTCAAATTTAGTATTAGAGTTTAAACTTTAACAATTTGCATAAAAGCCCTTAAACGTTTCAAATTTACAACTTGCCTCAACAATACCAAAAAATATAAATAATAACTTCATTATAACTGACTATAAGTTTACAAGAGTCTAAAAATTTTATTTTAAGTTTCTAGATGTTATCATTTTACATACTAGTCCTTAGTTTATTAAAATATTCCATTTAAACTCTAAACTTTAAATATCTTTCAAATTGGTCGAAACCCCTAAAAATTTCAGAAAAATATAAAAATAGTTACAAATATTAAAAATCAGTCCCAAATAAAACAATTTTCAGTTTTGGGTCCAGCTTTTTAGGAATTGCATTTAAGCCCCTAGTTTTATGGAAAATCGCCTTTTTGACCTCAAGTCCAATTTTTCTTTTCAATTCAACCCAAAAACACTTATACTCTTTCAAGAAACGTTCCTACAACTTATAAAAATTTCAGAACAGTGCTTCAAAATTTCGAAATTACAATTTAGCCCCTGAATTTTTAATAATTACAAAACTGGCCTCAAATTCAATTTTCTTTCAATTTCAACCCCAATACATCCAACCATCTCAAAAATCAGACCAACACCTCAATAACCTTAAAACAGCCCCATCTTTCAAAATTTTCAGTTTAACCACCAAAGTTAATATTTTTGCAATTTAATTCCCCAATTCCAATTAAATTCCAAAAATAACTATGAGTCATCCTAGAATCATATAGCCACCTCCAAGCACATACATAAACATGATTTTCATGCTACTTAAAGAATTAATACATGCTTTACAAGAATCGAAATGCAAGCACACCATTTAACAAAATAATTTAAGCTTTATTTTACCCACCTTAATGAATTTTTCCAACTTTCTTCCAATCAACAAGCTCCAAAACCTCCTCAAGTCAAGTCTCTAACAACACACCTACAATATTTCTAATATTTCTCAAGTTTGTACCATACAGACTTAAAAGCACCATACAAAAAAATCCCAAAAATCAATTCCAACTTACCAAGAATCCTTGAATTGAAACTTTGATGGAAAATCTTCATTATTTTGTTTTTTGAAAGCTCACGTCCTGACCTTCACTTTCAAGGAGAAATTCTTGATTTTGTTTCCCCTAAATATGGTGGTGTTGTTTTATGAATTTCCAAGATCGAAGAAATAAGCTTCCTTTTTTGGATTATGAAATGAAAGATTAAAGTGGTGAAATAGAAACAAGATTTTGTCTCTTTTTCCTATGAGAAAACCCAGTCAACAATATGAAGAAATAGAGTAAAAAAAAAAAATGATATGTTTTCTCTTCAAAAAGAACAGCCACTAAAGTGATAAAAATGGAAACAAAGTGTTTGATCTTTTTATTGTACAAGGACCGGTCAACAAGTTGAAGAAAATGAATAAATGGGATGGAAATTTTGATCACTTTTCTTTGTTCAAGTGAAAGCTAAGTGATGGAGAACAAAAAGTGAATGACAAACCCCCTACAAAACCCCTCAAAATCGGCCAACACTATATCTAAATAAAAGAGATGTTGTCTCATTTGTCACCAAGTAAGTAGTGGGCTAATTTGTGTGGTAAAAATGAGGGCTACATCAACATATATGAAAGATATTTTGAGTTAATAAAAAAAATAGTGTAGATAAAGTATATGACCCATTGTAGAAAAATGGGTAGAATTTATGGATCAAATACAAGAAATGGATGGTGAAGATTAGTGGTTTGTCAAGTCCCAAAATCCTAAAATCATTTCTTAATAAATATGACTCTAATTAAAATCATACTAATATTAGAAAAGTCTAATAAATGTGAGTCAATCCAACTAGGGTAATAAATCAAATGGACCGAATTATAGAATTGCTAACAAAATAAAAAGATTAATAAACTAAATTCACACCAAATGAACTCAAATATTTAAAATGTTTATTATTTAATACATTACATTATAATACTATTCTAGGGTCTCACATTCACCCCTCCTTAAAAGAATTTGGTCCCAAAATTCCTTCTAAAATAATTCCAGATAACCTTTTCTCATTTCTTCTCCAGTCTCCCAAGTGGCTTCTTAAGATATTTATGTTTTTATCACACTATTATGACCAATGAAATCCTTTTATTTCTCAATTCCTGAATCTGACTATCAAAAATTTGAAACTGTCGTTCTATATATATCGGACCTTCCAGAATCTTTTCTGTGATTGCATGTTATGGTTATGGATTATATTTCTTTAGTTCAGATATGTGAAACATGTCATGCATTCTTCCTAGAACTAGTAGAAGCTCTATGTGATAAGTCAACTTTCCAATCCTTTCAAGAATCCAATTAACCTAAAGTACTGAATTTACCTTTGTCCTTAATCTTTACAAAAATCCAAAAATAATTCTTGTCTTTCTTTTTTTTTTTCCTACTTTGTACTAATCAATTCTTGAATCCAAATTTCATTTGACAAATCCCAAACTCAAATCATCTCACCTTATTAGTAACTTAAATGTTTATACGACTTAGAAACAATCAATTTAGAAACTCAAAAGCATCTAGCTTAATCTATAAATTATATCATAAAAGGTCTATCTTAACCAAAAAGCTCTACTGAATTCTCTTAATTATACACAAAAGATGTCCATTTGTGTGAGATCAAATATCTTACCAAGGGGTCAAAAGATTGAACCTAATATCGTCAAGCACCTATTCGTTCAACTATATTCTTAACCACTTTCAAATTGGGTTGTCTATAAGATTCTCTTAAGTCCGTTTTAATGAACCCTTATATTTCTTATAAAATCATCACATCAAAGAATCAATCCCAAATGATGTCTGCCATATTTGCCTTTTAAAGTAAAATCAAGGAAAATGTTCAAACCAACAAGCTACATTTATACTAATTCCACTGCAATACTAATTGACCTTATAATGTACATCATCTATCGATTGAAGCAAACATCTAAAAAACATAGTTACAAACAAATTCATTATAACTTATATACTTCGAATATCACTGTATTTTCAATCAATTTCCAAGTCAAACACTAGAGTGACTACTTCAATCATAGCTTAACAGTCCAATAATCATACTCCGGTACTCACGACACAACAAAAATTATAGAAGCAATTATTCTAGAACTTTATGTCATAGTCACAAAACTCCATATCATGGTTTGACGTTCTCCAATAGTAATTGCTCATTGCTTATGATACCAAAGATTTCTCTAAGGCCAACTTCCTTTTTCAATCATTTATTGTCATAATTCTAATATAATCAATGACAATCCTAATCGTATGGTAAAGTCCCCGTTTATTACTATATGGTACAAAAACAAACTAGTTATTGGAAGTCAATGGGTTGTCGAACATCTTATTCTTAAGAAATAGTTCTCCATCAGTCCTTTAAATCCATTCTAGTAAACGTATTTAAATCTCAAGATTTGAGGAATCATAACTTAGTCTCTGAAAAATACTTGTGAAGCCCCGATTTTTCCGAGCTTATAATTGATCCTTATTGTCGTTTATACATTTGATCGACTATTTTTACCGCATTATTTTGACGGGTAATTATTAATAATATATACATTTTGTACTTTATTTCATTTTATTTAATTACTTGTGATCATGATATTTATTAATTCTATTTTGCATTTATGATCACTTGGTTGATCATTATTACTATTTTTGTATTTATTAGTCACCTTAGAATTTTAAGAGACTATTTATTTTAGAGACTTTTACCTTATAGAATTAAGATTTAGATTTAGATTAAGTGATCATGAGACTCATAAGTGATCAAGGAAATCACTAATTATTTTGGAGATTGATATATTTCATCTATTATCATCAAATTTGGGACAAAAAAAAATATATGGAATTACCATAAAGCCCCTAGTATGGACGGCCATGATGATATTTTTGGAGTAAAAATATCATCCAACTCTTGTACACCTACACCTTATATTAGTCATTTTGTGTATAATTATACCATTAATTCAAACATTATACACATCATCTCTTACATTACTTCTTTAATATTATTTTTGCCAACATGTTGGAAGTCTTCCAACATTCCATTGAAACATTCTCATGCCCATACCTTTGACCTTCAAAATGTTCCCCATGCATGAGGCAAAATGCAAGACACAATTAAACAAAATTTCCTCCCCCTCTCTCATCAATGTGGACGGCCACATACAAGGAAAATGAAAAAAATTTGTTCATTTTCACCAACACCTTCTAATGTCCTACACAAAATCCTCCTCCTTCTCTCTAAACTCCCTACTTCTCTCTACTCTTTCTTCTTACTTTCTTCTTCAACACTTAGAAAATTTTTCAAGAATTCTCTCCTTATTCTTCATCAAAGTCGAACACTCCTACTACATGGTAAGGAATGTTGTAGGTCCCAAGGGGTGTAAGTGTAAGGTTTAGAAGGGGGGTTGAATAAACCTTACCAACTTTTTGATTTAGTCCTTTTAAAAGTTCAGAGTTGATACTACACAGCTGTGTCCTTGGTGGACAACCAATTTAGTTGATCAGTAGAGTTAGTCTTTCAACAGACTCAACTGAGCTGTTGATGGAATAACTCAGCTGTTAAATCTAAATTAACTCAACTATGGTTTGTTTTCAGTGGAAGACTTAACACCCTTAAGTTTGGTTAAGTAGAGATTTAGAGCTTGATTTAGTACTTAGAAATTATCTAATGGATAGCAAATATGTCAGCAGAAATAAACAGATATGATGCAAGAATTAAGGTGCTGAAATGTAAATGACACAATAAGATTTTTATAGAGGTTCGAAGATGGGGTAATTCTTCTACTCCTCTCTTCTCCAACTCCTGGAGGAATCCACTAGGTATTGATCGATATACAAAGTGGTAAGTCCCGGATACAAGTCTTGATCACACGGTGACTTGATCCTTTGGGACTCGATCTGGAGACACCTTGATCACTGGCCAAATCGCACGACTCGGCCTTCTTCACAGGCAATTTTGCCTTGCTATTACTGACTCACTTGCTTAAGCTCTTTGGATTTGATCACGAAGCCCTCCAAAAACTCAAGACTTGGTTCGACCTTGAACCTTCCTACAATCCTTCGTGGAATGTAGACCCCTTGATTTTTCAAGTATTTTCCTCTTCAAGTGATTGAAGTTATCTTTCCTTCACACGGTGAGTGTTGGATTGATGTTCTTCGTAGTGTAGGCTTGGTATTGAGAATATTTCGGGTTTGACTCTAATAATTGCTTGAACGTTTTTGGTTCTGGTCTGTCTCTCTCTTTTCTCGAGTGATTCCTCGGCCTTTTATAGTGATCTTTCAAAAATCGCCCGTTGAAGAGATAGGCTTATTTTTGAAAGTCACTTGTGGTCGTTGGCTTGTCTTGTTGCGATCCTTGGAATTGCCATTTCCTCGTATGAATTGTTCTTCACCTTTTCGAGTTCGACACGGTGTAGTGCTTCCCATTGGTTTATTCCTTTTGCACGCTTCGGGATCGAGCACTTCGAGAAAGGTAGTATGGAGATATTACTTGTTTAGGTAATTCTCTTGATTTTACGGCAACGGATCTTTTTGATTATCTCGACTTGACCGCATTTCCTTGCTTTCCCAGGTGACTTAGAGTCGACTTCCAATCATTGGATGACTCTTGTCACTTGACTTGAGACTTGGCTTTTCTTGAGTTGACTTGATCGATACTCCACTCACCGTATCTCACCGCTTCTTGATAGAGTTCCGTCTACTCTTCTTTGCCATACTACTGTCTTGTCTTTGTGAGTCTTCCTTCTAGTCTCCAGTTGTCCTCTTGCATGTTTGGGCGTAGCTGACTTAACTCAGCTTGACCAGCCCTATTTATTACAATGCATTTTACAACACAAAATGGGGTGCCAACTTCCTATTCTAAGTTTTACATGGCATTCATCAAAATCTAAACAATAAATTTCCTAACAATTTCCCCCTTTTTGATCATGCCAAAACTTAAACCATTCAAAAATGCAAACAGCAAAGATACATACAGATAGTGTATTGACATAGAATGTATGCGTAGAATCAATCCTTTTATTGATCATAACATTCTTGTTCTTTTACACAACTGTTTACAAGGTGTATCAGAGCAAACATTTGTCTACACAAAAATGAAGAATTTATAGCTTTATTTTAGAAGACTTACATAGTATGTATTTACATAATAAAATACATGAAGGGGTGGACAAGAACACTTCATCTCCTTCATTGTCTCCTTCTTTCACCTTGTTCAAGATCTTCTCGCTTCTTCTTCTCTTTTTTTCTCATCGTTTTTTGCCTTCTTCTTCTTTTCATATGCCTTCCTGGCAGCTTCATCTCTTCTTAATCTTTCTTGTCTTTCCTCCCATAGCTGAGTTTGTCTCTTGTTTTCTTCTTCTATTCTTTTCGCATACTCAGCATTACTTTTAGCCACTTGCAAATTTGCTATTTGGTCAAGACCAACCCAAGTAAATCCCTCCTTTCTTGCCACGGATCTACGTATTCAATATTTTTGGCGAGAGGCCTGGGTCCAAACCTCTTCCTCCACCACACGCTTCTTCCCCTACCTGCGGGCGTGTATTGTATCTTGGGGTCTTCTTCTTTCCAGTGAGTGACCAGCAGAGTGACCAGCAGAGTGATCGCGCCGGTAGTCGCTCGCTGTCGCCTTCTTCACATAACGTGAGACCCTTTTCCCAAGACAAGTCCCAAGCTTGAGCCATAGACATATTTGCAAAGTATCCTTCGGATGCGGCGTTTTAAATTCATCAATCGATCGTGGCTCTGTCCGACATCCGAGATGGCATAAGTGTCTCTGTCTCTTTGGAATGCCCCCATGTTGTTTCAAGATGTTCATAACTCGGGCATCCATTCTTCCTTCCACTTCCTCCATCCCTGCTTCAATTGCCTTTCTCTTTTCAGCCATAGATATAGCAGAGTGTTGGAGTGGCAGAGTCACAGGGAGTTTACTGCTGATAATGTCAGCTGTGACAAGACCTTGTTGGGGGGTTTGTGCGATCATCAAGGTCACATCTTTCGATCCTTCCCCCTCAACGGATTTTCCTTTCTTTTGTTTCAACACTTCCTCAGTTGTCTTTCCCTTCGCAGATGCATCCTCTTTTTCAGCCTCAGATCTCTTCTGTGCTTTAAGGTATTCCTCTTCCCCCTTTTTGGCATCATCAAAAGAGAGAGGAACGCCTGGAAACATACTGGAAAGCAGGAAGTCGAGCCTGTTGATAGCCGAGTTCTGCCTCGAGTCTGCTGCGGTGTATGCGGCACGAAATTCGGATCGAGTAGCGTTGGACTCTGCTGAAATTAGCTTCATCTCAGCCATGAGAAGGCTGAATTTTCTATTCATGTTTTCTTCCAAACGCTGTAGATCACTCTTATTTTGCTCACGCATCAGCTTTATCTCGGCAGTGTGAGCTTCATGCATGTGCTCAATGTGTTCCCTCAATTTCGTTTTTGCATCGGCATTCTCGACTCTCCATACCAAAGCAGACTTGTTGAACAATGTCCTGAAGTATCTAACTTGTTCCACACGCATTGTTTCTTCTTTGTTGCCACCATTCCCGATCTCGATGTTATGCCTCTCAAGTCGCAGAAGATTGGCATCTCTGTTGTCGATCGCATGTCCATAGAGGCTCGATGCCTCTCCATCCGTTCAATCTCAGCAAATAATGCCTTGAACACCTCGCGAACTTTGATTATTATTGCGGTGATGGCCATGCGGCGTCAAAGTCATAGTCATTTGGAACGATGGGTACCGACGAGATGACGGGAGCTGGTCTATGGAAGCGTGCGAGCTCGTTCTCGACTCTTCGGGAGGTCGGGTACCTCCAGGAGAGAAAGGAAAAGATTCTATAAAGGAATCATCACGCCAACCGGTATTTGTTCAATGATGAGAGGTGCGCATGAAGTTCCTTTTGAGTCGAACTTTGTAGCTTGGGAAGCTCGCGTGATGGACTCTGCTTTCACTGGGTCTGTTGTGAAGTGGACCCGACTTGCCGAGCTCACTGTCTCAACAGCCTTCGTTGGTCTCATTGGTTTCTCCAATTGAGTGGATGGTCCTCGGCCTTATCGAAGCGTCATCGGACGATGATGAGATTTCCATTGGTGGCTCATCATCAAAATTGAAAGTTTGACGAGTAGTCTTGAGATCGACTTGCTCGTGCTTGGAACATCCGCGGTGAGTCTTTTGGATGCATCACGGGGGATGGCTCACTTCTTCGTCGCCGCTTTCCGATCCCGAAAGGTTACATCAGATTATCCTGGGAATCATGAAGCGCGCTTATCTCCTCTTCGGATGGGTCAATGATAGCAGGAGGGATGTTCTCTAATTCAGCTTCTTTACCCAGGAAGTCTCAACCTCCCGTGGGCCTTCATTACCTCCCCGCAGTCTCGACCGCAGCGAGGCCTTGACCTCCCTTTTTCGGTGTCAAGTGTCAACTGTTTTAGGGTCTTCTCGAGGTGGCATCCATTGGAGTCTCAACCCCATGGATTGCACTTTCATCGCCAGTGTTAACTCCCGGGCCGTTCCTTCCTCGTGCCTCATTTCGATCGCATCGCCAGCGTCATTAGCCTTCGAGAGCGTTGGCACCTCACCGAGACAGTTTCAACTATCCGAGCTTCGTTGATGGCAACTTGTTGTTCGTTTTGCATTTGTACTTTCTCCACTTCGCCTCCTAGATTCGTTGTGGAGTCATCCGCAGATTCTCCGACCTTGTCTGCGGTGGAGGGAGATTTCCCCTCGGCTGGCTCACCGGTGAGTGACTTGGAATGGGGTCACTCGTCTCCAAACTCCCACTGTTTTACCGAGTGTTCGCCGTTGGGGCAGGTGGTAAGACACCTTCGTTAGGGGTTGGCTCAACCGGGGTCCCCACTAACCCGGATTTCATCGCAGTTCTTTAATTCCTTCTTCCGAGTGAGTGGGGAAGTGGTGGCAAAGAACAACGGTGGCGATTTGTGAACCACTCCGATTGGATCAATTTCGGTGTGTTCGGAGGACTCTCCTGGTCCCTCCATCATCTTTGTTCTCATGAAGAATTCTCGATTCATGCATTGCTTGCTGCATTTGCAATTCTTTCCGCGGGCAAAGAAAGAGTCCGAATCCTCATCGCCGGATAAGACATCAAGGAGAGGATGTGTGCGTTACGGGTGCCTAGGAGATAGGGCATATCTTTGGCCTTCTCACGTGCCTCGGCCTTCCTCTCGCTGTCTTTCCTTCTCCTTGTCCTTGAAGATCTGCGGGATATCGTAGTTGTCTTCATCCGATCTTTGGGATCACAGAGGTCGGTCGAGGAAGTTCAACAGTTCCTCTTCTTCTTCGATAAACTCGGGCCGTTGGAACTGTTCCCTGGATCGACTCAATTTCCACTTCCTCCACTCGCAGACGATTTTGGATGTCTAGGTAAGGTGGGGATAGGATCATCACATCACTATTAGCTCTATCGCCTTCTTTGTGTCTCTCGGTGCGCGGACTACATCTGTGTTTTCGGTTTGCCTCATTGATCGCCTTCAAACAGACTTAGTTGTTTCATCAATTACATCGGGGACTCTCTATCGCGAGTTTTAAGTATTTGTTCGGTGAGTGGTCGACTCGGCCCGGTTTCTCAAGCTCGGAGCGCTTGATAATTCTTCTTCGTCTTCTAGTTTGTACCGAGGGATTTGGTTGAGACGCTTTCTTCGAGTCTTGGCGGCGGGGGGTGTGCGGTGTCTTATTCTCGAGGAGCCGGCCGTCTTGGCTTATCAGATCTCCTCTTTTGACGATCCGAGAAGGTAGTTGAGAGTCCTTCGACCGCTTTCTTGGGGCGGGGACATGGCTGCAGGGGGGTGACTCTCGCTGCAGGGGGAGCGAGCAGTTTGACTTTCTTTTCTTGCGGGAGCAGCGTGATCTTTTAGCAACTGCAGGGGCGACTTTCTTCTTTGGTGGAGAGGAAACAGTTGTATCTTGTGGTGGTGATTCCCCTCACTCGTGTCGCCTCTCTTGGCGTAGGCTCTCTTCGCGCGCCGAGAGGTTTGATCTAAACATCCTCTTGTTTACATGGAACGCCTTTCCATATCTAAGAGGAACTCCTTTCACCTCCATCACCGCCAATCACTGGCCATATCCTAGGGATCCTCCAAATGTGCCATCTTCCTTGAAGGATTTGTTCCTACATTTTGGCATAGTCTGCTGTAGACAAACTTGATTTATTTTCCTTTCTTCCATGATCGCCGCCATCACGATCAACTTTGCTTTTAGACGAGTTGGTCAAAGTCGCCAAATTTGATGTCAATACATTTGGCAACTATGTCCAACAAACTTGTGATAATCCTCCTTCAACAGTTCTTGTTTTCTTTGTGTAAACTATTTTATCGTATAGTCGGGCTTGGCTATTTCCTTCCAAGCAAAGAACCAGGTTTACATCGGCCGTTAATTTCGATGCTCCTTCCGTTGGTAGTGAGCAGTGTTCAGCCAAATCCTTGGCAGAGATGGTGAGCTTTTTTCCGTGAACAGATGACTTTATCCCTTCATCGTGAATCTCAGCATTCACGTAGAACTGTGCGACCTCCTCCACATAGGTCATCGGATATTCCATCGTCAGAAACGATTTCAGCCCGGACGTTTCGAGCTTTTCAGCTATTTTCTTTATGAGGGCGTCATTGGACCCCTGTTTGACCATGCCCTCGAAATCCACGGTAGACCCGGTGTGGATTTGCTTTCCTAACTTGACAAAATCATAGGTTGGTGCCATTTTTCAGGATTTCACCGAAGAAAACTTAGAGATTGATTTGAAGATAGATAGGGTTTTGAGAGAATTTTTGCCTTTGCTTCTGAGAGAGAGAAATGAACAGTTTTGGTAGTGTGTGAGAGAAATGGACGAAAATGGTTTAAGTATGGTTTATGAAAGGACGTGCGGGTGGTTTTTGAAATGTGATCGAAATCAACGGCTTAGATTTTGCACGCCGATTTAGCATTTAATGTCTCGTATTTAATGCGGCAGCATTTATATCCAATCATAAGCTTGGTGTGCAGCTTTTTTGCATTACACGTCATAATTATGCTGACGTAATCCTTAAAACATTCCCGCTCAGTAAAAACGACTGCGTTTTTGTCACTTTGTTCATAAATGACTCAGCTTTTACTCTCAGCTGGTTTAGCTCTTCTTTTCTCATTTCTCTTTGTGACTCAAATTGTCGGTGACTTGGTATAGTCATTGTCTTTCCGATACGGTGATTTACTTACTTGATTTGTTAGTTGACTCTTTTTCCTTTTTGTGTTCCATTTCTTTTCTTTTGATTCTTCCGAGTGTCACTCAGCTCAATTAACCCTAACTCATGCTTGAGTTCTTCAAATCTTGACTCACATAATGGTTTTGTGAAGATGTCACCAATTGTTTATCGGTTGAGATATATTCCAAGATGATGTCCTTCTTTTCAACATGATCTCTTATGAAGTGATATCGACATCGATATGCTTTGTTCTTGAGTGCAACACAGATTTTGAGTGATTGCAATTGCACTTGTGTTATCACACATGATTGGAATTTCTTTTTCCTCAACTTCATAGTCTCTCATTCTTTGTCTCATCCATAGGACTTGGCTGTGTTTGCCCGCAGCCTATGTATTCTCCAATTTGTGTAGAGGTGGCTATTGAGTTTTGCTTCTTGCTAAACCAGAAATCACTGTTTCCCAAAGATTTGACATGTGCACGATGTGCTTTTTCTGTCAACTCGCATCCAAAGATAGTCGAGTCCAAAAGCCAATTAGCTTGAATCCACCTTCCTTTGGATACCATAAGCCAACTTCTTGGCTTCCTTTCAAGTATCTCAATATTCTCTTAGCTTTGTCATATGGCTCTCTTTTGGAGCAGATTGAAATCTTGCACATACACCTACAAAGAAAGGTGATGTCCGCCCGCTTTGTAAGATAGAGCAATGATCCAATAAGTGCTCAGATCTTGTTTGATCTCTGTGCTTGCCATCCGCATCCATGTCCATTTTGATCGATGTATTCATTGGTATTTTCACGAAGACTTCTCCTCCATACCAAATTTCTTCATTAAATCTCTCGGTGTATTTTGTTTGACTTATGAAGGTTCCATCCTTCGAGTTGTTTCACTTGGAGTCCAAGGAAGAATGTCGCTCTCCCATCATGCTCATTTCAAATTTACTTTGCATGAGGTTTGAAAATTTTTCACATGACTCTTTGTTTGTGGATCCAAAAATGATGTCATCCACATATATTTGAACAAGCAGATACTCTTTTTGTCTTGAATTTCTGAAAAAGTGTTCTATCTACTTTTCCTTTTGTGAATCCATTTTCGATTAGGAATTGTGACAAGGTATCATACCATGGTCCGGGTGCCTGTTTCAATCCATACAAAGCTTTCTTGAGTTTGTATACCTTATCTCCAAGAGTCTTCTCGCTCAAATCCCGGAGGTTGTTCAACATACACTTCTTCTTCCAATAGACCATTTAGGAATGCACTTTTTACATCCATCGATATACAATGAAATTCTTGTGAGTCGCATAGGCAAGAAACATCCTTATAGCTTCCAATCTTGCTACAGAGCAAATGTTTCATCAAAATCTATTCCTTCTTCTTGGCAATATCCTTTGGCTACTAGTCTTGCTTTGTTTCTTACCACGTAACCTTCCTCGTTCATTTTGTTTCGAACACCCATTTAGTACCAATAACGTTTTGATGGGTAGGTCTTTGAACTAATTCCCATACTTTATTTCTTTCAAACCGATTCACTCTTCTTGCATAGCTTGAATCAATGTGTGTCGTCCAAAGCTTGTAACACATCTTTGGGCTCTATTTGCGAGATAAAGCATGTGAGCATAGCTTCTTGTTGAGTTCGGATCTTGTTTTGACACCTTCTCTTATATCTCCAATGACAAGTTCTCGTGGATGGTCTTTCAGCCATCTTACATCCGGTTGAAGCAAGTTAGCTGGGTTGATCGTCTAGCTTGTTGTGTTGCTTTGATCAGCTCTTTCGTAGTCACTTAGCCGCAAATTTTCCATTGTTTTTGAGATTCAGCTATCTCATCTTCTTCTTCGAGTTTATAATTCCCTTGACCAAAGATAGGGACTCTTTCGTATAGTTGGATGATTCAAACTTATCGGTGACTCTTCAATGTCTTCTCCATTTACATTTGGCTCATCGAATACCACATGAATGGATTCTTTCGCAACCATAGTCCTTTTGTTGAGTACTCAGAGGCTTTGCTTTCAATTTGAGTATCCCAAGAAGATACCTTCATCGACTTTAGAATCGAAGGCTTTTAGGTTATCTTTGCCATTGTTATGGATGAAGCATTTACATCCAAATATTCTAAAATACGCAACATTTGGTTTTCTTCCACCCAAATCTCATAGGGAGTCTTTGTCATTTTGTATGTTTATCATACATCCTGTTTTGAGTGTAGCAAGTCGTGTTTATTGCTTCACCCAAAATCTTTTTGGTAATCCCGCTTCACCTAACATGGTCCTTCCGCTTCTTTGAGAGTTCTGTTCTTCTTTCTCGCAACTCCATTCTTGTGGAGTCCTTGTGGCGATAGTTCATGACCAATACCATTTTCAATACAATATCGAGTGATTATTCCGTTGACAAACTCGGTTCCTCCGTCCGATCTTATTTTGATAATGGTTTGGCTCTTCTCATTTTGAATCCTCTTCATCGATTGTGGTAGTTTTCAGAGAGTTTCTTTTTCTTCTTACACATGAATATTGTCCATGTATATCTTTGAGTCATCTACTACCACCAAGGTGTATTTCTTTCCACTTATCTTGTTTGGTTCCCATGGGCCAAATAGATCCATATGTAGCGAGATGCAATATTCTTGTTGAAGATGGACATGTCTTTTCTTTGAATGATGATTTGATTTGTTTTCCCTTCGACATGCGTCACATATACTCTCCTTTCTCGTATAATCGAGTCCGGAAGCCCTTCCACAAGACTACTACGGCAAGCTTGTTAATCGTTTTGAAATTCAGGTGATTAAGCTTTTTGTGCCACAACCAACTTGATTCAGCTGTGCTCTTTGCTAATAGACAGGTGATGTGTGTAGCGGTTGACCAATCTACTACATACATGTTCTTTTGTCCGCATCCTTGCAACACAACTTCATTCGATTCAAGATCCTTGATTTGGCATATACCCATGTTGAATCCAACATTATAGCCCTTGTCACGAGTTGATCGATGCTTAGCAAGTTGAAGTTGAGTCCTTCAACATATGCAACATCCGTGATTTCTAATCCGTTCCTCTTGATGGATCCAATGCCTCTTATTTCACCCGAGCTTCATTTCTCCAAATATGACTTTTGCTCCTTTTACTTCCTTGAATTTTGATAAATTTTTCTTGTTTCTGTCATATGTCCGGAACAACCACTATCCATATACCAGGTTCCTTGGCACTCACTGTTCCTTGAACCGCAATCAAGGAAATTAAGTTTTAGGTACCCATACTTGTCCGGGTCCCGAGGGGTTAGAATTGTAAGATGATCCAACCAACTTATAGCCAAATGATTTGACTCTAAGGGGTTGCCATCTATCAGTGCCATAATCATAATTAATCTTGGCAAATTGCTTGGGGATTCTAGGTTCATACAATTTGTCTCTCTGTTGTCCGTATGCTGTGTATAAGTTTTAGCAATCGCCTTCTTTGGGTAATTGTGGCGTCTCGAGTGTAGTGCCAGGTGCACATGTGTCCGATGAAAGCTCTTATACTTTTGGAATGGCCTTTCTTGAGTTCTAGGCATTTGCCATTTGGGCTTATATTCCATAAGTCTATCGATAGTTCACATCATTCCAATCACTTGGCTTGGATATTTTCTACCATTCCCATCATATGTATTTCTTTTATAGATTTTATGGGGTTTTTGGTAGCTCGCTCGCTTCTTTCAGAGTATTTTTTGTTTGGAGTTTCTTTGAGGAACTTGGTGAATCTTTTCTCATTTGTCCTTTCAGCCGCACTCAATCGGGTTTGTTTTCCTTTTCCTTTATAACCAAGGCCAGTTTGCTTGTAATTGTGCTTTGGAGTGAATGTGTGCAACATTTAGAGTTTTGGTTTTTTTAGACTCTTCATTGCTTGAAGATCCTTTTTCCAAAATTACTCTCGAAGTTTGACATATCACAGAGGAGTTAAATCCTAAGCCTGTCTTGTCTCCACATTTTCTTTGACTCATAATAAGATCATCTAATGATTTAGATGCCTTAGTGAATGAGGCAATAACATTTTTGAGGTCATTCTCCCTCTTTTCTATGGCAGCAATTCCTGCTATTAACTTAGCATTTTCAGCCTCTCATCAGCTATTTGACATAGAGTACTCAGCTCCTTGGTCAGCTTTGAGTTTTGGCTCTTGAGTAGGCTGTTTTCCTCATTTAATAGTGTGTGTGAGGATTTAATGTGTTCAAAATCTTTCATCTTTTGCCTAATGAATCATAAAGATCGAGTGGGTGATGAAGTGTGTCACACGATCACTATTACTAGAGTCCGAGTTTGATGAGTTAGAGTGTACCTCATCTTCTTGGTCGGAGTTGATCTTGTTCCTTGGCCATCAAAAGATCAGGGCTTCTTCTTCAGTCACTTGAGTAGTAGCTTCACTTCTTCTCCTCAATCATCTGTCTCTCTTGACTTGGTTTTTCAAAGCAGATCTCTGCAGCCCAACATTGCCTTTTTCTTTTCTTGTCTTCTTTCTCTCAAGACCTTTCTTTCTTCTTCATTCCTGTATTTGTTGACTACAGGATATGGGCAATCAATGGCGTAGTGACCTGGTTGTCTAAGGTTCAAAGATAGATATTCAACCTTTTGATCGACTCTTTCCATTCTTGGATTTTCAGCCCTTTGATATTCAGACTTTTTGATGATATGTTCTCTTGGTTGGCCTATCTTCCCTAGATTTGGAGGGAGCTGAGTGTCTTCTGGAAGATTCGCCCTTTCCTCTCTTGTAGTTCTTATTGAAGAACTTGTTGAACCTTTTAACCATCAGGGTTATTTCTTCTGGATCAATGACTTCTTTGACCTCAGCTCTCTTCCCATCTTTAACAATTAGAGCAACTGTTTTGGGTACAACTGTCTCTTCCTGGTCTTTTCTTCTCAGCTCAAACTCGTAGGCTTCGAGGTCTGAGAATAGTTCATGGTTGGATGTCTTTGATAGGTCCATGGAATGTCTTAGTGCCATGACCTTCATTTCCCATTCAGCTGGAAGACTTTTTTTAATCTTCATACACATTTCTTCGTGTATATTCCTTTCCAAGTGCGAGATAGCTCGTTGGTGATTTTCGTAAACCGAGCATCCAGTTGATCCAGGTTTTCTCCTGAGATCATTTTGAAGTTCTCAAATTTCTGTACGACCACTGATAATTTGTTTTCTTTGATTTGCTTTGAGCCTTCACAAATCAATGTTAGCTTGTCCCAGATTTCTTTAGCCGTTTTGCATGATTTGACTTTATTGAACATGGCTTTGTCAAGGTTTTGTAAAGGATGTCCTTGGCTACATTGTCCAGGTTGTACCTTTTTTCGTCATCATTTGTCCATTCGGTTCTTGGTTTTTCAACCATGGCGTGTCCGGGAGCAAAGATCCTCTTCACCCACCGCAACTCTTCTTACAATTGTGTTCACCTTTAAGATTTGCGGTGGCCCATCTTCTATCACTATCCACATCTCATCATGTAATCTTTGATAGATGAGCTCGCATACGAATTTTCTAATCATCAAATTCTTCAATAGTGAACATAGGAATGCGTGTCAAATTTGCTTCCATGATAATAAATTTTAATGATAAAGAGAGTTTTGAAAGTTTAAGTACTAAAGCAGACTTTGAAAAGTTTGGAGATCTAGTTCAGTAACCAGTGCGGAGGGCTCAATGAACCAACCGCTCTGATACCACTTGTAGGTCCCAAGGGGTGTAAGTGTAAGGTTTAGAAGGGGGGGTTGAATAAACCTTACCAACTTTTTGATTTAGTCCTTTTAAAAGTTCGAGTTGATACTACACATTTGTGTCCTTGGTGATGACCAATTTAGTTGATCAAGAGAGTTAGTCTTTCAAATGACTCAATCGAGTGTTGATGGAATAACTCATTTGTTAAGTCTAAATTAACTCAACTATGGTTTGTTTTCAGCGGAAGACTTAACACCCTTAAGTTTTGTTAAGTAGAGATTTAGAGCTTGATTTAGTACTTAGACATTATCTAATGGATAACAAATATGTCAGCAGAAATAAACAGATATGATGCAAGAATTAAGGTGCTGAAATGTAAATGACACAATAAGATTTTTATAGAGGTTCGAAGATGGGGTAATTCTTCTACTCCTCTCTTATCCAACTCCTGGAGGAATCCACTAGGTATTGATCAAGTATACAAAGTGGTAACAGTCCGGATACAAGTCTTGATCACACGGTGACTTGATCCTTTGGGACTCGATCCGAGACGCCTTGATCACTTAGTCGGCTTCTCGTGCGACTCGCCTTCTTCACAGGGCGTTTTGCCTTGCTATTACTGACTCACTTGCTTAAGCTCTTTGGATTTGATCACGAAGCCCTCCAAAAACTCAAGACTTGGTTCGACCTTGAACCTTTCTACAATCCTTCGTGGAATGTAGACCCCTTGATTTTTCAGTATTTTCCTCTTCAACTGATTGAAGTTATCTTTCCTTCACAGGTGAGTGTTGGATTGATGTTCTTCGTAGTGTAGGCTTGAGGATTGAGAATATTTCAGGTTTACAGCTCTAATAATTGCTTGAACGTTTTTGGTTCTGGTCTGTCCTCTCTTTTCTCAGAGTGATTCCTCAGCCTTTTATAGTGATCTTTCAAAAATCTGCCCGTTGAAGAGATATGCTTATTTTTGAAAGTCACTTGTGGTCGTTGGCTTGTCTTGTTGCAGTCCTTGGAATTGCCATTTCATCGTATGAATTGTTCTTCACCTTTTCAGAGTTCGACACGGTGTAGTGCTTCCCATTGGTTTATTCCTTTTGCACGCTCGGACTGAGCACTTCGAGAAAGGTAGTATGGAGATATTACTTATTTAGGTAATTCTCTTGATTTACGGCAACGGATCTTTTGATTATCTCGACTTGACCGCATTTCCTTGCTTTCCCCAGGTGACTTAGAGTCGCCTTCCAATCATTGGATGACTCTTCCGTCACTTGACTTGAGACTTGGCTTTTCTTGAGTTGACTTGACCGATACTCCACCACTGTTGTATCTCGATTTGCTTCTTCAAGAGAGTTCCCGTCTACTCTTTTTTGCCATACTCGGCTGTCTTGCAGCGGAGTCTTCCTTCTAGTCTCCAGTTGTCCTCTTGCATGTTTGGGCGTAGCTGACTTAACTCAGCTTGACCAGCCCTATTTATTACAATGCATTTTACAACACAAAATGGGGTGCCAACTTCCTATTCTAAGTTTTACATGGCATTCATCAAAATCTAAATAATAAATTTCCTAACAACACTCCTACTACATGGTAAGGAATGTTGTTCTCCAATTCATATTGATATCCTCTAGCTACCTCCTTTCACCTCTTAATTTAAGTTTAATTTTGGATTTTGGAGGTACATTTAGACGACTTTGAAGACTAGAGCTTGACATCACCTTGAAAAAGATTTCAAGACTTGAAGGAAATTTTGAAGATTTAGACTATAAGGTAAGATAATGGACTCTAGTGTATTTTCTTCTTCTCCCTATTTTTTTTTCAAATTTTGACACCCCTTTTTCATTTTTGAGAAATAGGGGCTGAGCTTAGGTGATTTTGGAGTTGAACCAAAATTTCCAATTTTTAAGCTTCAACTAGTCTCCAATCACCTACTACACAAGGTAAAATGTAGTCCTTCTCATTTTCTTTTTCTCCTTAATTTTTCTCTCATTTTTCTAACTTCAAATTTTTGATATTTCTTGACTTAGGGGCTGACCTAAGAAGCCTCATCCAAAAATTGTGAAATTTATCATTTTATTTCACAATTTCCAATTTTAAGGTGGGTGGAAAAATATTTTCCAACTATTAGGTGTTTTTATTAAAATGCATGTAGAAACTTTGATCATGAGCCTTGAGATATATATAATCTATGTATTGCATGTCAATTTTATGTATCAAGTCATGAAAATTCTCAAGAGTTGCTCAAAATTACAATTTATTGAATTTTAGGTGCATTCATGTGCAATTTAATGTTTTATTTGATGAATTCTTGTATGTATTGGACATGCATGTGTATGATCTTTAAAATATATGTTTTGGATGACTTATAACCTGGACAAGTCGAGCATAATTGATTAAATTTCAATTTTGTACTTAAAAATATAAAAATGGAAAGTTGGTGGACTAAATTGTAAGAAAATGAAAGTTAAAGGACCCCTCTGCAAATTTTGAATTTTGGGACTGTACTCAGGTTCAAAAATGACTTTTGGTTAATAAAGTTTTAAGAGTTTTAAGATAAATAAAATCAACCTTTAAAAGCCCAAGGACTAGATTGTAAAATTTTGAAAGTTTAAGGGCTACTTTGCAATTTTAAAACTGCACCAGACCTAAACTTTAAAATTTTAAATTTTTACTCTTAAGGTACTGGGAATTACATATTTTAAAAGTATTCCAAAAATCCAAGTGGTTAGGGCTTGGAAAGCAATTTTACTAAAATTGAGGGACTAATGTGTAAAATACTAAACTTGAGGATCCAAATGAAATTTCCGGGACTTATGCAGCCCATGCACCTGGAGATACAAACTTAACTATAACCTAATTATATTTTGGACCCAATGTTCAAATTTCATGACAATTGGACCCCTAAAAGCCTTAAAGGCAATTATTTCAAAATGGGACAAAAATGATATTTTCAAAAGTTAAAGGACCTACACTTATTTCTTTTAAAAACTGCTTTTGTCCCAATATCCCACTCTCCTTAGTGACATTTTCCAACTGGAATCATATTAAAAGCCCTTCCGGTTTGTGAGTTCCGATTATTTTAAACTTAAGGCCGAATTGGCAATTTTTACAAATTTGGGGCCAATGTGAGAATTTTATAAAAACTCAACCTCAAAACTTTAAAAACCTGAATCTCTGGACAATTTAGAGAATTTAGGAACTGACCTCATAATTTGTCAAGGTCGGGATATTTATTTATTCAAATTTTAACCCCAAAAGTGTTGGTTTTTACAAAACGGGGCTAAATTACAATTTTTTTTATAAAGGACCTAACTCAAATTATTTTCTCTTTTACTAAAATAGCCCTGGACCCTAATACTTGGAGATTTAATTAAAGTATTTTATTTTCCCAAAAACCCTTGACTTATCGGATCAATTTGACCGATTAATACCCGATCGCGGAGCGACTTCTTCGTCTTGCGATTTGAATCTATAACGGGACTTATGTTACACATAATCTTTCAAGATATCGAAGGTTTCTTATCCTTACGATAATCATCTTCATCCAAAAACTCCACCAACGCCAAAATTGCCCTCGCGTTATTTCAAAAATTTTCCTGAACTGCTTCCCTGAATCAATAATACTCATTGCTGGTTGATTGCTCTGTCTTGTATTTACTTTCTGCTCGAGTCAACTTGGTGTGTCGAGCTCACAATCGGAATGGATACGTCGGGGATGGAGGCGGCGGCCGCTATTCCACTCTTCCCGGCCCCATCGCCCTAATCTCGCAACTGAGGGACGGAGTTTGTCCAAGGGAAGCGGGTCTCAGGTATAATCATGATTATGACAGATCCGAGCCTTGCAAGCTCCACTGTGGATTTTGTCTTTGCCTATGGAGCGATAAGGTGACCGGTCTTGGACCATCCTGCCTGGAGAGTTACAAAGAAGAACGAAGGAATCGTTTGTCATCGATCCACACGATTCCGGAGTTATCGGACCTGTTTGGTTGGCGCTACAAATCCGTACGCAACCGCTACTTGTTTTGCATTGGTTGGCGCTACAAATCCGTACGCAACCATTAATTGCCTTACATGGGATTGGCGTTACATTTCCGTACGCAATCCTACCTGTCTTGATTGAAAGTTTATCTCAACAATCTTAACTTCGCATGCATTATAGATAATATCTGTTATCTGACTTGCCCCCATAGGAGTTGACACTTCTAGACATATAGGCATATGTTCCATGCATGCATGTAGTTTGTGTACAAAATGCGGTGCAACAAATGAATGCGTTGATCCATGGTCGAAAAATATTTCAGCGTAGTGGTTAGATACTAGAAGCGTACCTTCCACCACATCTGTTGCCTCCGGAGCCTCCTGTCCGTCTAGTGCAAAAGCTCGAGCGGGCATCCTTGCCCGATTACCCTGGCCATTTTCGAAAGCCTGGGCTGCGTCTGTTTGGTTCGGTCATCGTACTTGGCAATCTTGCGGTGGTGCTGGTCCGACATTACCACAAAGACAAACACCTTCCTTGTTTACGCCAACACGATCGTTGGCGGTATGTCCAGGCCGGCAATGTGCACACACTTGACCCGCTTTCCTTGTCTTGGTCTCTTTCCCTTATTTATTTTATTAATGGTCCCTTCAAACTTAGCGGCGGTTTAGATGATCGTCCCATAGCTGTCCTCTTAAGATCGTTTTCGATGGCCTACTCTCTTGAATCATCCCAATACGGTTCGGCCCCAACTCAATGCGAGAGTCGCTTTTACCTTTTGTGGCCGAGTAGGTTGTCAATTCAACAATCAACGATTGTTTTCGAAGATCCAATTTCAATCCTCGAGTGAACTTGTAAAGCTTATCCTCTTGATCGATTGTCCCCGAGCATACTTGGACAATCGGTGAAGTCGGACTCGATCTTGAGCTACGGATCGATTCCCTTGCCTCAATCTGTGCAATTCATCTCGGCGCGCTTCTTTCACAACCTGTGGAATATACTATTCATTGAACTCGGCCAAGAAATTTCCCCATGTTCTGACTACCCGGTCCTGTTCCCATCTCCTTTCAATCGCCCTCCACAGTCTCTAGCGGCCGATTCTGCATTTAAATACGGCGAGTGTGACTTTTCATTCGTCGAGTATTGGAGAGCATTGAAGATATTCTCCAACTTCTCTACCCATTCTTCTCGCTTCAAATCGTCCGGCTCTCCCAAGAAGGCTGGTGGGTCGAACCGCATAAATTGCTCCAACGTGCGATCGTTCGCCTCTCTGGCGGGTTCGGGAGCACGGGGTTGAGGCTCGCTTGTTGCCTCATGAAAACTAGTATTTCTTTAAAAGGCTTGCGGTCAAATTGTCTCTTGCGGCGGAGGTGGAGGAGACGGTGGTAATTCAGGGAGAGTACCCGGTCCCCCGGGTCGTCATCCCCTCGTGGAACGCGACGAGGTCTCCCACGCCCTCGATGTTCGCCATTCTCAGTATCTTGAAGCGTTAGTTGCGATTCACGAGTAAATGAATACAATAATTATTCGCGTAAAGCAAGTGATATCGCAGGAAAGTAACAACAAACACAAGATCTTGAATAAATAGCAAAAAGCATATCCATTAACGTAAAACTTGAATACACCCATAGTACAACAGTAGAATATTGAGTCAAGATACATCGGAACCAAAATACAAAGAATCTAGTACAATAGAAGGTAAGGTACAACACATGGAATAAGTGTCTACAACAATGTAGTACAAACTAACAATCGCCTAACTAATCGGTGAGATCGCCATCATCGCCGCCGCAGCCTATGTCCATAATCGGGGTTGGGTCGGGCTGAGGTGGCCCCTCGACCTCGGGCCAACCCACAAAGTCTAACCACTGCTCGAATCCCTGAGCCTCATCAAGTGGAGCAGCCTCAAGTGCCTCAGGCTCTCCGATGTCGACTGGATCCTCCTCAGGATCCTCCTCGGCATCAGGTATGGGCTCCACCTCGGGCGGTGGCAATGGCTGAGCATTAGCTGCCAAACCAGCCTCCAGTGCGGCGTCTCTCTGAGCTAGGGCCTGTGTAAGGTCCTCTATGACTGTCATCTGCTTGATGAGGGTCTCCTCCAAGCGCTCGACGGTGTCGCGGGATAGGCGGGCGTCAATCTCCCATTTCTGGCGGCCGTCACTTGCCCTCATCAAGCGGAGTACAAAGCTCAATCCGTGGTCGGTTCAGCATCTTCAACGAAGTCCTCATCTAAGGTTAGAAAATAGGTGGGGATGAGACAGAAATCTCAGTGGATGGGGTGATCGTGTGCAAGTGTGGCGATATATAGTTAATGTGAGAAAACAGTTATATGAAAACGCATGAGTATGATGCATGAATTCACACACAGTTCGCAAGCGTCGTGATAAATATATTTAAATAATATACTTATACAGTTCGAGAAAATAGTTCATGGTCATACAGGCACTATGTGATTCTGCCGATTTAATCCTATTACCTATATCCGAATACGACGTGATATTGGGGATAAACTGGTTATCTGCACACCATGCACAAATGGACTATCATAACAAGTCCATTAAGCTATGTGAACCCGAAAAACCCGAAGTGAAAATTTCGGGAAGGGCACGAGTTAAGATTGCCCCAATCATTTCAGCAATGAAAGCGAGGAAGGCGATCACTAGAGGGGCTCAAGGGTACTTGGCGTTTGTAATTAACAAACCCAAGGTTGAGACAAAAATCAACCAAGTACCTGTAGTATCAGAATACACAGATGTATTTCCACAAGAACTCACCACTGTCCCTCCAGATAGGGAAGTCGAGTTCACCATCGAGGTGTTACCAGGGACTGCCCCGATTGCCAGAACACCGTATAGAATGGCTCCGCTTGAGTTACAAGAGTTGAAAATGCAATTATAGAAACTGATAGATGTGGGATTTATCCGACCGAGTACATCTCCGTGGGGAGCACCTGTGCTGTTCGTCAAAAAGAAGGATGGCACATTAAGACTGTGTATAGATTATCATGGTCTTAATAGCATGACCATCAAGAACAAATATCCCCTCCCGAGGATATACAAACTATTTGATCAACTTCAAGGAGCGAAAGTGTACTCGAAGTTTGACTTACAGCAAGGATATTATCAGCTGAAGATCCGCGAATGAGACATTTCCAAAACTGCATTTCAAACCCAGTATGGACACTACGAGTTTGTAGTAATGCCTTTCGGTCTGACGAATGCACCAGAAGCATTTATGGATCTGATGCATCGAGTTTTTCAACCTTATTTAGATCAATTCGTAGTAATATTCATTGATGCCATACTCGTATACTCTAAGTCAGAGAAGAGCACGAACATCATCGAAAATCGTTTAGAGACACTACGAGAGCATAAGCGTATGCCAAATTCAGCAAGTGCGAATTTTGGCTTAGTGAAGTCGCGTTCTTGGGACACATAGTATCCGACACCGGGATTGCGGTGGATCCTTCAAGGTACAGACAGGTGGTTGAATGGAAACAACCCGAGTGCAGAATTTAAAATCGGGAGTTTCAGACTAGTTTGGATATTATCGAAGATTTATCCAGGATTTCTCCAAGATAGCGGACCACTCACTCGACTAACCTGAAAGCAAGTCAAGTTTGAGTGGAATGACAAGTGCGAGGCGAGTTTCAAGAGTCAAGAAACGACTTACTACGACTCAGTCTTAGCCCTTCCAAAGGGAACATAAAACTTTGTCGTCTATAGTGATGCATCAAAAGAAGGACTAGGAGCAGTGCTCATGCAGGAAGGAAACGTTATCGCTTATACATCACGAAAGCTCAAGCCGTATGAGGCCAATTATCCAACGCATGACTTGGAATTGGCAACAATAGTGTTCGCGTTGAAGAAATGGAGACACTCTCTCTACGGAGCAACATTCACGGTTTTCACGGACCATAAGAGCTTGAAGTACCTATTCTCCCCAGAAAGACCTCAATCTGAGGCAACGGAGATGGATGGAGTTGATTGAGGACTATCACTTTGATATTTAATACCATCCCGGGAAAGCTAACGTCGTAGCAAACGCTCTAAGCAGAAAAGCGAGCTTAGCCAGACTTATGATTCGAGAGTGGGAATCATTAGAAGAGCTGAGCAATTAGAATCTGACGAGAACCAATACTCAGATTTCATGTGCTAATATTTCGGTTACACTCGATCTACTGAAAGAGATCAAAGAAGCACAAGAGAAAGACACACATCTTCAAAAACTGTAGGAGAAGACACTTAAAGGAGAAAGATCAGAATTCTCGGTACCTGAAGATGGAGTTATCAGATTCCGAAATCGAGCGTGTGTACCTAATGACGAGCAGATTAGGAATAAAATCCTAGCAGAGGCACACCGTTCAAAATGCACTATACATCCTCGGGGAAACAAGATGTATAAGGATTTGAAAAAGAGTTATTGGTGGGTAAACATGCGAAGAACAGGTAAGCGAGTTCGTTGCGAGATGTTTAACTTGTTAACGAAAGTAAAAGCGAACACCAACGACCATCCGGTTTTTACTACAACCGTTGAGAATTCGAGTGGAAATGGGAACACATAATCGTTGGGAAATCATTTTATAGATTTTGATGAATGCCATGTAAAACTTAGAATAGGAAGTTGGCACCTCATTTTTGTTGTAAAGCGCATTGTAATAGATAGGGCTGGTCAAGTTTGAGTTAAGTCGGCTATGCCTAAACATGCAAGAAGACAACTGGAGACTAGAAGGAAGACTCATTGCAAGACAGTGAGTGAGTATGGCAAAGAAGAGAAGACGGAACTCGATCAAGGTGCGGTGAGATGCGGTGAGTAAATATCGATCAAAGTCAACTCAAAGATGACCAAGTCTCAAGATTGAAGTGAGTGATGGAAGAATCATCAAATGATTGGAAGTCGACTCAAGTCACCTTGGGATGTGAAGAAAATGTAGTCAAGTCAAGACAATCGAAAGAGATCCGTTTACGTAAATCAAGAGAATTACTTAAACAAGTAATACCTCCATACTACCTTTCTTGAAGTGCTCGACCCCCGAAGCGTGCAAAAGGAATAAACAATGGGAAGCATCGCACCATGTCGAACTCGAAAAGTCAAGAACAATTCATACGAGGAAGTGGCAATTCCAAGGATCGCAACAAGACAAGCCAACGACGAAGTGACTTTCAAAAATAAGCCTATCTCTTCAACGGGTAGATTTTTGAAAGATCACTATAAAAGGCTGAGGAATAACTCTGAGAGAAGGTTACGAACACGAACATTCAAGCAAACATTTTAATCGTAACCTAAGATATTCTCAAATCATTCAAGATCAATCCTCAAGCCTACATTACGAAGAAAATCAATCCAACACTCACCTGTGAAGGAAAGATAACTTCAATCAATTGAAGAGGAAATTTTTAAAGAATCAAGGGGTCTACATTCCACGGAGGATTGTAGGAAGGTTCAAGGTCGAACCAGTCTCAAGTTTTTGGAGGGCTTCGTGATCAAATCCAAGGAGCTTGAGCAAGTGGGTTGTAGTAGCAAAAGCGGCTGCCCTGTGAAGAAGGCCGAGTCGCACGAGAAGCGGTCATTTGCATGACCAAGGCATCTCGGATCGAGTCCCAAAGGATCAAGTCATTTGTGTGATCAAGACTTGACGGGTATTACCACTCACTCGTATCCGATCAATACTTAGTGGATTCCTCCGGGAGTTGGAGAAGAGAGGAGTAGAAGAATTACCCCATCTTGAACCTCTATAAAAACTTATCGTGTCATTTACATTTCAACACTTTAATTCTCGCATCTTATTTATTTAACTTTTTGATAAATTTGCCATCCAATTGATAATCAATCGTGTGTCTTTGAAGCCAAGTATTAAAACAAACTTAACCAAATTCAAGGGTGTTAAGTCTTCCAATGAAAACAAATCACAGTCAAGTTAAGTCTTTAGTCAAAAAATAATGAGTTATTTTATCAACAGCTCAGTTGAGTCTGTTGAGTGACTAACTCTGCTGATTAACTAACTTAGCGGTCCATCAAGGACACAGCTGTGAAGTACTAACTCTGAACATTTAAAAGGACTAAATCGAAAAGTTGATAAGGTTTATTCAACCCCCCCTTCTAAACCTTACACTCACACCCCTTGGGACCTACAAGTGGTATCAGAGCGGTTGGTTCATTGAGCCTTCCACACTGGTTACTGAACTAGATCTCCAAATTTTTCAAAGTCTGTTTTAGCACTTAAGTTTTCAAAACTCCTTTTACTATCAAAAGTTATTATCATGGAAGCAAATTTGACACGCATCCCTATGTTCACAATTGAAGAATTTGATGATTGGAAAATTCGTATGCAGGCTCATCTATCAGCATTACATGATGAGATGTGGATAGTGATAGAGGATGGGCCACTGCAAATTTTAAAAGTGAACACAGTAAGGAGAAGCTGAATTTGAAGGTGAAGAGGATGTTGCTCTCGGACCGGCTATGGTTGAAAAACCAAGATTTGAATGGACAAATGATGACGAGAAAAAGATATAACTGGACAATGTGGCCAAGGACATTCTTTACAAAACCTTGGACAAAGCCATGTTCAATAAAGTCAAATCATGCAAAACGGCTAAAGAAATTTGGGACAAGCTAACATTGATTTGTGAAGGCTCGTGAGCAAATCAAGGAAAATAAATTATCGATTCTTTGTCTGAGAAATTTGAGAATTTCAAAATGATCATGAGAGAGACCTTGGATCAACTGGATGCTCGGTTCACAGAAATTACCAACGAGCTATCTGCACTTGGAAAATAATATACACAGAAGGAAATGTGTTTGAAGATCCTAAAAAGTCTCCCAGCTGAATGGGAAATGAAGGTCATGGCACTAAGACATTCCATGGACCTATCTAAGACATCAAACCATGAGCTATTCTCAGATCTCAAAGCCTACAAATTTGAGCTGAGAAGAAAAGACCAGGAAGAGACAGTTGTACCCAAAACAGTTGCTCTAATTGTTAAGGATGGCAAAAGAGTTGAGGTCAAAGAAGTCATTGACCCAGAGGAAATAGCCCTGATGGTTAAAAGGTTTAACAAGTTCTTCAATAAGAACTACAAGAGAGGCAATGGCGAATCCTCCAGAAGACACTCAGCTCCCTCCAAGTCAAGAGAAGATAGGCCAACCAAGAGAACAGAGCATCAAAAAGCTGAATATCAAAGGGCTGACAATCCAAGAATGGAAAGAGCTGATCAAAAGGTTGAAAATCTATCTTTGAACCGCAGCAACCAGGTCACTATTCCATTGATTGCCGATATCCTGTAGTCAACAAATACAGGAATGAAGAAGAAAGAAAGGTCTTCAGAGAAAGAAGACAAGAAAAGAAAAAGGCAATGTTGGCTACAGAGACTACTGAGACAGCCAAGTCAAGACACACAGCTGATTCAGAGAGTAGTGAAGCTGACTACTCAAGTAACTCTGAAGAAGAAGCCTTGATCTGTTTGATGGCCAAGGAGCAAGATCAACCTGACCAAGAAGATGAGGTACACTCGACTCATCACACTCGATTCTAGTGATAGTGATCTGTGACACACACACTTCATCACCCACGATCTTTATGATTCATTAAGCAAAATGATGAAAGACTTTGAACACATTAAATCCTCACACACACTTCTAAATGAGGAAAAAACAGCCCGCTTAAATGCCAAAACTCACAGCTGACTAAGGAGCCGAGTACCCTAAGTCAAATAGTGATGAAAATGAAATTATAAGGGCTGAAAATGCGAAGCTAATAGTAGAGATAATCGCAATAGAAAAGAGGGAGAATGACCTCAAAAATGTGATTGCCTCATTCACTAAGGCATCTAAATCATTGGATGATCTTATTATGAGTCAAAGAGAATGTGGAGACAAGACAGGCTTAGGATTTAATTCCTCTGTGCTATGTCAAGCTCCAAAAGTGATTTTGGAAAAATGATCTTCAAGTAATGAAGTATCTAAAAATCCAAAACTCCAAATAGTGCACACACATTTATTCCAAAGCACAATCACAAGCAAAAGCGGCCTTGGATATAAGGGAAAAGGAAAACAACCGATTAAGTGTCTTTGAGAGGGGGTGAGAAGAAATCCGGTCGATTTCCTCAAAGAAACTCCAAACAGAAAAATACTGTAAAGAAGAAACAGAGCTACCAAAAACCCAGGAAGTTCTATAAAAGAAATACATATTAAGGGAATGGTAGAATGTACCCAAGCCAAGCTGATTGGAATAACGTGAACTATCATCAAAGACCTATGGAATATAAGCCCAAATGGCAAAGGCACGAAACTCAAGAAAGACCATTCCAAAGGTATAAGAGCTTTCATCAAAGACACATATGAACCTAGGCACTACACTCGGAGATATCACAACTACCCAAAGAAGGTAATTGCTAAAACACATATACAGCATACGGACAAAAGAGGCAATTTGTATGAACCTAGAATCCCCAAGCAATTTGCCAAAATTAATTATGATTATGGCAATCGATAGATGGAAACCCCTTAGAGTCAAATCATTTGGCTATAGGTTGGTTGGATCATCTTACAATACTAACCCCTCAGGACCCAGACAAATATGGGTACCTAAAACTTAATTTCCTTGTTTGCAGGTTCAAGGAATAGCTGAGTGCCAAGGAACCTGGTACATGGATAGTGGTCATTCCGGACATATGACAGAAACAAGAAAAATGTCAAAATTCAAGGAAGTCAAAGGAGCAAAAGTCATATTTGGAGGAAATGAAGCTCCAGGAGAAATAAGAGGCATTGGATCGATCAAGAAAAATGGATTAGAAATCACAGATGTTGCATATGTTGAAGGACTCAAATTCAATCTGCTGAGCATTAGCCAACTCTGTGACAAAGGCTATAATGTTGGATTCAACATGGGTATATGCCAAATCAAGGATAATGAATCAAATGAAGTTGTGTTGCAAGGATGCAGACAAAAAATATGTATGTCGTGGATTGGTCAACTGCAACACCAAGCACCTGTCTATTAGCAAAGTGCACAGCTGAGTCAAGTCGGTTGTGGGACAAGAAGCTGAGTCACCTGAATTTCAAAACAATTAACAAGCTTACCAGAAGCAATCTTGTGGAAGGACTTCCAGACTCAGTATACAAGAAGGAGAGTATATATGACGCATGTCAGAAGGGAAAACAAATCAAATCATCATTCAAAGAAAAGACATGTCCATCTTCAACAAGAATATTGCATCTGCTACATATGGATCTATTTGGTCCAGTTGAACCAGCTAGCATAAGTGGGACGAAATACACCTTGGTAGTAGTAGATGACTACTCAAGATATACATGGACAATATTCATGTGTAAGAAGAAAGAAACTCTACAGAAACTACCACAACTGATAAGAGGGTTCAAAATGAGAAAAGTCAAACCATTATCAAAATAAGATCAGACAGAGGAACTGAGTTTGTCAATGGTATAATAACTCAGTATTGTATTGAAAATGGTATTGGTCATGAATTATCTGCAATAAGGACTCCACAGCAGAATGGAGTTGCGAGAAAGAAGGAATAGAACTCTCAAAGAAGCGGCAAGGACCATGTTAGGTCAAGCGGGGTTACCTAAAAGATTTTGGGTCAAGCAATAAACACAAACATGCTACACTCAAAATAGATGCATGATAAACAGACAACGGTGACAAAGACTCCTATGAGATTTGGACAGGGAGAAAATCAAATGTTGCATATTTTAGAATATTTGGATGTAAATGCTTCATACATAACAATGGCAAAGATAATTTGAAGGCTTTTGATGCTAAAGCTAATGAAGGTATCTTCTTGGGATACTCGGAAAGCAAAGCTCTACAGTACTCAACAAGAGTACTATGGTTACTGAGAGGAATCCATTCATGTGGTGTTTGATGAGCCAAATGTAAATGGAGAAGACATTGAAGAGTCGGTGATAAGTGAATCAACCAAACATGCGAGAAGAGTCCTATCTTTCAGGTGAAGGCCGGAATTATAAACTCGGATGAAGATGAGATAGGCGAGTCTCAAAAAGCAAGTGGAAAATCTGCGGCTAAGTGATGACAAGAGAGATGATCAAAGCAACATAGCTGCAAGACGATCGAATCCGGCTAACTTACTCCAACCTAATGTAAGATGGCCGAGAGACCATCCACGAGTAACTAGTCATTGGAGATATAAGAGAAGGTGTCAAAACAAGATCCGAACTCAACAAGAAGCTATGTTCACATGCTTTATCTCACAAATAGAGCCTAAAGATGTGTCACAAGCATTGGATGACACACATTGGATTCAAGCCACGCAAGAAGAGCTGAATCAGTTTGAAAGAAATAAAGTATGGGAATTAGTTCAAAGTCCCACCCATCAAAATGTTATTGGCACTAAATGGGTGTTCAGAAACAAGATGAACGAGGAAGGTTCTGTGGTAAGAAACAAAGCAAGATTAGTGGCCAAAGGATATTGCCAAGAAGAAGGGATAGATTTTGATGAAACATTTGCCCCTGTAGCAAGATTGGAAGCTATAAGGATGTTTCTTGCCTATGCAGCTCACAGGAATTTTATTGCATATCAAATGGATGTAAAGAGTGCATTCCTTAATGGTTTATTGGAAGAAGAAGTATATGTTGAACAACCTCCAGGATTTGAGCAGAAGATTCTTGGAGATAAGGTATACAAACTCAAGAAAGCTCTATATGGATTGAAACAGGCACCCGGAGCATGGTATGACACATTGTCACAATTCTTGACGGGAACGGATTCACAAAAGGAAAAGTGGATAGAACACTCTTCAGAATTCAAGACAGAAAGAGCATACTGCTTGTTCAAATATACGTGGATGACATCATTTTTGGATCCACAAACAAAGATTTGTGTGATAAATTTTCAAACCTCATGCAAAGCAAATTCGAAATGAGCATGATGGGAGAGTCGACATTCTTTCTTGGACTCCAAGTGAAACAATTGAAGGATGGAACCTTCATAAGTCAAACAAAATACACGAGAGATTTAATGAAGAAATTTGGTATGGAAGAGAAGTCTTCGTGAAAATACCAATGAATACATCATCAAAATGGGCATGGATGCGGATGGCAAGCCTGTAGATCAAACAAGATCTGAGCACTTATTGGATCATTGCTTTATCTCACAAAGAAGCGGGCGGACATCACCTTTGTTGTAGGTGTATGTGCAAGATTTCAATCTGCTCCAAAAGAAAGCCATATGATGACCAAGAGGATCTTGAGATATTTGAAAGGAAGCAAGAAGTTGGCTTATGGTACCCAAAGGAAAGTGGATTCAAGCTAATTGGCTATTCGGACTCGACTATCTTTGGATGTAGAGTTGACAGGAAGAGCACCTCGGGCACATGTCAAATGCTTGAAACAAAGCTAATTTCTGGTTTAGCAAAAAACAAAATTCAATAGCCACCTCTACTGGTGAACGAGAATACATAGGCAGGGCGGGTTGTTGTTTGTGCCTAAGTCCTATGGATGAGACAAAGAATCGAGAGACTATGAAGTTGAAGAAAAGAAATTCCAATCATGTGTGATAACACAAGTGCAATTGCAATCACTCAAAATCTGTGTTGCACTCAAGAACAAAGCATATCGATGTCGATATCACTTCATAAGAGATCATGTTGAAAAGAAGGACATCACCTTGGAATATATTTCAATCGATAAAAGAGTTGGTGACGACATATTCACAAAACCATTATGTGAGTCAAGATTTGAAGAACCCAAGCATGAGTTAGGATTAATTGAGCTAAGTTGACACTCGAGAAAACTCAAAGAAAAGAAATAAAGTACGAAGAGAGGAAAAAGAGTGAACTCTTAAATTGAGTAAATCACCAGATCGGAAAGACAACATGCAGGAGTTAGGTGACAATTTGAGTCACTAGGAGAATTGTGAGAAGAAGAGTTAAATCGGCTAAGGGATAAACCGAGTCATTTATGAGCAAAGTGACAAAAACGCGATCGTTTTTACTAAGCGGGAATGTTTTAAGAATGACGCCAAACATAATTATGACGTGTACTGCAGGCAAAAGCCGCACACCAAGCTTATGATTGGATATAAATCTTTGCCGCATTAAATACGAGACATTAAATGCTAATCGGCGTGCAAAATCTAAGCCGTTGATTTCGATCACATTAAAAAAACCACCCGCACGTCCTTTCATGAACCATACTTAAACCATTTTCGTCCGTTTCTCTCACACATTACCAAAAACTGTTCATTTCTCTCTCTCAAAAGCAAAGGCAAAAACTCTCTCAAAACCCTATCAATCTTCAAATCACCTTCTAAGTTTCGTTCGGTGAAATACTGAAAAAATGGCATCTACTCATGATTTTGTCAAGCTAGGAAAGCAAATCCACACCGGGTCTACTGTGGATTTCGAGGGTATGGTCAAACAGGGGTCCTATGAAGCTCTCGTAAAGAATATCGCTGAAAAACTAGAAACGTCCGGGCTAAAACCATTTCTGACGATTCCGATGACCTATGTGGAAGAGGTCGCACAGTTCTACGTGAACGCTGAGATTCACGATGAGGGGATCAAATCCTCTGTTCACGGGAAGGAGTTCATCATTACTACCAAGGATTTGGCGAACACCTTTGCTACGGCGGAAGGAGCACGAGAAATCAATGAAGGCGATGTTGACTTGGCTGCTTTGCTTGAAAAGAAGTAGCCAGAGACCGATTATCTTCTTTGAAAAGATAGTCTACACTGACTAACAAGAGGGTCTTGAAGGAGGACTACCACAAATTGTTGGACATCGTTGCCAAATGCATAGACATCAAATTTGGCGGCTTTGACCAACCGTCTAAAGCAAAATTGATCGTAATGGCTGCGATCATTGAAGAAAAGAAAGTGAAGCTGGCTGAGTTTGTCTACAGCAGACTCTGCCGAACGTTGGGAACAAATCCTTCAAGGAGGGTGGAACGTTTGGAGGTTCCTAGGATACGATGCAGTGATTGGGTGATGGAGGTAAAGGAGTCCCTCTTCGACATGGAAAGGCGTTCCATGTAAACAAGAGGATGTTGAGATCAAACCTCTCTCGGGCGCACGAGAAGAGAGCCTACGCTAAGAGAGGCGTCACGAGTGAGGGGGAATCGGTGACTCGAAGATACTGATTGTCTCCTCTCCACCAAAAGAAGAAGGTTGCCCTATGGTGCTAAGAGAACTGTTGTCCCTGTAGCAAAGAAAAACAAATCGGCTCCTGCCCCTGCAGCCGAGTCACCTGCCCCCCCAGCCGTGTCTCCTGCCCCTGCAGCCGCGGCATAGAAGAAATCCCAAATACCTTCTCCGGTCGTCAAGAAAAAGGAGAATCGAAAGCCAAGAAGGCCAGCTCCTCAAAAGAAAACAACAGCACCGGCCCCCGCTGCCCAAGACTCAGAATAAACTCTATCCGAACCAGAAATCCCTCTGGTACAAACGAGGAGAAGACGAAGAATTTTCAAGCGTTCGAGCTTGAGAAATCCGAGTCACCCACTCGGTGGAGAAGATACCGAGGCTCGCTGGAGAAGTAGAGTCTCCAGGCGTGATTGATGAAACGGCCAAGTCTGCTGAGGCCGATCGCCAGAGGCAACTCAAGACCCAATCAGAGACGAGCAAGTGAGGAACAAGGCAAATTTGAGACAACCAAATCACCTGTTGCCAAGGTTGTCTCTCCACCAGCATGTGAGGAGGCTTTGAAGGTGTCAAGAAGAAAGTCTCCGCTAACCTTAATACCTGGAAACGAGGGCGGCAAGAGGATGATGAAGACGATGTAATCATGCACTCTCCATTGTATCCGGACATCCAAAATCGTCTGCGCGCGAGTGGAGAAAATAGAAGGTGAGCCTATCTAGAGTGCGGTTTGAAAATCCGAGTTCATTCTTTGAGGAAGAAGAACTCTTGATTTCTTGAGGAGGACACGATCTTTGCAAGCCCTTGACGAGGATAATTGCATAAATATCTTTGGAAATTCGAAAAAGAAAATGAACGGGCTAAAGCGGTGAGGACGCAAAGGCACGTGACAAGGCCAAGCATCTACCCTCTCACCGCACCCGAGAACATACACATCCTCACTTTGACGTCTATCGAGGAAAGTGATGAGGATCGGACCTATTCTTTCGCCACGAAGAAGAGTTGCAAATGCAGCAAGCAATGCAAGAATCCGAATCCTTCATGAGAAAAGAATGATGGAGGGACGGGAGAGTCCTCCAAAACACGGTGGAGATAGACCCAATGGGAGTGGTACAACATATTGCCACCGTTGTTCTTTGCCACCACTTCCCTAGCTCACTCGGAAGAAGGAATTAAGGAGGCGGCAATGAACCGGGATAGTGGGGACCCCGGTCGAGCCAACCCCTAATGAAGGTGTCTTACCACCGCCCCAACGGCTGAATACTCGGTGAAACATGAGTGCGGAGACGAGTGACCCCATTCCAAGTCACTCGGTTGGTGTGCCGACTAAGGGCAAACTCCCTCCTGCTGGCAAGGTCGGAGGATGTTGCGGTGACTCCACAATGAATCTAGGAGGCGAAGTGGAGAAGGAACAAACACAAAGTACACAACAAGTTGTCATCAACGAGGCTCGAGACGAGTTGAGACTGTCTCGGTGAGGTGCAAAGCGCTACGAAGGCTAATGACGCTGGCCGATGCGGTCGAGGCATAGGAAGGAACAACCGTGGGAGTTAACACTCAGGCGACCAAAGTGCAATCCATGGAGTTGAGACTCAAATGGATGCCACGAGAAGACCCTAAGACAGTGACATCTTTGTCGAAAGGGATGTCAAGGCCTCGCCGCTGCGATTGAGATGCAGGAGGTAATGAAGGCCAACGGGAGGTTAAGACTTTCGGGTACGGAAGGAAGTCAAGGAAGTCTGAGAACATCCCTCCCGCTATCATTGATCCATCGAGAAAATGAGATAAGTGCGCTTCACGATTCCCGGATAATCCTGATGTAACCTTTCCGGGATCGGAAGGAGCGATGAAGCCGAGTCATCCCCAGCGTGATCGATCCAAAAGACTCGGTGAGGATGTTCCAACCACGAGTAAGTCGACCTCAAGACTACTCGTCAAACTTTCAACTTTGATGATGAGCCACCCATGGAAATCTCATCATCGTCCGATGATGCTTCCGATAAGGCCGAGGACGTCAACTCACTTGGAAAAACCCGGTGAGACAGACCGACAGAAGGCTGTTGAGATATTGAGGCTCGGCAAAGGCGAAGGTCAACTCACAATGAGACCCAGTGAAACAGAGTCCGCTGCGCGAGGCTCCCCAAAGGCTGCGCGAGAGTTCGACTCCACAAGGAACTTCACGAGCACCACTCATCATTGAACAAATCCCGATTTGCCCATGATGATCCCTTTGTGGAATCATTTCCCTTCTCTCGGAGGTACCCGACCTCCCTAAAGAGTCGAGAAAAGAGATCTCGAGCGCTTCCACGGACAGATCTGTCATTCCATCGGATACCATCGTTCGGTGACTATGATGATTTTGATTTGCTTGGCCATCACCAAACAGAGGAAACAGTGAAGTTCGGGAGGTGTTCAAAGCATTATTTCTTTGAAATTGAGCGGATGGAGAGGCACCAGGCCTCGATGGACATGAGCTGGATAATGAGAGATGCCAACCTATCTGGCGACTTGAGAGGCATAATAGTGAGAATCCGGGAGTGGTGGCAACAAAGCAAACAATGCGTGTGGAACAAGCTAGATATTTTAGAACATTGTTCAACAATTTTGTTGATGCAGCGGTGAGAATGCGATGCAAAGACAAAATTGAAAGAACACATTGAGCAAATGCATGAATCTCACCTTCTTTGAGATAAAGATCTTTGCGTGAGCAAAATAAGAATGTGCTCCTGCGTATGGAAGAAAACATGGATCGAACATTCACCTTCTCGTGGTGAGATGAAGTTGATTAAAATTTGAATCCAACGCTACTCGCTCCGAGTTTCACGCAACATACTCGCAGGGACTCGAAGCGAGAACTCGGCTATCGCAGACTTGACTTCCGCTTGCTAGTTTGTTTCAAGGGTTCCTCTCTCCTTTGATGATGCCAAAAAGGGGAAGAGGAATACCTAAAAAGCATTTGAAGGGATCTGAAGTTGAGAAGGAGGGAGCAACTATGAAGGGAAAGACAACTGAGGAAGTATCAAAAGAAAAGAAAGGAAAGTCCGTTGAGAGGGAAGGATCGAAAGATGTGACCTTGATGATTGCTAAAACCCCCCAACAAAGTCTTGTCACAGCTGATATTATCAGCAAACTCTCAGTGACTCTACCACTCCAACACTCTGCTGTACCAATAGCTGAAAAGAGAAAGATAGTTGAAGCAGGGATGGAGGAAGTGGAAGGAAGGATGAATGCCCGAGTTATGGATATTCGAAACAACATGGAGGCATTCGGTGAAGCAGAGACACTTATGCCATCTCGATGCCGGAATCGAGCCAAGATCGAGTTGATGAATTTAAAACGCCGCATCTCGAAGGATACTTCGCAAACATGTCCATTGCTCAAGCACAGGACTTTTTATCGGGAAAAGGGTCTCACACTATGTGAAGAAGGCGCTGACAAGAGACTCGCGATCACTCTGCTGGTCACTCCGCTAGTCACTCAGTTTGGGAAGAAGAAGACCCCGAGACAATACACGCCCGAGAGGTAGAGGAAGAAGCGGTGGTGGAGGAAGAGGTTTGGACCAGATCTCCGCCCAAAAACATTGAGTACATAGATCCAGGCAAGAAAGGAGGGATCTTGGGCTGTTTTGTTTTGATGAAGTAGCCAATCTGCAAGTGGCTAAGAACAATCTTGAGTATGTGAAAAGAATTGAAGAAGAAAATAAAAGATAAACTCAGCTATGGGAGGAGAGACAAGAGAGACTAAGAAGAGATGAAGTTTGCCGGAAGGCGTATGAAAAGAAGAAGAAGGCGGTGAAGATGAGAAAAAAGAAGAAGATCGAGAAGAATGACAGAGTGAAGAAGATGAAAGAAGGAAGCGTGAAGGAGATGAAGTGTTGATGTCCACCCCTTCATGTATTTTACTATGTAAATACATTTTATGTAAGTCTTCGTATACTATATAAAAATGTACAAACTCTATACTTGTGTAAACATAGAGATGACATGGTTAGCTTAAGCCCCGATTAAACTACGATACATTTTTGTTGGTTTAAGCTCGATACACTCTGTAAAATGACTATGTAAAGAACAAGGATGTTATGATCAATAAAAGATCGATTCTAAACATACATTCGTGGTTCTACATTTGTCTGTATGTATCTTTGCTGTTAAATAATTGTATGGATGTTTTAAGTTTTGGCATCATCAAAAAGGGGGAAATTGTTGGGAAATCATTTTATAAATTTTGATGAATGCCATGTAAAACTTAGAATATGAAGTTCGCACCTCATTTTTGTTATAAACTGCATTGTAATAGATAGGGCTGGTCAAGCTGAGTTAAGTCAGCTATGCCTAAACATGCAAGAAGACAACTGGAGACTAGAAGGAAGACTCATTGCAAGACATTTGAGTATGGCAAAGAAGAGAAGATAATTTGAAGGTGCGGTGAGATGCAGTTGAGTAAAGTATCAGTCAAAGTCAACTCAAGACAGCCAAGTCTCAAGATTGAAGTGACAGAAGAATCATCAAATGATTGGAAGCTGACTCGAAGTCACCTGGGGATATGAATAAAATGTAGTCAAGTCAAGACAACTGAAAGAGATCCGTTGCACAGAAATCAAGAGAATTACTTAAACAAGTAATACCTCCATACTACCTTTCTTGAAGTGCTCGAGTCCCGAGAAGCGTGCAAAAGGAATAAACCAATGGGAAGCACGCACCATGTCGAACTCGAAAAGTCAAGAACAATTCATACGAGGAAGTGGCAATTCCAAGGACTGCAACAAGACAAGCCAACGACCACAAGTGACTTTCAAAAATAAGCCTATCTCTTCAACGGGCAGATTTTTGAAAGATCACTATAAAAGGCTGAGGAATAACTCTGAGAGAAGGTTACCTGAACCACGAACATTCAAGCAAACATTTGAACTGTAACCTAAGATATTCTCAAATCATTCAAGATCAATCCTCAAGCCTACATTACGAAGAAAATCAATCCAACACTCACATGTGAAGGAAAGATAGCTTCAATCGGTTGAAGAGGAAATTTTTGAAGAATCAAGGGGTCTACATTCCATGGAGGATTGTAGGAAGGTTCAAGGTCGAACCAGTCTCAAGTTTTTGGAGGGCTTCGTGATCAAATCCAAGGAGCTTGAGCAAGTGGGCTGTAGTAGCAAGGGAGCTTCCCTGTGAAGAAGATGAGTCGTACGAGAAGCCAGTTGCGTGACCAAGGCATCTCTCATCGAGTCCCAAAGGATCAAGTCATTTGTGTGATCAAGACTTGTATACGGATGTTACCACTCTGTATCTTGATCAATACTTAGTGGATTCCTCCAGGAGTTGGAGAAGAGAGGAGTAGAAGAATTACCCCATCTTCGAACCTCTATAAAAACTTATCGTGTCATTTACATTTCAGTACTTTAATTCCTGCATCTTATTTATTTAACTTTGCTGATAAATTTGCCATCCAATTGATAATCAACTGTGTGCTAAAGCCAAGTATTAAAACAAACTTAACCAAATTCAAGGGTGTTAAGTCTTCCGCTGAAAACAAATCACGGTCGAGTTAAGTCTTTAGTCAAAAGCAAGTGAGTTATTTTATCAACAACTCGGTTGAGTGTTGAGTGACTAACTCTGTTGATTAACTAACTTAGTTGTCCATCAAGGACACAGCTGTGAAGTACTAACTCTGAACATTTAAAAGGACTAAATCGAAAAGTTGGTTAGGTTTATTCAACCCCCCCTTCTAAACCTTACACTCACACCCCTTGGGACCTACAATAACGATGGACTTCGTGACGGATCTACCAAAGACCAGAGGAGGCCATGATGCTATTTGGGTAGTGGTAGACCGACTCACGAAATCTGCACACTTTTTACCCATCAAGAAAACTGATAGTTTGCGAGAAACTTGCTGATTTATATCCAGAAATCATTTTGCATGGAGTACCGATCGACATAGTATCGACAGGGGACCCAAGGTTTGTGTCCAGATTTTGGAGGTGCTTGCACGAGGAATTGGGTACCTCGTTAAGTTTCAGCACAGCAGCACATCCACAAACCGATGGACAGTTTGAGCGAACAATTCAAACCCTTGAAGATATGCTGCGAGCCTGCACATTGGATTTCCAAGAAAGTTGGGATTCACACTTACCATTAGCCGAGTTCGCCTACAATAACAGTTATCAGGCCACGATTGGGATGGCACCCTACGAGGCATTATATGGGCGAAATTGTAGATCCCACTACACTGGGAGATTGATGACCAATGGACTCCGAAAGAGAAACGAAAGTTGCCCTCGATTCCAAAGGTCGACTTAGTTCAGGAGGCCATGGAGAAGGTCAAGCTGATCAAGGAGCGGATTCGCATAGCTCAGAGCCGCCAAAAGAGTTACGCGGACAAGAGAAGAAAGGATTTGGAATTTGAAGTCGGAGATGAAGTATTTCTCAGAATCTCACCACGGAAAGGATTGACCAATCCGAAGAAAGGAGGCAAGTTGAGTCCGAGATATATTGGACCTTACAAGATTTTACAGAGGATCGGGAAGTTAGCCTACCGACTCGAGTTACCAGCACCATATGCGGGAATGCACGATATATTCCACGTGTCGAGACTAAAGAAGTATCAACACGATCCCGAGCATATCATCACTCGAGATACTCCTCCTCTAATGGAAAATCTATCCTACACCGAGAGGCTGATCCGGATCATTGATCAGCAGATACGACAGTTGCGTAAGAGAGAAATCCCGATGGTTAAGGTAGTGTGGTAGAACCACAACCGAGACGAATACGCAACGTGGGAAATGAAAGAAGACATAAGGAATCAATATCCAGAACTATTCTGAAGAGAATTTGGGGACCAAATTCTTCTAAGGAGAGGAGGATGTGAAGCCCCGATTTTTCCGAGCTTATAATTGATCCTTATTGTCATTTATACATTTGATCGACTATTTTTACCGCGTCATTTTGACGGGTAATTATTAATAATATATACATTTTGTACTTTATTTCATTTTATTTAATTACTTGTGATCATGATTTTTATTAATTCTATTTTGCATTTATGATCACTTGGTTGATCATTATTACTATTTTTGTATTTATTAGTCACCTTAGAATTTTAAGAGACTATTTATTTTAGAGACTTTTACCTTATAGAATTAAGATTTTGATTTAGATTAAGTGATCATGAGACTCATAAGTGATCAAGGAAATCACTAATTATTTTGGAGATTGATATATTTCATCTATTATCATCAAATTTGGGACAAAAAAAAATATATGGAATTACCAATATGGAATTACCAAATTTGATATATTCCATTCAGACATTCTCATGCCCATACCTTTGACCTTCAAAATGTTCCCCATGCATGAGGCAAAATGCAAGACACAATTAAACAAAATTTCTTCCCCCTCTCTCATCAATGTGGACGGCCACATACAAGGAAAATGAACAAAATTTGTTCATTTTCACCAACACCTTCTAATCTCCTACACAAAATCCCCCTCCTTCTCTCTAAACTCTCTACTTCTCTCTACTCTTTCTTCTTACTTTCGTCTTCAACACTTAGAAATTTTTTAAAGAATTCTCTCCTTATTCTTCATCAAAGTCGAACACTCCTACTACAAGGTAAGGAATGTTGTTCTCCAATTCATCTTGATATCCTCTAGCTACCTCCTTTCACCTCTTAACTTAAGTTTAATTTTGGATTTTGGAGGTACATTTAGAAGACTTTGAAGACTAGATCTTGACATCACCTTGAAGAAGATTTCAAGACTTGAAAGAAATTTTGAAGATTTAGACTATAAGGTAAGATGATGGACTCTAGTGTATTTTCTTCTTCTCCCTATTTTTTTTTTCAAATTTTGACACCCCTTTTTCATTTTTGAGAAATAGGCTGACCTTAGGTGATTTTGGAGTTGAACCAAAATTTCTAATTTTTAAGCTTCAACTAGTCTCCAATCACCTACTACACAAGGTAAAGTGTAGTCCTTCTCATTTTCTTTTTCTCCTTAATTATTCTCTCATTTTTCTAACTTCAAATTTTTGATATTTCTTGACTTAGGGGCTGACCTAAGAAGCCTCATCCAAAAATTATGAAATTTATCCTTTTATTTCACAATTTCCAATTTTAAGGTGGGTGGAAAAATATTTTCCAACTATTAGGTGTTTTTATTAAAATGCATGTAGAAAATTTGATCATGAGCCTTGAGATATATATAATCTATGTATTGCATGTCAATTTTATGTATCAAGTCATGAAAATTCTCAAGAGTTGCTCAAAATTACTATTTATTGAATTTTAGGTGCATGCATGTGCAATTTAATGTTTTATTTGATGAATTCTTGTATGTATTGGACATACATGTGTATGATCTTTAAATCTATGTTTTGGATGACTTATAACCTGGACAAGTCGAGCATAATTGATTAAATTTCAATTTTGGACTTAGAAAGTTGGTGGACTAAATTGTAAGAAAATGAAAGTTAAAGGACCCCTCTGCAAATTTCGAATTTTGGGACTGTACTCAGGTTCAAAAATGACTTTTGGACATTTTAATAAAGTTTTAAGAGTTTTAAGATAAATAAAATCAACCTTTAACAGCCCAAGGACTAGATTGTAAAATTTTGAAAGTTAAAGGGCTACTTTGCAATTTTTAAAATTGCACCAGACCTAAACTTTAAAATTTGAAATATTTACTCTTAAGGTACTGGGAATTACATATTTTAAAAGTATTCCAAAAATCCAAGTGGTTAGGGCTTGGAAAGCAATTTTACTAAAATTGAGGGACTAATGTGTAAAATACTAAACTTGAGGACCCAAATGAAATTTCTGGGACTTATGCAGCCCATGCACCTGTAAATACTAAATTAACTATAACCTAATTATATTTTGGACCCAAGGTTCAAATTTCATGACAATTGGACCCCTAAAAGCCTTAAAGGCAATTATTTCAAAATGGGACAAAAATGATATTTTCAAAAGTTAAAGGACCTACACTTATTTCTTTTAAAAACTGATTTTGTCCCAATATCCCACTAACCTTAGTGACAGTTTCCAACTGGAATCACATTAAAATCCCTTCCGGTTTGTGAGTTCCGATTATTTTAAACTTAAGGCCAAATTGGCAATTTTTACAAATTTGGGGCCAATGTGAGAATTTTATAAAAACTCGACCTCAAAACTTTAAAAACCTGAATCTATGGAAAATTTAGAGAATTTGGGAACTGAACTCATAATTTTTCAAGGTCGGGATATTTATTTATTCAAATTTTAACCCCAAAAGTGTTGGTTTTTACAAAATGGGGCTAAATTATAATTTTTCTTTTATAAAGGACCTAACTCAAATTATTTTCTTTTTTACAAAAATAGCCCTGGACCCTCTGACTTGGAGATTTAATTAAAGTATTTTATTTTCCCAAAAACCCTTGATTTCTCGGATCAATTTGACCGATTAATACCCGATCGCGGAGCGACTTCCTCGCCTTGCGATTTGAATCTATAACGGGACTTATGTTCCACCTAATCTTTCAAGATATCGAAGGTTACTTATCCTTCCGATAATCATCTTCATCCAAAAACTTCACCAACGCCAAAATTGCCCTCGCATTATTTCAAAAAGTTTCCTGAACTGCTTCCCTGAATCAATAATACTCATTTGCTGGTTGTTGCTGTACTTGTATTTACTTTCTGCTGAGTCAACTTGGTGTGTCGAGCTCACTCTCGAGAATGGATACGTCGGGGGATGGAACCAGGCGGCTCATTTGCTATTCCACTCTTCCGGCCCCATCGTCCTAATCCCGCAACTGAGGGACGGAGTTTGTCCAAGGGAAGCGGGTCGTAGTACCTGAGGTATAATCATGACTATGACAGATCCGAGCCTTGCAAGCTCCACTGTGGATTTTGTCTTTGCCTATGGAGCGATAAGGTGACCGGTCTTGGACCATCCTGCCTGGGGAGTTACAAGGAAGAACGAAGGAATCACTGTCTGATCCACACGATTCCGGAGTTATCGGACCCGTTTGGTTGGTGCTACAAATCCGTATGCAACCGCTACTTGTTTTGCATTGGTTGGCGCTATAAATCCGTACGCAACCATTAATTGCCTTGCATGGGATTGGCGTTACATTTCCGGACGCAATCCTACCTGTCTTGACTGAATCACATAGTGCCTGTGTGACCATGAACTGTTTTCTCGAACTGTATAAGTATATTATTTAAATATATTTATCATGATGCTTGCGAACTGTATGTGAATTCATGCATCATACTCACACGTTTTCATATAACTGTTTTCTCACATTAACTATATATCGCCACACTTGCACACGATCACCCCATGCACTGAGATTTCTGTCTCATCCCCACCTATTTTCTAACCTTAGATGAGGACTTCGTTGAAGATGCTGAACCGACCACGGATTGAGCCTTGTACTTTGCTTGTTGGATTTACTACTTCTTCTTGTTGTTGTTGGACTCTTTTCTTGTGATGTTGTTGGACTCTTGTATTTCTTTCCATTCCGGTTTGTAACTGAAGGGCGTAGGACCCTTTGACTTTAAGTTGTTATATTTGGTTGATTTTTCGGGTATGTAATTTGGATTATGGATTGTGGACTGTAAGTTGTATTTGTACTTGTTATTTATTTCCGCTGCTATTTAGACTCTGTTTCATTGGGTTCTCGTTGATATTTGTCTAGACTGTTTGGATATTGTATTTAAGTTGTGGATCGTCGTCGTGTTCCGTTTGAGGCGTGACAATACTAGAATTGGAAAATCTAAAATGATTCTTACTTTTTGGCCGTCTAGGTATAGACAATCTCATTTTTTTAACAGTCCACGTACGACTAAAATAATATCAAACTCAAATATTAGTAAGCATAACTTAATTCCATTAATAGATACGGTAGTAGAATAAACTCAAGTAATGATTGTGCAAAAGAGTGAACCTAGTACTTCACTTTTATACATATGCAGCATTTCCATAGTTAATGACATACAAACCTAAAATATGGTATTCAAGTATTTGTACTATTCCCAAAAATGTCTGTCTGATTCCACCTACAAATTTTCTAATTCCTATTCAATCTAGAATTCAACAATTCATTCCATACTTTCTAATTTCTCTCTGAGACTGATGTTAAGTCAAAAATTCCTAGTAAACCATTCCAAATAGCAATATATCAACAAACCAAGTCACCAGTTAAGTAAACTCATCCACCTAGGCGTATCTCGCATAATTATATCCTCCCGATTAAGCCTCATAATACAGATATCTCAATTAACCAATCATAAAATTAATAATGATAAAGAACATCTTCATTCGGCAAGAAAAGAAAAAGTGTTATGCATTTTGAAAGAAGATATATATGCCTCAATATTTATAAGCCTAAAATTTATAGTCAAAGGTAATAGTGTAATAGAATAACCTAAAAAGTGTTGTCTGCCTAGGTCAACGCCAAAAACCATTTTCATTGATTATACTTAGTATCCATACCAATATATCTAACATATAAATCAACATCATTGCCAGAGTCCAAAAGATATATTCATTGATTCCATCAACGCTCTAAGCACTATCACTCAGTACTAGTGTACTCCTCTTGGTTCCAACGGAACCTATTGATCATCATATTAAAGAATAATAATTCACCTTCCATTTGACGATCACATCTAATCAGTGATTCAATCCAACACAACACAAGTATCCCAAAGTACTTAAATCTTGGGTTTAAAATCATCCAATAGTGGTAATCTAGTCCATATATAGAGAATCCTATCCTGTGTTAGCTCATGTATAGTTTTTTTTACACCCAAGCTCTGATACCATAACTGTCACGCCCCAATCTTGATAAGTAGAATTAAATATAATATTCATCGGAGTACAACTCCAGAAAATCATACAAACTTAAATTTGGCCAGGCCATATCCAAAATGGTATACATCACATTACAAATACACAGCGGAAGTCTAACATGTAGTAATATTCTAAATACAGATTTAAGTACAAGTTATATAATAAGTTTGAATATCCAAAATATTGATACAAAGCAATATCCATATAATTTATAGAAATAGTTCCACCAACTTCAACCTTGATTCGGAAACCCTTCATCGGATCCCTCACCTGTCTCTGAAATTTTAAAATTCGTGGGGCGAGCTAAACGAGCTCAGTGGTTGGGGAATGGTGATAATGATAGTTTAAATAAAATTAATTTAGTTTTTTTTCAAGCTCGAGCAAAGGAATTGAGTCTACATTTTTAAAATTTACCAATTTTTATAAATGTACATGTTATGACATACAAGCAAACATCGTTACAAAAAAAATAACGTTTCATTAAATCGCAGTTTTCCAGAGATAGCTTGACAAGAATAAAGTTTAATAAAATCAAGCGATTAAAGAAATGACAAGTAGTAATAATAACAAGCAATTAATGTAGACTTTAAATGTTTTATGGACAAGTGAGTAGAAGCATTAAAGAGTAAACAAGAACGAGCAAGCAAGCAGGAACACCGAAGTGTTAACAATCATAATTGAGCTGATTGGGCCACAATTATGTCGTTCTACCTTATGTCTCCCCAAGCAAGAGTTAACCGAAGTCACATGCTACCTTATAACTACCCCACGTGGCTCGACGTCTCTTTAGCTAGGACCTGTCTGTTCAGAGATCGCCATATTCCGGAATATACCAAACCTATGACCCACTTCGCCCACAGGACACTCCGTCCTACATTGGTGGGATTAGGACCATGGCCGGTCAAATCAAGACCGCAGGCGACCTGCTCAATCTCGTTTGACCAAACCACACCGCAAGACAAACAAGCAATATAAAATTCCAAAAAATGATATGAAAATCGATTTTTTGTGTGGCACACATGCTCAAGTCAAGTATAGTAATACACCTTAGAACTTTTAAATACTTCACAGGCACGAACAAGCAAGTTCAAGATAACACGTGTCAATGTTACACAAGTAAAGTGATTTAGCGTCGGAGTTGGAATTTAATCGGGTATTAATAACAAAATACTACGGGAAACTCTAGGTTTAGAATTTCTCCAATAAAACTTATCAATTGCTTTAAAAACTTCATTACAACCCCTAAACGTTTCAAATTTAGTATTAGAGTTTAGACTTTAACAATTTGCTTCAACAATACCAAAAAATATAAATAATAACTTCAAGATTATAACTGATTATAAGTTTACAAGAGTCTAAAAATTTCAGTTTAAGGTTCTAGATGTTATCATTTTACATACTAGTCCTTAGTTTATTAAAATATTCCATTTAAACTCTAAACTTTAAATATCTTTCAAATTGGTCGAAACCCCTAAAAATTTCAGAAAAAATATAAAAATAGTTACAAATATTAAAAATCAGTCCCAAATAAAACAATTTTCAGTTTTGGGTCCAGCTTTTTTAGGAATTGCATTTAAGCCCCTAGTTTTATGGAAAATCGCCTTTTTGACCTCAAGTCCAATTTTTCTTTTCAATTCAACCCAAAAACACTTATACTCTTTCAAGAAACGTTCCTACAACTTATAGAAATTTCAGAACTGTGCTTCAAAATTTTGAAATTACAATTTAGCCCCTGGATTTTTAATAATTGCAAAACTGGCCTCAAATTCAATTTTCTTTCAATTTCAACCCCAATACATCCAACCATCTCAAAAATCAGACCAACACCTCAATAATCTTAAAACAGCCCCATCTTTCAAAATTTCCAGTTTAACCACCAAAGTTAATATTTTTGCAATTTAATTCCCCAATTCCAATTAAATTCCAAAAATAACTATGAGTCATCCTAGAATCATATAGCCACCTCCAAGCACATACATAAACATGATTTTCATGCTACTTAAAGAATTAATACATGCTTTACAAGAATCGAAATGCAAGCACACCATTTAACAAAATAATTTAAGCTTTATTTTATCCACCTTAATGAATTTTTCCAACTTTCTTCCAATCAACAAGCTCCAAAACCTCCTCAAGTCAAGTCTCTAACAACACACCTACAATATTTCTAATATTTCTCAAGTTTGTACCATACAGACTTAAAAGCACCATACAAAAAAATCCCAAAAATCAATTCCAACTTACCAACAATCCTTGAATTGAAACTTTGATGGAAAATATTCCTTATTTTGTTTTTTGAAAGCTCACGTCCTGACCTTCACTTTCAAGGAGAAATTCTTGATTTTGTTTCCCCTAAATATGGTGGTGTTGTTTTATGAATTTTCAAGATTGAAGAAATAAGCTTCCTTTTTTGGATTATGAAATGAAAGATTAAAGTGGTGAAATAGAAATGTTGACGTGCGTTTTGGTCAACAAACAAAATATATAAGAAATTTAACAAGTGGAAATATAAGTATGCGTAATGCGCGTTTATTTATGGCTAATTCTGCCTTTTTTGCGTAATACCGAGCCGAATTATTGGGGTCGGTCTTTCTTACAATCTCGCGTTTACAGGTCTTCTTTTCTCTGTATTTTTCTCCCTTTTTTCCTCTTAAAATGAGGATCTTTATACCCCTCGAGTAAGTGGATTTTCAACAGTCATCTTTACACTAATCAATCACTAATCAGTAAAATAATTAAAAAAGGACACATGTCCCTCTCTAATCGTGCATGTCAGCCAACTCTTGCCACTTGGTGACTCCTCTCTATAAATTTCTGACATGTGGCAGTTTCTGATACCAATAAAGCACTAAGCATGGGCAAATGGTTATTTTTATGGATCTGTCGCGCATGCGTTTCCCGCCGAAATTTGGGCTCGGTGGTCGAGCTCGGCAGTCATGCTGTGGTTGGGCTCGGTAGCAGGCGAGCCTAATTCATGACGTGTCACCGTCACTGACGTCACTGTAGGCCCTCCACTCGGATGTGTGCTAGGCTGATGGCGTGGATTAATTTCTTCCAGCTCGGCTCGGGCATCATCAAAGGCCCCCAAGTTTAATTCCGAGAGAAGAATTTCTGAAGTCGAAGTTAAACTTTAATGCTAATGATAAACATTTAATGGGGAAACGGAATTCTCAAAGGTTTTGTTCATTCCTGACATCTGTCGCGTAGTGATTAATGCCTGTAGCGACGCATTAATTGTGGTGCCATAATGACAAACACGTGGCATCTTGTGGTTGGACCACGCTTGTGCAGGAATTGAAAAGGCATATCGGTTCTGTCAGCGGTCGTGGGGACGTGACGTTTTCTGACATTTTCGACGGCTTTTGAGGTTGAAAAGGCGCGTCTTTTCGAATAAACATTTCGTTTATCGAGAGAACTCCATCTATAAATACCCCTTTTTCCCTCCATTATTCACTTTCGCATCCATTATCCTTTGAGCTAGACTGATTGAAACCGAAGCGAGAAATTTGGTCGGCTTCCAAAGATCGAGACTTCAAACTTAGGTATTTTTTGAAATATTCTCCTTTTACCTATAAAATGTCTTCTTTTGAGGATAGTAGAGTCGTAGTTATAGCGTAGAGGTTGAAATCGAAGATCCCCCCTCCGAACCTACATTTTATTTCTCACCAAAGACGGCCATCTCCGCCTTATAGTCCGAGCATCATTGGATATCTTCTCCGATTCTTCTCGAGGTGAAACGTCTTTAGAGCGGACGCATACTATTTTTGATCCGGCGCCGATGACCATTTTAGAAGAACGGTGTATCGGCCAGGCCGGGCACGAGAGAGTTCGACGAAGGATCCCAGTCCGATCTTAAGCGATATCAGCGAGGAAGAAGAGAATATGGACCCATCTTTTAACGTGATAACGTTGAGCGGGTAGATGAACCCTCCGGGAGATTCGAGGCGGAGAGGCCTCAAGTGCCCATGGGCCATCATAATGGCGGCATAGGCAAGGAGGAGGCCCTCGCCTTCGTGTAGAGCCTCGGTGGACGCCGTGTGATATAAACGATATCCCTAGCATCGATGATCCGGGAGGCGGAAGAGGTCCGGCAGAGGTATCGTATTCCAAGTGGCATCAATTTTTGGGTACGGATGGCACGAGAGGTTCCTCAGTACCCACCCGGGTTGCTTGGCCATATTTGTCGTCGACCTCCTATATGGGTTGCGATTTCCCGCCGGCTTTCCTCACGCGGTGGTTTTGCAAGTGGGGTATGCATCGACCAGTGCACCCTATTTCTTGGGGTAGGATCATCGGCCTCCTGGTGATGTTCCACCTAGAAAAATATCCTCGTCCCAAATTCAAAGAGATGAACGAGCTCTTTATTTGGCGAGCGACTCCTTCATCTCGGGGTCAGCCGTCCGGGTGGTATTACATACTGAACCCCGGGGGGTATCCGGACGGCCTAGTGGAAGGTCTCCCTTATCTTTGAAGGAGTGGAAAGATAAGTGGCTCGGGTGAGCGGTGAGTGGCAAGCTCGCGTGGAGGATGGAGCAAGGGAAACTGTTCTTCATCCTCCATCAAATTTTGTTTTTGGTTCTGATAAGTCTATCTTTTCTCCTTTTCTGCTTTTTTTTTTGTTTATTGTTTCCTTTTGTGATTGACTTTGCTTCTTTTTCGTCTTTTTACCTTTATAGAGAGGCAGGGCATTAAAGGGGCCTCTGTCGGCCACCTTTATTCGAAGGGTCGAAAGCATCAAGCCGGGGCATCGGGACAGTGGATTGAGAGATTGGCTGAGGCCAACAGCGCGCAGCCGGCTTGAGGCTGCTCTGCGCCGCCGACCTCGGCCGAGGGGCGGCTCGGGGAGGCGGCAGAGTGGGGGGGGAGGCTGGGAGAGAGCCTCAGCAGAATCCTCCCAGAAATGAAGAAGTACGGCCCCACTCTCCGGGGAAGCAGCCGGCTCGAACAGAGCGAGCTGCGCTGTCTCCTGCAGCGGCCAGTCCTGTGGGCAGATCGTCTATGCCCATTGGGCAAACGTGGACTCCAGAGCCGTCGGGTGCGGCTGCCGTTCGAGGTAAACATAGTATTTCTTACACTCTTCCTTTCGAAATGTTTTTTGTTTTCTTTTGATCTTTTAACGGTGGTTGCTTTTTATAGGGCGTGGCTTGGATTTGCGTGCACGCCTTCGCAGCTTGAGGAACACGGCCGCGCGTCGGACTCGAGCGACTGCCGACCAACCCGCAGATGCGGAGGCGGCTCGGAGATATTCGGGCCGGCAAACGTCCCGCCGATGGAGTGCCTGAGGCAGTGGAACCTCCCCTTCAAAGGAGAAGAGGAGGGATTGTGATCGAAGAGCCCGGGCAGACTGAAGGAGTTGTCAGACGGCGCCGGAGTATCCTGAACAGGCCCTAGAAGGGGGAGGTCCGCGAACTTTCTCGGATGACCTCGATCGGGAAGGTCACTTCATCCCTCCAAATCAGGTGAGAGACGAATACTGCGAGGGAATGATTGGACTACGCCCTCAATGGTTTGTGGAGTTTGTCCGATGCGCCACGCCGACGGAGGAGCAGTCGAGAGTTTTACCGGAGGCGGGTCGGGCCGCAATGAGTGTCCCAGCTTGTGCCTGGACAAAAGGCATCGAGCAATTCTGCTCGGAGACAGGCTTTGAGGAACAAATTCAGTACGCCATGGGAATGTCTGGGCGGATCATTGGGCTCCTATGGCATGCAATTGGGGGAACTCGCGAGCTGGAGAAAAAATACGCCGATCTGGAAAGGCGGCATGGCGACCTGCAGGAGGCCCATGCTACCCTTCAAGGGGTACAAGAATCGTTAAAGACCCAGGCAGATGAAGCTACAGCTCGGGCCAACTCTGAGAAAGAAGCTGCTGCGAAGGCTGAGGCAGAGCGAGATCAGGCCCGCAGGGCTGAAGAGGAGCTTAGGGCTAAGGTTGCCGAGCCGAACGTCTTTGCCATTGCGGTGAGGAAATGGAGAGGCGTCTAGCCGATGTGCGCAGAGAGGCCGAAGAGGCTACTCATCGGCAAGTTGAGGAAGCTCGTACACAGGCCGTTGAAGCTTATAAGGACTCCGAGGAGTATGCATTTATGTTGACCTGCGGCCACGCGACCAACCTCAAAGAAATTCTTGATTCGGCTAATGCCGGGCGGACTGTTGCTCAGCTTGAAGAAGATTTGGCCCTTTTGGAGGCTGATCTCGATGCTCTCCGTCCGAACTTTGCCGAGGCCCCCAATGTTCAGGGCTCACCTCCTCCGAACGCAGAAGAAGTTGCCTCTAGTGGTGCTGTTGAAATTCCGCCTCCGTCTTAGTCTTGGTGCTGTTTGCCCCTTTTTCATTTATAAACGTTTTCGTGATTTCGTAGGTAGATTACTTAGTTTCGTGCCTTAGAATGTAATGGGCTCCGGCCCCCCCTGTGTAAATAATTTTGAAGTAGAAATGAACTTTTCTTTCTCTCAACTGTAAGTTTGTTGCCTGTCTTCTTTTTCCTTTTATACTCCCAAGTATGGGGCTCGGTTCCCAGTGCTCCTGAATAAGGGACTTTACCCGCTTTAATTGACTCTCATCCTCGGTATATGAACCTGATCTTTATTTTGTATTTGGTACTTGGTGTATAAACCAAGTCTTTATTTTGTGCTCGGTGTGTACACAGAGTCTTTGTTTTGTGCTTGGTGCGTAACCAAGTCTTTGTTTTGTGCTCGGTGTGTACATCGAGTCTTTGTTTTGTGCTTGGTGCGTAACTAAGTCTTTGTTTTGTGCTCGGTGCGTAACCAAGTCTTTGTTTTGTGCTCGGTGTGTAACCAAGTCTTTGTTTTGTGCTCGGTGTGTACACCGAGTCTTTGTTTTGTGCTTGGTGCGTAACCAAGTCTTTGTTTTTAAGGATAAATCCGTCTTGTGGGCGAGTTGCCCTTTTTTCAGCGTGCAAAGGACGTACCCGAGATGACTTTTCGGCATTCAGCTTCTTCAGCTGAGGCGATTTTTACTATCCTCGGCACGTAGCCGAGGTGAGTAAGAATTTCGTCTCCCTTTAGAGAGCTCACAGAATATCAGATGAAAGGATAATTCCCTGGAATCCTATCTGGATCATAAACTGAGATCTTTATTGATAGTACCTTTTCAGGTATGCTACATTCCATGGATGCATAAATTTTTCTCCACTCAAATATTCTAGCTCGTACGCCCCACCAGATAAGACGTTGTTGACCCGAAATGGGCCCTCCCAGGTTGGCTTCAATGGACTGGGTTCAACACTCGTTATCTTTTTCAACACAAGATCACCGACCTGAAATCTCCTTTCCTTTACTTTTGAATTGTAGTACCTTTCACTCCTTTGTTTATACACGGCATTTTTCATCTCGGCACTACACCTTTTTTCTTCGAGCAGATCTAGCTCGGCTCGGAGCGCAGCCTCATTGCCGTCTTCGGAAAAATTTGCAATTTTGAAGGTAGGGGCTCCAATCTCAACAGGAATCACCGCCTCGGTTCCATAAGCCAAAGAAAAAGGTGTTTCTCCAGTGGCCGCTCGATGCATCGTTCTGTATGACCATAGTACACCGAGTAATTCCTCCGGCCAATTACCTTTAGACTCCTCCAATCTCGCCTTCAAGGTATACTTGAGTATTTTATTAACGGCCTCAACTTGTCCATTCGACTGAGATGGTATGGAGTCGAGAAATGGTTTTTAATGTGGAAACCTTCACAAAAATTTCGAAACCTCCGGTTATCGAATTTGTTTCCCATTGTCTGTAACAATCGAATGTGGTATCCCGAATCTACAGATAATGGACTTCCATACAAAACTCACAATCTTTTCCTCATCTATTTTCGCCAGAGGCTCCGCCTCGGCCCATTTTGTGAAATAATCCACCGCCACAATGGCATATTTGACGCCCCCTTTGCCAGTGGGGAGTGGTCCGATAAGGTCCATTCCCCATTTGGCAAACGGCTATGGGCTAAATACGGAGGTAAGTTGCTCAGGATGATATCTGACCTGCGGTGCGAATCTTTGGCACCTCTCGCATCTTTTGACGAGATCGGTTGCATCCTTTCTTAGGGATGGCCAGTAATATCCTTGCCGTATTAATTTATAGGCTAATGTCTGGCCCCCGGCGTGGTTTCCGCATATTCCCTCGTGAACCTCTCGAAGTGCATAATCCGCATCTGTCTCGGAAAGGCAACGTAGGAGTGGGACGGAGTATCCTCGTTTGTATAGGACGCCGTCTACTAGTGTAAACCGAGCCGCTTGAGTTCGTAGTGTTCTGGCTTCAGCTTTGTTTTCAGGTTGAACTCCTTTTTTCTAAATATTGGATGATTGGGGTCATCCAGTGCGCTCAGCGGTTTGATTTGCATATATCTTCTTTGCGCCAAGTGACGGGGTACAGTTGTTGTGTGTGTGTGACATCCGCGATGGCATCCGTCCCTGGGCTGGAACCGAGCCGAGCTAAGGCATCTGCCTGCATGTTCTCGGCTCGGGGCACATGTAAGACTTTTGTCTTAAAGTGTAACAATCTCTTCTTGACCAAGTCCAAATATTGTGCGATTTTTTGCTCTTTCGCTTCGTACTCACCGTTGATTTGATGAACGACCGCTGAGAATCACATTGTGCACCAACAGTTTGTTTTAGGCCCATAGAAGCCGCCAATCTAGGCCTGCCGAAGTGCCTCGTATTCGGCCGTTGTTCGTTGCGGGAAGCGAAATCGCACGGCCGAGCAAAGATAGCATTTCGATTTGGATCGATTATCACGATTCCGCCCCCGCTCGGCTGCGGTGGAGGAGCCGTCAATGAACAATTTCCATTCTTGGTCTTCCATAACTTCCAATCGTATGGAAGGTGTGAATTCGGCCACAAAGTCGGCTAAAGCCTGACCCTTTATTGATGTACGTGGTTCATATAGAATATCAAAGCGACCGAGCTCGACGGCCCACTTGATCATCCGACCGAAGTATCGGGCGGTGTAGTACGCTTGGTGGGTAGTTCGTCAAGACTATAATCTTATGCTCTAGAAAATATGGACGGAGTTTCGCGCCCACGATGATTAATGAATAAGCCAACTTTTCCATTGGCAGATAGCGGGCTTCGGCGTCATGTAACGCTTGGCTGGTGTAATAGACCGGATGTTGAATAGAACCATCTAGCACGATTAACACCGGTGATGGCATATTCGGATACCGCCAGTACAAATACAAGTCCTCCCTTGGGTAGGTTTTTTGCAATATAGGAATTGAAGAAAGGTCTTGTTTGAGGGATTCAAAGCGACTGTGCTTGCTCGGTCCACTCAAATTTTTTGTTCTTTTTTATAATTTCGAAGAAAGGTTTACACTATTCTGTGGATCACGAAACAAATCGGTTAAGGGCGGCCAATCAGCCTGTTAGGCTCTGTACCCTTTTTACCATCAGCCTAGCACACATCCGAGTGGAGGGCCTACAGGTGACGTCAGTAACGGTGACACGTCATGAATTAGGCTCGCCCGCTACATAGCCAAACCACAGCATGATTGTCGAGCCCCGACCCCCAAGCCCAAATTTCGGCGGGAAACGCATGCGCGACAGATCCATAAAATAACCATTTGCCCATGCTTAGTGCTTTATTGGTATCAGAAACTGCCACATGTCAGAAAGTTATAGAGAGGAGTCACCAAGTGGCAAGAGTTGGCTGACATGCACGATTAGAGAGGGACATGTGTCCTTTTTTAATTATTTTACTGATTAGTGATTGATTAGTGCAAAGATGACTGTTGAAAACTCACTTACTCGAGGGGTATAAAGATCCTCATTTTAAGAGGAAAAAAGGGAGAAAAATACAGAGAAAAGAAGACCTGTAAACGCGAGATTGTAAGAAAAACCGACCCCAATAATTCGGCTCGGCATTACGCAAAAAAAGCAGAATTAGCCATAAATAAACGCGCATTACACATACTTATATTTCCACTTGTTAAATTTCTTATATATTTTGTTTGTTGACCAAAACGCACGTCAACAAATTGGCGCTAGAAGGAGGGCCTGTATTGGTCCAGTCAGAATTCCAGGCAAAAACAAGTTAAGTGAAAATCAGGTAAAGTTTAATGCTTATCCTTTTTGTAATAAGACAAAATGAGTCAACTGTCGAGAAATGCTCATTTGACTGAAGAGCAGCACCCTAATAACCAAACTGGCCAGACTACTAATGGTCAAAATATGCTCCAGACAGAAGCAGGGAGCACCACTTTCTTTCCTCTCGCTCAGCTAATAGCTAACCCAACTTTTGTACAGCAAATGAACCAACTCATATCACAAACACTCGCCACCACTAACTCTCAAGCACCTCCTCCACTCCTTGCAAATACTAACCCACTCAACCCACAACTAAACGTTAATATTAATCCTCAAGTCCCAGGGCTTCCTCATAATGAAGCCCAAGAGGCTAGTTCAGGTAATGAACAGCGTGTCCGTCGTGATAGACGGCGGCCGCGTGAGGATGATGAAGAGCAAAGTCGTGTAGCGGAGTCACTACCGGAGCCAACGCGCCATTGCCATGCCCACTCAGTGTTCGCCGGATGATTGGGAGTTGATCCTTTACGTCCGGCTCGATCTATAAGTTCCCGGCTCCAATTTCCGAATGATCGGGAGCCGCTTAGGGTCAACTAGGTCCAAGGCCCCAGCCTATGGTAGGAACGGGATGTAGAGATCCAGCGCCTTCGCCGTCGTTTGAATGAATTCGAGGGCGGTCCAGAAGGCGAACAGTCTTGGAGGCCGCCCCAAGCAATGAACCAACCAGCTGTTATGTCGACATTTTCCCCTAGTATCCTGGCGACCCCGTTACCGCCAAAGTTGAAAATCCCCCAGGTCGGTCTCTACAATGGGGAAACTGACCCGACCACTCATGTCCACAAGTACTTAGCATGGATGGAACTGTATAGTCCTAGTGATGCCATCCTCTGCAGGGCCTTCTGTTGGGAAATTTATTGTTTAGATTTTGATGAATGCCATGTAAAACTTAGAATAGGAAGTTGGCACCCCAATTGTTGTTGTAAACTGCATTTTTATAATTAGGGCTGGTCAAGCTGAGTTAAGTCAGTTATGCCCAAACATGCAAGAAGACAACTGGAGACTAGAAGGAAGACTCCACTGCAAGATAGCTGAGTATGGCAAAGAAGAGAAGACGGGAACTCGACTGAAGGAGCAGCTAAGATGCAGCTGAGAGGAGTATCAGTCAAGTCAACTCAAGATAAGCCAAGTCTCAAGTTGAAGTGACAGAAGAGTCATCCAATGATTGGAAGCTGACTCTAAGTCACCTGGGGAAAGCAAGGAAATGCAGTCAAGTCGAGATAACTGAAAAAGATTTGTTGCACAGAAATCAAGAGAATTACTTAAATAAGTAATATCTCTATGCTACCTTTCTCGAAGTGCTCAGTCCCAGAAGCGTGCAAAAGGAATAAACCAATGGGAAGCACTACACCGTGTCGAACTCGAAAAGTCAAGAATAATTCATACGAGGAAATGGCAATTCCAAGGACTGCAACAAGACAAGCCAACGACCACAAGTGACTTTCAAAAATAAGCCTATCTCTTCAACGGGCAGATTTTTGAAAGATCACTATAAAAGACTGAGGAATAACTCTGAGAAAAGGTTACGTAGGTGATGCAGGTTACATCGACTATACAAGCAAGAAAGAAACAATTTTGTAACCTGAAATATTCTCAAGTTATTAAAAGCTCAATCCTCAAGCCTACACTACGAAGAACATAAATCCAACACTCACCTGTGAAGGAAAGATAACTTCAATCAGTTGAAGAGGAAATTACTGAAGAATCAAGGGGTCTACATTCTACGAAGGATTGTAGGAAGGTTCAAGGTTGAACCAAGTCTTGAGCTTTTGGAGGGCTTCGTGATCAAATCCAAAGAGCTTGAGCAAGTGGGTCATGTAGTAGCAAAGGTTTGCCTGTGAAGAAGAAGTCGAGTCGTCGAGAACCGGTGAGTGATCAAGGCGTCTCAGACCGAGTCCCAAAGGATCAAGTCATTTGTGTGATCAAGACTTGTATCCGGACATTACCACTTTGTATAATGATCAATACCTAGTGGATTCCTCCGGGAGTTGGAGAAGAGAGGAGTAGAAGAATTACCCCATCTTGAACCTCTATAAAAACTTATCGTGTTATTTACATTTTAGCACTTTAAATTCCTGCATCTTATTTGCTTAACGTTGCTGATATATTTGCTATCCAACTGATAATTTCTAAGTACTAAATCAAGCTTTATATCTCTGCTTAACCATAATTAAGGGTGTTAAGTCTTCCGCGAAAACAAACCATGAGTTGAGCTAATTGGTCTTAACAACTGAGTTATTCTATCAACAGCTCGATCAGTCTGTTGAGTGACTAACTCTCTTGATTAACTAAATTGGTTGTCCACCAGGACACGGTGTGTAGTATCAACTCTGAACTTTTAAAAGGACTAAATCGAAAAATTTGGTAAGGTTTATTCAACCCCCCCTTCTAAACCCTACACTCACACCCCTTGGGACCTACAAGTGGTATCAGAGCGGTTGGTTCATTGAGCCTTCCGCACTGGTTACTGAACTAGATCTCCAAACTTTTCAAAGTGTGCTTTAGTACTTAAATTTTCAAAACTCCTTTTATCATTAAAATTTATTATCATGGAAGCAAATTTGACACGCATCCCTATGTTCACAATTGAAGAATTTGATGATTGGAAAATTCGTATGCAGGCTCATCTATCAGCATTACATGATGAGATGTGGATAGTGATAGAGGATGGGCCACTGCAAATCTTAAAGGTGACCACAACTATAAGAAGAGCTGCAGCTGAAGGTGAAGAGGATGTTGCCCCCAGACCAGCTATGGTTGAAAAACCAATAACTGAATAGACAAATGATGACAGAAAAGATACAACCTGGACAATGTAGCCAAGGACATCCTTTACAAAACCTTGGACAAAGCCATGTTCAATAAAGTCAAATCATGCAAAACGGCTAAAGAAATCTGGGACAAACTAACATTGATATGTGAAGGCTCAGAGCAAATCAAAGAAAATAAATTATCAGTGGCTGTACAAAAATTTGAGAATTTCAAAATGATCGCAGGAGAAAACCTGGATCAACTGTGTATGAAGGAAAGGAATATACATAGAAGGAAATGTGTATGAAGATCCTAAAACGTCTCCCAGGTGAATGGGAAATGAAGGTCATGGCACTGAGACACTTCATGGACCTATCGAAGACCTCCAACCATGAACTATTCTCAAATCTCAAAGCCTACGAATTTGGCCGAGAGAAGAAAAGATCGGAAGAGGCATTTGTACCCAAAACATTTGCTCTAATTGTTCGTGAGGATGGAAAGAGAGCCGAGGTCAAAGAAGTCATTGATCCGGAAGAAATAGCCCCGATGGTTAAAAGGTTCAACAAGTTCTTCAATAAGAACTACAAGAGAGGCAAGGGCGAACCTTCGAGAAGACACTCGGCTCCTCCAAGTCAAGGAAGATAGGCCAACCAAGAGAACAGATCATCAAAAAGTCTGAATATCAAAGGGTGACAATCCAAGAATGGAAAGAGCTGATCAAAAGGTGAATATCTATCTTTGGGCGTAGGCAACCAGGTCACTATGCCATTGATTGTCCATATCCTGTAGTCAACAAATACAGGAATGAAGAAGAAAGAAAGGTCTTGAGAAAGAAGACAAGAAAAAAAAAAAAGGCAATGTTGGCTGCAGAGATCCGAGACTGACCAAGTCAAGAGAGACGGTGATTGAGAGCGGTGAAGGTGACTACTCAAGTGACTCGAAGAAGAAGCCCTGATCTGTTTGATGGCCAAGGAGCAAGATCAACTTTGACCAAGAAAATGAGGTACACTCTAACTCATCAAACTCGATTCTAGTGATAGTGATGTGACACACACACACTTCATCACCCACTGATCTTTATGATTCATTAGGCAAAATGATGAAAGATTTTGAACACATTAAATCCTCACACACACTACTAAATGAGGAAAACAGCCTACTCAAGAGCAAAACTCACGGTGACTAAGGAGTTGAGTACTCTAAGTCAAATAGGCTGATGAGAATGAAAGTTTAAAAATTTGAAAATGCCAAGCTAATAGCGAGAAATAGCTGCCATAGAAAAGAGGGAGAATGACCTCAAAAATGTAATTGCCTCATTCACTAAGGCATCTAAATCATTGGATGATCTTATTATGAGTCAAAGAGAATGTGGAGACAAGACATGTTTAGGATTTAATTCCTCTGTGCTATGTCAAACTCCAAAAGTAATTTTGGAAAAAGGATCTTCAAGCAATGAAGAGTCTAAAAATCCAAAACTCCAAAGGGTGCACACATATTCACACCAAAGCACAATTACAAGCAAACGGCCTTGGTTATAAAGGAAAAGGAAAACGGCCGGTTGAGTGCGGCTGAAAGGACAATGAGAGAGAAGAGATTGATCGAGTTCTCAAACAAACTCCAAACGAGAAAATACTCTGTAAAGAAGAAACAGATCTACCAAAAACCCCAGAAAATCTATAAAATAAATACATATGATGGGAATGGTAGAAAATATCCAAGCCAAGCTGATTGGAATGATGTGAACTATCAGCACAGACTTATGGAATATAAGCCCAAATGGCAAAGGCCTAAAACTCAGCAAAGGCCATTCCAAAAGTATAAGAGCTTTCATCAGCACACATATGCACCTAGGCACTACACTCAGAGACACCACAATTACCCAAAGAAGGCGATTGCTAAAACACATACACAGGCATACAGACAAAAGAGACAGTTGTATGAACCTAAAATCCCCAAGCAATTTGCCAAGATTAATTATGATTATGGCACTGATAGATGGCAACCCCTTAGAGTCAAATCGTTTGGCTATAAGTTGGTTGGATCATCTTACAATTCTAACCCCTCAGGACCCAGACAAGTATGGGTACCTAAAACTTAATTTCCTTGATTGCAGGTTCAAGGAACATCTGAGTGCCAAGGAACCTGGTACATGGATAGTGGGCATTCCGGACATATGAGAAACAAGAAAAATGTCAAAATTCAAGGAAGTTAAAGGAGCAAAAGTCATATTTGGAGGAAATGAAGCTCGGTGAAATAAGAGGCATTGGATCCATCAATAGGAACGGATTAGAAATCACGAGATGTTGCATATGTTGAAGGACTCAACTTCAACTTGCTAAGCATCGATCAACTCGTGACAAGGGCTATAATGTTGGATTTAACATGGGTATATGCCAAATCAAGGATCTTGAATCGAATGAAGTTGTGTTGCAAGGATGCGGACAAAAGAACATGTATGTAGTAGATTGGTCAACCGCTACACCCAAAGACTTGTCTATTAGCAAAAAGACAATTTGAATCAAGTTGGTTGTGGCACAAAAAGTGAGTCACCTAAATTTCAAAACGATTAACAAGCATGCCGAAGTAATCTTGTGGAAGGACTTCCGGACTCGAGTATACAAGAAGGAGAGTATATGTGACGCATGTCGAAGGGAAAACAGATCAAATCATCATTCAAAGAAAAGACCCCGCCTATCTTCAACAAGAATATTACATCGCTACATTTGGATCTATTTGGCCAAGTGGAACCACTATCATAAGTGGAAAGAAATACACCTTGGTGATAGTAGATGACTACTCAAGATATACATGGACTATATTCATGTGTAAAAAGAAAGAAACTCTCAGAACGCCACGAGTTGATGAAGAAAATTCAAAATGAAAAGAGCAAGCCATTATCAAAATAAGATCGACAGAGGAACTGAATTTGTCAATGGGATAATAACTCGATATTGTATTGAAAAAGGCATTGGTCATGAATTATCTGCGGCAAGGACTCCACAAAAAAAATGGAGTTGCGAGAAAGAAGGAATAGAACTCTCAAAAAGCGGCAAGGACCATGTTAGTTGAAGCGGGGTTACCAAAAAGGTTTTGGGTCAAGCAATTAACACACGACTTGCTACACTCAAAACAGATGTATGATAAAAGGACGGTGACAAAGACTCCTATGAGATTTGGACGGGGAGAAAACCAAATGTTGCATATTTTAGAATATTTGGATGTAAGTGCTTCATCCACAACAATGGCAAAGACAATCTAAAGGCTTTCGATGCTAAAGTGATGAAGGTATCTTCTTGGGATACTCGGTGAAAGCAAAGCCTCTGAGTACTCAACAAAAGGACTATGGTTGCGGAGGAATCCATTCATGTGGTATTCGATGAGCCAAATGTAAATGGAGAAGATATTGAAGAGTCAACCGATAAAATTTGAATCATCCAAACACAGAAAAGTCCATATCTTTCAAGTTAAAATCGAATCGTAAACTCGGAAGAAGATGAGATAGCTGAATCTCAAAACAATTTGGAAAATTTGCGGCTAAGTGATTACGAGAGAGCGATCAAAGCAAAAAAATTTGCTAGACGATGAATCCGGCTAACTTACTTCAACTTTGATGTAAGATGGCTGAAAGACCATCCACCAGAACTTGTCATTGGAGATATAAGAGAAGGTGTCAAAACAAGATCAAGAACTCAACAAGAAGCTATGTTCACATGCTTTATCTCACAAATAGAGCCTAAAGATGTGTTACAAGCAATGGATGACACACATTGGATTCAAGCTATGCAAGAAGAGTTGAATCAGTTTGAAAGAAATAAAGTATGGGAATTAGTTCAAAGACCCACCCATCAAAATGTTATTGGTACTAAATGGGTGTTCAGAAACAAGATGAACGAGGAAGGTTCTGTGGTAAGAAACAAAGCAAGACTAGTAGCCAAAGGATATTGCCAAGAAGAAGGAATAGATTTTGATGAAACATTTGCTCCTGTAGCAAGATTGGAAGCAATAAGGATGTTTCTTGCCTATGCAACTCACAAGAATTTCATTGTATATCAGATGGATGTAAAAAGTGCATTCCTAAATGGTTTATCGGAAGAAGAAGTGTATGTTGAACAACCTCCAGGATTTGAGCAGAAAACTCTTGGAGATAAGGTATACAAACTCAAGAAAGCTCTGTATGGATTGAAACAGGCACCCAGAGCATGGTATGATACGTTGTCACAATTCCTAACTGGGAATGGATTCACAAAAGGAAAAGTAGATAGAACACTTTTCGAGAATTCAAGACAAGAAGAGCATCTTGCTTGTTCAAATATATGTGGATGACATCATTTTTGGATCCACAAACAAAGAGCTATGTGAAAAATTTTCAAACCTCATGCAAAGCAAATTTGAAATGAGCATGATGGGAGAGCGACATTCTTCCTTGGACTCCAAGTGAAACAATGAAGGATGGAACCTTCATAAGTCAAACAAAATACACGAGAGATTTAATGAAGAAATTCGGTATGGAGGAGAAGTCTTACGTGAAAATACCAATGAATACATCGGTCAAAATGGACATGGATGCGGATGGCAAGCACTGTAGATCAAACAAGATATAGAGCACTTATTGGATCATTGCTCTATCTCACAGCAGCGAGCGGACATCACCTTTCTTTGTCGTAGGTGTATGTGCAAGATTTCAATCTGCTCCAAAAGAGAGTCATATGACAAAGAGCTAAGAGAATCTTGAGATACTTGAAAGGAAGCCAAGAAGTTGGCTTATTGTATCCAAAGGAAGGTGGATTCAAGCTAATTGGCTACTCGGACTCGACTATCTTTGGATGCGAGTTGACAGAGAAAAGCACCTCAGGCACATGTCAAATGCTTGAAACAGTGATTTCTGGTTTAGCAAGAAGCAAAATTCAATAGCCACCTCTATAGTGAAGCAGAATACATAGGCTGGGGCGGTTTCTTGGCCCAAATCCTATGGATGAGGCAAAGCGGTGAGAGACTATGAAGTTGAAGAAAAGGAAATTCCAATCATGTGTGATAACACAAGTGCAATTGCAATCACTCGAGAATCTGTGTTGCACTCAAGAACAAAGCATATCGATGTCGGATATCACTTCATAAGAGATCATGTTGAAAAGAAGGACATCATATTGGAATATATCTCAAGCGATAAACAGTTAGAATGACATATTCACAAAACCATTATGTGAGTCAAGATTTGAAGAACTCAAGCATGAGTTAGGGTTAATTGGTGAGTTAACACTCGGAAGACTCAAAGAAAAGAAATGAAACACAAAAAGAGAAAAAGGATTGAATTCTCAAAATCAGCTAAATAAATCAGCCATGTCGGAAAGACAGCTATACCGAATTAGTGATAAAATTTGAGTCACTTAAGAGAACTGTGACCAAGAAGAGTTAAATCAGGTAAGAGATAAGCTGAGTCATTTATGAGCAAAGTGACAAAAACGCAGTCGTTTTTACTAAGCGGGAATATTTTTAAGAATGACGTCAGCATAATGATGATGTGTACAGACAAAAAGCTGCATACCAAGCTTATGATTGGATATAAATGCTGCCGCATTAAATTCGAAACATTAAATGCTAATCGGCATGCAAAATATAAGCCGTTGATTTCGATCACATTTCAAAAACCACCTGCACGTCCTTTCAGAAACCATACTTAACCCATTTTCGTCTGTTTTCTCTCACATATCACCAAAACGGTTCATTTCTATCTCAGAAGCAAAGGCAAATCTCTCTGAAATCCTGAAAAATGGCATCAACCTATGATTTTGTCAAGCTAGGAAAACAAATCCACACAGGGTCGACCGTGGATTTTGAGGGCATGGTCAAAAAGGGGTCCGATGACTCCCTTATAAAGAAAATCGCTAAAAATCTCGAAACGTCCGGGCTGAAACCATTTCTGACGATGGAGTTCTCGATGACCTATGTGGAAGAGTTTGCACAGTTCTACGTGAACGCTGAGATTCACGATGAAGGGATAAAATCATCTGTTCACGAAAAGAAGTTCACCATCTCGCCAAGGATTTGGTGAACACCGCTCACTACCGAGCGGAAGGAGCATCGAGAAATCAACGGCCGATGTAAACCTGGCTTTTGCTCGGAAGGAAGTAGCCAAGCCCCCTGATAAAATAGTTTACACAGCAAACAAGAGGCTGCTGAAGGAGGATTACCACAAGTTGTTGGACATAGTTGCCAAATGCATAGACATCAAATTTGGCAGCTTTGACCAACTATCAAAAGCAAAGTTGATCGTAATGGATGCGATCATTGAAGAAAGGAAAATAAACTGGAAATTTGAGTTTGTCTACAAAGCAGACTACGCGAGAATGTAGGGAACAAATCCTTCAAGGAAGATGGTGCATTTGGAGGATCCCTAGGATATGGCACGGTGATTGGCCGGTGATGGAGGTGAAAGGAGTTCCTCTTAGACATGGAAAGGCGTTCCATGTAAACAAGAGGATGTTGAGATCAAACCTCTCAGGCGCACGAGAAGAGAGCCTACGCCAAGAGAGGCGACACGAGTGAGGGAATCGGTGACCACGAAGATACTGATTGTTTCCTCTTCACCAAAGAAGAAAGTTGCCCCTATTTTGCTAAGAAGAAGCTGCTTTGCTCCTACAAAGAAAGAAAAACAAAACTGCTCCGCCCCTGCAGCCGTAAGTCACACCGCCCCGCAGCCGTGTCTCCGCCCGATGGCTTGTGGTCGAGAAGGACTCTCAACTACCTTCTCCGATCGTCAAAAAGAGGAGAAGCGAAAAGCCAAGACGGCTGCTCCTCGGAAGAAAACACCAAGACCCCCGCCGCACAAGACGCAGAAGAAACTCTCTCGAACGGAGGTCCCTGCAGTGCGAACTAAGAGACGACGAAGAATCATCAAGCGATCCGAGCTTGAGAAACCGGGTGAGTCGGCCACTCAGTGGAGCAAATACAGTAAAACTCTTGAAGAAGTAGAGTCCCCGGATATAATTGATGAAACAACTAAGTCTCTTTGAAAGCGTCGCAGAGGCAAGCGAAGACACTGTTGTAGTTCGCCTGGTGAGACACAAGAAGAAGCTGATAGAGATGATAGTGATGTGATGATCATATCCCCACCTTACGCAAACATCCAAAACCATTTGCTAGAGTGGAGGAAGTGGAAATTGAGTCGATCAAGGACCGGTTCAACGGCTTTGAATTTATAGAAGAGGAAGAGGAGGCTGTTGAACTTCCTTGGACCGACCTCGTGATCTCAAAGCCTTTGGATGAAGAAAAGCGCATGAGATATCTTGCGGATCTTCAAGGACAAGAGAGAAGGAGAGAGCTGGCGGAGGAAGGCGAGGCACGAGAGAAGGCCGGCATCGCCCTCTCACCTCGCGGCACCACAGAACATACACATCCTCACTTCGACATTCTATTAGAAAGTGATGAGGATCTGCACTCTTTCCGCCCGAGAAAAGTTGCAAATGCAGCAAGCAATGCATGAATCCCGAATTCTTCATGAGAAAAGCATGATGGAGGGACCAGGAGAGTCCTCCAAAACACGGTGAAATCGATCCAATGGGAGTAGTGCGGCAAATCGCCACCGTTGTTGTTGCCACCACTTGACTCACTCGGAAGAAGGAATTAAGGGAAATGGCGATGAAACCGGGTTAGTGGGGACCCCGGTCGAGCCAACCCCTAATGAAGGTGTCTTACCACCGCCCCAACGATCGAACACTCGGTGAAATGACCCAGGAGCTTGGAGACGAGTGACCCCATTCAAAGTCACTCGGTGATGCACCGGTGAGGGGGAAACTCCTCCTCCTGCGGCAAGGTCGGAGGATGTTTGCGGATGACTCCACAACGAATCTAGGAGGCGAAGTGGAGAAAGTACAAACACAAAATAAACAAAGCAAGTTGCCATCAACGAAGCTCAGGCGATTGAGACTGTCTCACCGAGGTGCCAACCGCTCGAAGGCTAATAATGACTGCCGAGGCGATCGAGGCACTGAGGAAAGGAACGGGAGTTAACACTGGCGATGAAAGTTAACATGGGGTTGAGACTCCAATGGATGCCACCACAGAAGACCCTAAGACAGTGACACTTTGTCGAAAGGGAGGTCCAAGCCTCACTTTTGTAGTTGAGGCTGCAGGAGGTAATGAAGGCCAACGGGAGGTTGAGACTTCCGGGGTAAAAAAGAAGCTGAAGTAGAGAACATCCCTCCCTGCTATCATTGATCCATCTCGAAAAGGAGATAAGCGCGCTTCATGATTCCCAGGATAATCGATGTAACCTTTCCGGGATCGGAAGGCGATGAAGAAGCCGAGTCATCCCCATGACAGATCCAAAAGACTCACCGAGGATGTTCCCAAAGACGAGCAAGTCGATCTCAAGACTACTCGTCAAACTTTCAATTTTGATGGTGAGCCACCAATGGAAATCTCATCGTCGTCCGATGACGCTTCGATAAGGCCGAGGACCGATCCACTCAATTGGAGAAACCAGTGAGACCAACGAAGTTGTTGTTGAGACGATTGAGGCTCGGCAAAAGTCGGGTCCACTTCACAAAAGACCCCGGTGAAACAGTCCACGCGAGCTCCCCAAGTGCCGGCAGAGGTTCGACTCAAAAGGAACTTCACGCGCACCTCTCATCATTGAACAAATCCCGGTTGGCCGTGATGATTCCTTTGTAGAATCATTTCCTTTCTCTCTAGAGGTACCTGACCTCCCTGACGAGTCGAAGAGAATGATCTCGCGCGCTTCCACAGACAGATCCTGTTCTCCCATCCGACACCATCGTTCGGTGACTATGACTTTGTGTTGCATGGCGCGTCACCGCAACGGAAGAAACAAATTGAAGTTCGGGAGGTGTTCAAAGCATTATTTCTTGAAATTGAACGGATGGAGAGGCACCAGGCCTCTTTGGACATGAGATCTGGATAATGAGATGATGCCAACCTTATCTGCGACTTGAGAGGCATAATAGTCGAGAATCGGGAATGGTGGCAACAAAGAAGAAACAATGCGTGTGGAACAAGCTAGATATTTGAACATTGTTCAACAAGTCTTTGGTATGGAGAGCCGAGAATCGATGTAAAAACGAAATTGAGAGAACACATTGAGCACATGCATGAAGATCACACTGCCGAGATAAAGCTGCTGCGTGAGCAAAATAAGAGTGATCTCCGGCATATGGAAGAAAACATGGATAGAAAATTCAGCCTTCTCACGGCTGAGATGAAGCTAATTTCGAAGAGAGTCCAACGCTACTCGCTCTCGAATTTCGTGCCGCATACACCGCAGCAGACTCGGCGTAGAACTCGGTTATCGCGAGGCTCGACTTCCCGCTTGCCGCATGTTTCGTGGGTCCCTCTCTCCTTTGATGATGCCAAAAAGGGGGAAGAGGAATACTTTAAAGCGCTAAAGAGATCGAAGAGGAGGAGGAAGCGGTTGTGAAGGGAAAAGCAGTGAGGAAATGTCAAAACAAAAGAAAGGAAAGTCTGTTTGGGGGAAGGATCGAAAGATGTGACCTTAATGATTGCACAAACCCCCAACAAGGTCTTGTCACGGTGATATTATCAAGACAAACTCCAGTGACTCTTCCACTCCAACACTCTGCTATATCTATGGTTGAAAAGAGAAAGACAATTGAGGCGGGGATGGAGGAAGTGGAAGGAAGAATGGATGCCCGAGTTATGAACATCTTGAAACAACATGGAGGCATTCCAGTGAAGCGAGAGATACTTATGCCATCTCGGATGTCGGGACCGAGCCATGATCGAGTTGATGAATTTAAAACGCCGCATCGAAGGATACTTTGCAAACATGTCTATGGCTCAAGCTTGGGACTTATCTTGGGAAAAGGGTCTCACGTTATGTGAAGAAGGCGACAGCGCGAGACTAAGCGATCACTCTGCTGGTCACTCCGCCGGTCAGTCACTTGGAAAGAAGAAGACCCCAAAGACAATACACGCCCAGGTAGTAGAGGAAAAGCAGTGGTGGAGGAAGAGGTTTGGACCCAGGCCTCGCCCAAAAACATGAGTAGTATGTAGATCCAGGCAAGAAAGGAGGGATCTCTTGGGCTGGTCTTGACCAAGTAGCCAATTTGCAAGTGGCTAAAAGCAATGTTGAGTATGTGAAAAGAATAGAAGAAAAAAATAAGAGACAAACTCAGCTATGGGAGGAAAGACAAGAGAGATTAAGAAGAGATGAAGCTGCCCGGAAAGCATATGAAAAGAAGAAAGAAGGCGGTGGAGATGAGAAAAAGAGAAGAAGACCGAGAAGATGACAGAATTGAGGAAGATGAAAGAAGGAGGCAGCGAAGGAGATGAAGTGTTGTTGTCCACCCCTTCATGTATTTTACTATGTAAATACATACTATGTAAGTCTTCTGCAATAAAGCTGTAAATTCTTTATTTTTTTTGATGTAGACAAATGTTTGCTCGATACACCTTGTATGTGATTGTGTAAAAGAACAAGAATGTTATGATCAATAAAAGGATTGATTCTACGCATACATTCTATGTGAATGCACTATCTCAGTATGTATCTTTGCTATTTACATTTTGAATGTTTTAAGTTTTGGCATCATCAAAAAGGGGGAAATTGTTGGGAAATTTATTGTTTAGATTTTGATGAATGCCATGTAAAACTTAGAACAGGAAGTTGGCACCCCATTGTTGTTGTAAAGCGCATTGTAATAATTTAGGGCTGGTCAAGCAGTGAGTTAAGTCAACTATGCCCAAACATGCAAGAAGACAATCGGAGACTAGAAGGAAGACTACGCCGCAAGACAAGTGAGTATGGCAAAGAAGAGAAGACGGGAACTCGATCAAGGAAGGAGCGACTAAGATGCAGGCGAGAGGAGTATCGATCAAGTCAACTCAAGATAAGCCAAGTCTCAAGTTGAAGTGATGAGAAGAGTCATCCAATGATTGGAAGTCGACTCTAAGTCACCTGGGAAAGCAAGGAAATGCGGTCAAGTCGAGATAATGAAAAAGATCCGTTGCATAGAAATCAAGAGAATTATTTAAACAAGTAATATCTCCATGCTACCTTTCTCGAAGTGCTCGATCCCGAAGCGTGCAAAAGGAATAAACCAATGGGAAGCACTACACCGTGTCGAACTACGAAAAGTCAAGAACAATTCATACGACGAAATGGCAATTCCAAGGATCGCAACAAGACAAGCCAACGACCACAAGTGACTTTCAAAAATAAGCCTATCTCTTCAACGGCGATTTTTGAAAGATCACTATAAAAGGTGAGGAATAACTCGAGAAAAGGTTACGTAGGTGATGCAAGTTACATTGACTATACAAGCAAGAAAGAAACATTTTTGTAAACTGAAATATTCTCAAGTTATTAAAAGCTCAATCATCAAGCCTACACTACGAAGAACATCAATCCAACACTCACTGTGAAGGAAAGATAACTTCAATCGAGTTGAAGAGAAATTATGAAGAATCAAGGGTCTACATTCCACGAAGGATTGTAGGAAGGTTCAAGGTTGAACCAAGTCTTGAGCTTTTGGAGGGCTTCGTGATCAAATCCAAAGAGCTTGAGCAAGTGGGCTGTAGTAGCAAGGCAAAATTGCCACTGTGAAGAAGGCGAGTCGTCACGAGAAGCTTGGTGAGTGATCAAGGCGTCTCCCATCGAGTCCCAAAGGATCATGTCATTTGTGTGATCAAGACTTGTATCGGACTGTTACCACTTTGTATCTTCGATCAATACCTAGTGGATTCCTCGGGGAGTTGGAGAAGAGAGGAGTAGAAGAATTACCCCATCTTGAACCTCTATAAAAACTTATCGTGTCATTTACATTTCAAAGACTTTAAATTCTGCATCTTATTTGCTTAACCTTGCGATATATTTGCTATCCAACTGATAATTTCTAAGTACTAAATCAAGCTTTATATCTCTCGCTTAACCATAATTAAGGGTGTTAAGTCTTGGCGATAACAAACCACAGTTGAGCTAATTCGGTCTTACTTGGTGAGTTATTCTATCATCAACACTCGAGTCAGTGCGTTGAGTGACTAACTCTCTTGATTAACTAAATTGGCTGTCCACCCAGACATTTTGTGTAGTATCAACTCTGAACTTTTAAAAGGACTAAATCGAAAAATTTGGTAAGGTTTATTCAACCCCCCCTTCTAAACCTTACACTCACACCCCTTGGGACCTACACCTTCCCATTGACTCTGGGCGACCGAGCCCATCATTGGTTTAGGACCCTATCACAGGGGTCCATTCGGGCATGGAGGGATCTGGCCTCCGCCTTTACGACGCACTTCTTGACTTCCAAGGTCCGAGCCGCACCTAAGGATTCCCTCGTGAACATCAAACAAGGGAAGGACGAGCCCCTGAAAAGCTATATCTCTCGGTTCAATAAGCAAGTTCGAGAGATAGAACTAGTGCCGGATGACGCCATTTTAATTGCAGCCATGGCTGGCCTTGCCCCCGAAACTTGGTTTAACTACTCTATCCATGAATCGGGGGCGACCTCGTACCAAGAATTTCTGGTCCGCGCAGAACGCCATATTTGCGCAGAAGAAGCCGTGGCAAGTAACCGCCCCGAGTACCGGCCAGGGGGCATGAGAAAGGACGGAAGAAAGGAATCAGCAATTGGGCCGGGGTCGGGATTTAGACCATTCTCGGAAAACCCGACCACCGGATTTAAAGCTCGCCAGGAAGCACGAGCCGAAGTTGTCGCGCTGAGGAGTAGACATGTCAAGTGGGTCGGGTCGGGCTGGCCCGGCCCAGGCCCGCATTGGCCCGCCTCTCTGTCGTGCCGGTTTAGCCCAGCCCACTGCCCAGACGGGCCGGGCCGGGCTGAATAATTATATAGAATGTTAGGCCCAGCTCGGCCCACTAGCCCGCCTCTAGTGGGTGGGCCCGGCTCGAACCGGGCCAACGAGCTAGCAAGCTAGCTAGGCCTAACGGCCGGGCTTGGTTTTTTTTTTTTTTTAAACTACAATATAAAAAGTTTTAATAGTTCAAAATGGGTTTAGAATTTGGAGTTGGACAATGGTTTGAAATTGGAAAAGGACATTGCATAGTTGCCAATGTTGTTTTTTTTTTTTAGAGAAGACAGTGGCAAATGTTGGAAAAAACATAAAATGGAAAAGGATTTGGTTTGGACTTTGACATGATGGTGGGAATATTAAATATTAGGACTACTTATTTTTATATTTGATATGTTAAATATTGTATATATATGTTAAATAATATTACTTATTTTATATTTTTATGACTACTTTATAGGCAATGAAATATAAAAAGGACATTATTTTTATTAATAAACAACTTAATTGTATACATTCAACCATAAAATATCATCATTAAGAAAATATAACTCTTTTACAAGCAAGTATTTCTCAATCCGGAATCATTTGCCAATCAAATACAAAATTTTCGGTTTGGCCATATTGATATTCGGAGCGCGGAAAATATTGGGCTTCAAAATCATAGTCTTGTTCTTCTCCAATAGTTGAAGCGCCGGTTGCAATTGTTGTAGTTTCAAATGCCGTCTCGTCATCGGAGTCTTCCTCTAGCAAGGTTTGGAATTTTCCTACACGATGCAACTCCGATTTTCTATATTGTTGATCTAACCAATCTTTCCATAAAATACAAAACTTTATTGATTTTGGGCTTAGACGAGTTCTTTTGTCCGTGATAGTTCTCGCACCTGCACTAAAAGCACTTTCTGAAGCTACTGAAGACATTTGAGATGTTAGTAAATCACGTGCTATACAAGAAAGAATTGGAAAATTTTTTTGCTCGGATTTCCACCATCCTAAAATATCAAAATCGTCACAATCATTTTCTAAGGGAAGTTGTAAGTAATGTGTTAGTTCATATGTTGATCTACTACTTGATGCATTTTTTTGCTTCTTTATGGCATTTAAACAAGCAAATGTTGACCCACTTGATGTATTTGACGATGTAGGTGCATTAGCATTGTTATATTGACGAGATGCAGTAGTAGAATACAACTCTACTAATTTATTAAGCAAATTAGTTATTTCATTTTTTTCCTTTTCTATATTTGTATCCTCAAGTATATACTCATAATATTTTTCAACTAAATACATACAACCTTGTAATTTACATCTAGGATCAAAAACACAACCCAAAACACATATAGAAGGAAGCTTTCCATAATATTTAGTCCATTTTTTTTCCATATTTGCAACAATCTCCATTACATTATCATCATATCTATGGTCACGGAATAATCCAACAATTTTAATCATATTAGGCAACATAATATTTGACGTAGGATAATATATGCCGGACATAACTTTAGTAACTTCCGCAAATACTTGTAAAAGAGGAGCAATCACATTAATAATATCCCAATCACTTTCAATAATGAACACTTTCCCATCATCCCCACACAATTCTTCATTACATAAACATGTAATTATTTTGGAATATGGATGTGCTTCGGTTAACATTCTATAGGTGGAACTCCATCTAATTTCCAAGTCAAGATAAGGAATTTTAAAATCCATTTTTGCCTTTTTGACTAATCGTCTATATCTTTGAGTTCTAGTTGATGCACTCATAATGTGTGATAAACATGTTCTAATTTTATCTATATACGGCTTTACACTAGATAAACCATATTGAACACAAAGATGTAATATATGACAAATACATCGTACATGAAAAAATTTACCTTCACACATAGGGAGCAAATAACCACTTAAATATTCAATTGCTTTTGTATTATTTGTTGCATTATCAAAAGACATAGATAAAATTTTTTCTCCTATATTCCAATAATTACAAGTGTCCATTATAGCTTGATAAATATGAAGGCCGGTGTGAGGATGATTAAGAACCGAAAAATCAATTATTCTTTTTTCTAGGAAAAAATTTTCGTCAATCCAATGAGCGGTTACACAAATATAATGCAAGTTTCCCTACCCTCCACATATCACAAGTAAAAGATATTTTTGAAGTTAAAGTCGAAAAATTATGTTTTAATTCAATTATTTCTTGTTCATATTGTTTATAGCCATCTTTATAACATGTATTGCGTGAGACACGTTTGAACTGTGGTTGACAACCTCTTAACATAAAAGTTTCAAATTTATAATTTTCCGCAAATTTAAAAGGAAGTTCGGCATGAACCACTAATTTTGCAAGTTCTAATCTCATTTGTTCTTGTTTATAAACAAAATTACTAATTGTACCACTTGTAGTTTGATGCAAAATTTGTTGTCTACTACTTCCACTAGATGGTTCGTCACTATCCCAACCCGGGTGTATTTTACCTAAATGTCTACTTAATGTTCCCGTACCACTACCTTTTAAAAATTTAAATTCTTTTTTGCAAAAATTACATGTAGCTTTATTTTGTTCACTATTTAATGTAAAAAAATTACAAACTTTACTAGTCTTATTTCTACATGGAGGTTTATTACTAGATGGCAATTCTATATTATCATCTAAGTCAATTGGTGGTTGTGTGTTATCATAATCATCAATTAATTCATTTTCTTCATCTATTGTTTGGGAATATGGTTGTCTTAGTCTTGTAGTAGTATACAGTGGAGGATCACAAATAGGAGAGCTTGCAATAGGAGAAGTAGTAGGTGTTTGATGAGGTGAAGGGGAAGGAGAAGAGGAAGATGATGGCCTTCCTAAAAATCTTTTCATTTTGAATTCAATAATATAATTAAGCAAAAAATAATGACAATAATATAATTAAAAGTAAAATACAAATAGAGTCACAAAATAATATAAATATAAAATGCTACTAAATTAAAAGATTAAGGAAAGATGGTACCAAACAATGTCGAATTCTTCAAAGGTAATTATCGAAAATTGAGAGAGTTCCAACTTGAGGGTCTTCTAACTTCAATTTCCAAAACACAATTACACTTTGAATAAGTATCAATATTTTCTTGCTTGAAAGTTGAAATTTGAGAAAAGATGAGAGAAGATAATAATTTTGGTGGAGATAAAATTTCAATTTCAATAGTATTTATAGAAAAAAATTCAGATTTTCTTTTTTTTTAATAATGCAACGGTAGTATTACCGTTGCATTAACATAATTTACATTTTACAAAAAGTGAAAGTTGCATACTTGTAGTGGGCATCAATTCATGTCCAACCTTTGCCCAGCTTGGGACTAAAAATGAAAGTTACCGTTGGGCTTGGGGAGTTGGGTTTGGGCAATTAAAAAAAAAAAAAAATTAGTTGTGTTCCAACCGAACCTTAGCGGGCCCGAGCCGGGTGCATGGAACTGATCGGGCACAGGCTCTGGCGAGCTGGCAGGCGGGCCATTTTTTTTTTTTTTTTTTTTTTTTGAGCCCAATAGGGGCCCATACCATACATCCAAAACCGGCCAGGGGACACCAACACTATTCATGTGTCGGAACTGGCCCGGACTGCCTAAAGTGGGCTGGCTCGAATCGAACGGGCCGCCCGGCCCACTGACATGTCTTGAGGAGTACTTTGACCCACACTCCATCGGACCATATGGAATGAAGTCTGGTCCGAATTTATTACCACCGGCTCGGCCTTTGAAGGTTGAGCCGACAAAATTAGATTCACGTCGATATTGTGCCTATCATAAATCAATAGGTCATGATACCGATGAGTGCCGAGACCTAATCAGAGAAATTATGTGTATTGTTCGGCAAGGCAGTCTCAAAAGATACGTTCATGAATTACCGCCCCCACCGGCACTGACTCAAGGTGTCAACTCGGAGCGCGTAACCAATCCAGCTCTCATGTCGCCACCACCGGCCGAGAACCAGGGTAGGGAGATCCTCATGATGTCGAGTGTGAATCGAATCAACACTAACACAGCCGAAGATAGCCGCTCCAACAGGAAAAGAAAGGCTGATGTCAGACAGGCCGCCCACGCCGAAAAGCAAGTCCGGGTGGCGGAAATCAAGGAAGGCCAACCCACCGGCCATTTTGTGTTCTCGGATGTGGATGCCGACCAGGTGGTCCACCCTCATTCTGACCCCCTGGTCATTACTGCACCAATTTTGGGTATTCCAGTTCATAGAATTTTGATCGACTCTGGCAGCTACTCATCGGTCATTTACGTCCGAGCCTTTCGAAGATTGAACGTGGACGATAGCTATATACGTCCATGCAACGACAGCATTCTGGGGTTTGGAGGAGGAAGAATAGTCCCGCTCGGGAAGTTGACTTGCCCATCCAAATGGGACAAGGGTTGCATAAGCGGACCGTCATGACAACATTTAAAATAATCAACGCCAATTCGGAGTACAATGCTATCATTGGGAGGCCATTGCTTTATCATATAAAAGCAGTCGTTTCAATATATCATTTTTGTATAAAATTCCTAACATCTGATGGCAAGGCCATACATAAGGGGAATCAAAGGGAGTCACGAGAATGCTCTCTCAAACTCCGACCGGTGGAGATTAACGTGATGGAACGAGGAGAAACCAGTGGGACCATGCAAGGCGATCCCCAGCCAAAAGAGGAGCCCTGGCGGAAAGTGGTGATTGTTCAAAGGACAATCCAGTGTCGTCGACACGGGAAGGAACCGATGATGGAAGAAAGCGGCCGCGACAAGAACGAAGTCGGCCATGAAGATGAGTTGCCCTGCAGATCAAAGAGGGCGAGCAAGAAAAGAAAACGGGCGGAACAGTAGAACAGTTGATACAATCAATGTTGGAAGGCCAAACGAGGGGGCCAATTACGTATTGGTCATGACCTCCCGAGAACCATATCGAACCGAGGGTGATTGAGTTTTGGGAAATAATCTTGACGCGTCTTCGCATGGAATCATGCGGCACATGCCCGGAATTGACCCTAAGCATGTATGACACCGCTTTAATATTGATCTAACGTTCGCCCAGATTATCGAAAAAGCGCAAACTCGGCCCCGACAGACAAGCAAAGACTTTCGAGGCGAGGTTAACAAGTTGCTAGATAATCAATTTATCCGGGAAGCTCTCTATCCCCGATGGGTTGCCAATCCTATTTTGGTAAGCGTGCTTGATGGCGCGTGCGTGGATTTCACCGACACGAATAAGGCATGCCCTAAGGACAGTTATCCATTACCAAACATTGACTATATGGTAGATGCCACGGCGGGACACGAGCTGATGAGCTTCATGGATGCATACTCGGGTTACAACCAAATACAAATGCACCCAGATGACGAAGAAAATACATCATTCTTCTCTGCTCGTGGAATTTTTATTCTGAGGATGATGCCCTTCGGGTTGAAGAACGATGGTGCGACCTACCAAAGGTTAGTAAATAAGATGTTTGAGAAAATGATAGGTCGTACTATGGAAGTCTATGTAGATGACATGTTGGTGAAATCACTGTATATATATGATCATCTAAACGATCTTAATAAAATGTTTGTTGTTTTGAGAGAGTACAAGATGATGTTAAACCCGAGAAAGTGTACGTTTGGGGTCGGCTCGGGTAAATTTTTGGGGTATATGGTCAGCCAAAGGGGAATCGAAGCTAACCCAGACAAAATAAAAGCCGTCATCAAGAAACAAGATTTTGTCTCTTTTTCCTATGAGAAAACCCAGTCAACAATATGAAGAAATAGAGTAAAAAAAAATTGATATGTTTTCTCTTCAAAAAGAACAGCCACTAAAGTGATAAAAATTGAAACAAAGTGTTTGATCTTTTTATTGTACAAGGACCGGTCAACAAGTTGAAGAATGTTCAAGTGAAAGCTAAGTGATGGAGAACAAAAAGTGAATGACAAACCCCCTACAAAACCCCTCAAAATCTGCCAACACTATATCCAAATAAAAGAGATGTTGTCTCATTTGTCACCAAGTAGTGGGCTAATTTGTGTGGTAAAAATGAGGGCTTCATCATCATATATGAAAGATATTTTGAGTTAATAAAAAAAATAGTGTAAATAAAGTATATGACCCGTTGTAGAAAAATGGGTAGAATATATGGATCAAATACAAGAAATGGATGGTGAAGATTAGTGGTTTGTCAAGTCCCAAAATCCTAAAATCATTTCTTAATAAATATGACTCTAATTAAAATCATACTAATATTAGAAAAGTCTAATAAATGTGAGTCAATCCAACTAGGGTAATAAATCAAATGGACCGAATTATAGAATTGCTAACAAAATAAAAAGATTAATAAACTAAATTCACACCAAATGAACTCAAATATTTAAAATATTTATTATTTAATACATTACATTATAATACTATTCTAGGGTCTCATAAATAACATTGAAATTAAACAACATAATAACATATAAAACAATATGGAAACAAAAAGATCGGAAAAAATGTAAAGATGTCAAAAAAATATACATGAGTGTAAAAAAATTAAAAAAACAATCGACGGGAGCATACAAAAGTGATATGAGCATATATTGTCTCATTTTTCCAGAAAAGTAGGATATGCCTGTGTAACAATCGGGGACTATACCAAAAGAACTATTTTTCCTGGGCTTTTTCCCTTTGGGCTTTACATCTGCATCGCCACTCATGGACTTCCGACCACTGCAAGTGGATTTCATGCCTTCCCCCACACTTGAACCCAGAACCTCCGGAACCCAGGACCTCCTGGCTAAAGTCTTTAGTTCTTAGAGTGTGTATGGGAAGGCATGAAACCCGCTTCCAGGGGTGGGAAGTCAATGAGTGGTGACGTGGATGAAAAGCCCAAAGAAAAAAGCAAAAGCCTGTTTGAGATAGCCCGCCATCGTTACAGTCTACCGCCAATTTCTCTATAATAAAATATTAACACGAATATGGAACAAAACACATATACAATAAACACCCCTCACGTGGTAGCCTAGTAGAGTATGGTTGGTTCTTGAAGCCAGATGTCTCCAATTCAAACTCCCACCTCAGGCTTGCCCAGTGTTGTTTATCTGGTTGGCGTGGTTTGCAGACCACTGCATCAAGCCCGTAAGTTTACCTAATGCGTACTAATTTGGGGATTACTAAAATTTGGGGACATTTAATTCGATTTCTGCCGAAAAATTCTAATTTCACCAGAAATTGTTGGTATTAACCAGAATGTTGATGATACGAATACCAAATTTGGGTAATTTTTCAATGTAAAAGGAAAAATGTCATGTGTACGCAAATGTCATATATAAGTCTGACAAAAATAAAAATGACAAGTAAGCATTGACGGAGATCTTAGCTAAATTATTGGGGACCCATATGTTGAATTATATAAACTTGTTTTATGTTTAATTGTGGTAGATGAGTTTGGTAGTTGAGTTTAAGTTGTTGGTATGGTAGGTGAATGTGGTAGATGGAAATAAAAGATAATCATTGGATTAAGGTTGGTGAGAATCAATCTTAACCATTGATCTAGATGAAGTTTTAGTATAAATATGTGGTGTTGTTGGTTCATTTTGTATCAAGTTAAGAAAGAAAAACAAGTGAGTGAGAAGCAAAGCTTCTAAGTAATATTTGAGTTTAAGTGAAGTTGTGGTGAGGTGTGTCTTGTAATATTTGAGTGATCAATAAAATTATGTTTTTTGAGAGGTAAATTTCCAATAAAGTGGCATCAGAGCCACGGTTGTAAAATCTCGTGAAATTCTAAGTATGCTCTGTGGTTGCAGCTTTGACTGATCTTCCACATCATAAAAAAAAAATTCTTGAGATTTTATACATAGTGAGATCAGGTTGAGAGTATTGAGTTAACTCATAGAGTTGACCAAGTCAAGTTTATAGTTGACCGCGAGTTGACCAAGGGTTGACCGTTGACCAAGTAAAAAAAATTTCCAAGATTTTTTTTTCCAGTCCATTTGTTAGTCAGAATCTTCAATTCACATGGCGAGTGTGGCATCATTCCAAGTTCCACAACTTAAGGAAACGACTTTGGCGGAGTATCAAAATGAAGGCACTTCTCGGAGCACATGACGTATGGGAAGTCGTGGAAAAAGGTTATGAAGAAACTAAAGACGAGTCAACACTATCCTCTACAGAAAAGGATAGTTTAAAGGACTCGAGAAAGAAAGACAAGAAGGCTCTCTTCCTCATCTACCAAGCTTTAGATGATGATGGCTTTGAGAAAATCTCAAGTGCTACCTCTGCTAAACATGTGTGGGATAAGCTCCAAGTCTCTTACAAGGGAGAAGAGAAAGTTAAAAAGGTACGACTACAAACATTGAGAAGAGAGTTTAATTCACTACAAATGAAAGAAGGTGAACTTGTTTCTGATTACTTTTCTAGAGTTTTGACCGTTTCTAATCAACTAAAAAGAAATGGTGAAAAACTAGAAGATGTTGTCATTATGGAGAAAATTTTACGATCTTTGGATGCAAATTTTGATAGTATTACAACTTTCATCGAGGAAACTAAAGACCTCGAAACTATGACAATTGAACAACTTCTTGGTTCACTGCAAGCCCATGAAGAAAAGAAGAAGAAAAAGGGTGTTGCAGATCAACTTCTTAAGACAAGTCCAAAGAAACCAAGAATGAAGAAAACTTCCACAATAACAGAAGTCAACGTGGAAGAGGTCGTGGACAAGGAAGAGGTCGTGGCCGTGGACGAGGTTGGAATTCAAATAATAATTTCAACAACAACTATATGCAAGGAGAAAGTTCCACAAGAGGCCGTGGAAGAGGAAATTCATACTCGATGTATGATAAATCTCAAGTTCAATGTTATAATTGTCAAAAGTTTGGTCATTACGCCAGAGATTGTTGAAATCCCAATACTCGAGTTAATGAGAGAGCCAATTTGGTGGAAGAAAAGAAAGAAGATGGTGCTAATGTTTTGCTTCTAGCACGAAACGATAACGGTGAAGGTCAAGATGACACATGGTACCTAGATACAGGTGCTAGCAATCATATGTGTGGGAGACGAACAATGTTCGTAGAACTTGATGAATCTGTAAGTGGCAATGTCTCTTTCGGTGATGATTCTAAAGTAGCCATAAAAGAAAAAGGTACAATCCTTATTCGCTTGAAAGATGGGAGGCATCAATTTATTTCTAATGTTTATTATGTACCCACCATGGAAACAAATATTTTGAGTCCGAGACAACTCTTAGAGAAAGGTTATGATATTCATTTGAAAGACAATAACCTTTCTATAAGAGACAATATGAATAACTTGATTGCCAGGGTACCCATGTCAAGAAATAGAATGTTTCTGCTCAACATTCAAACTGATGTAGCAAAGTGTCTCAAGATGTGCCATAAAGATTCATCATGGTTGTGGCATCTAAGATTTGGACATCTCAACTTTGGAGGACTCGAGTTACTATCCAAGAAGAATATGGTGAGAGGTTTACCTTATATCAGCCATCCTGATCAGCTTTGTGAAGGATGTTTACTTGGGAAGCAATTGTGCAAAGCTTTCCAAAAGAGTCAAACTCCAGATCTCAAAAGCCACTTGAGCTCATACATGCTGATGTTTGTGGTCCTATCAAGCCAAATTCATTCGGTAAAAGTAATTACTTTCTATTATTCATTGATGATTTTTCAAGAAAAACTTGGGTTTATTTCTTGAAGCAGAAGTCAGAAGTGTTTGAAGCATTCAAAAAGTTTAAGGCGGCAGTGGAGAAAAAAAGTGGTCTTCACATTAAAGCCATGAGAACTGATCGAGGAGGAGAATTCACTTCGAATGAATTCCAAGAGTTTTGTGAAGCAAATGGAATTCGACGACCACTTACTGTTCCCAGATCCCCCCAACAGAATGGAGTTGCAGAAAGAAAAAATCGAACCATTCTCAACATGGTACGAAGTATGCTCAAAAGCAAGAAAATGCCAAAGGAGTTCGGGCGGAAGGCGGGCGTGTGCGGTTTATCGTCAAATCGCTCACCAACAAGAAGGTGTGGGGCAAGACACCACAAGCAAGCATGGAATGGGAGAAAGCCTGGTATTTCTCATTTAAGAGTTTTTGGAAGCATAGCTCATGTACATGTACGGATGAACAAAGAAGCAAGTTGGATGATAAAAGCGAGAAGTTCATCTTCATCGGCTACGACAATAACTCCAAAGGCTACAAACTATATAACCCCATCAATGGGAAGATAATCACCAGTCGAGATGTTATCTTTGATGAAGAAGGTGAATGGGATTGGGGTACACATGCCAAAGATTACAACTTCGTTCCTGAATTTGAAGATGATGAACAAGTAATTGTTGAGCAATCAGGAGAAGAACCCATTACACCACCAACATCACCATCATTTTCACCATCACCACCATCTTTCCTAGTTGAGAGAAATGAAGAGCGTACAAGAAGCCTGGGAGAGCTCTATGAGGTAACTGATAAGCTCGAAAACCTTACCCTATTTTGTCTGTTCGCAGATTGTGAGCGATGAACTTTGAAGAAGCTACTCAAAATAAGAAATGGGGAGATGCAATGGATGAAGAAATTAAATCCATCAAGAAAAATGACACTTGGGAGCTTGCTCAACTTCCCAAAGGTCATAAAGCAATCGGTGTAAAATGGGTGTACAAGGTGAAAAAGAATGCCAAAGGAGAAGTTGAATGATACAAGGCGAGGCTTGTTGCAAAAGGTTATAGTCAAAGAGCTGGCATTGACTATGATGAGGTATTTGCTCTGTTGCACGTTTAGAAACCATAAGACTAATAATTTCTTTGGCAGCCCAAAATAAGTGGAAAATACATCGATGGATGTAAAGTCAGCATTCCTTAATGGAGATCTTGGAGGAAGAAGTCTACACTGAACAAACAAATGGGCTATGTGGTTGAAGGACAAGAAGATAAAGTCTTGAAGTTAAAGAAAGCTCTCTATGGATTGAAACAAGCACCGAGAGCATGGAATAGTAGAATTGACAAATACTTGCAAGAGAAAGGCTTCACAAAATGTCCATACGAACATGCTCTTTACATCAAGAACAAGGATAATGATGTTTTAATTGTTTGCTTGTACGTTGATGATTTGATTTTTACAGTGAACAACATAGGCTTGTTCCAAGAATTCAAGAAGGCAATGACAAAAGAGTTCGAAATGACTGACATTGGGTTTGGCTCACTACCTCGGAATCGAAATCAAGAAAAAGAATGATGGGATTTTTATCTCACAAGAAGGCTACACAAAAGAGATCCTGAAGAAGTTTAAGATGGATGATTGCAATCCAATAAACACACCAGTAGAATGTGGATTGAAATTGTGCAAGGATGATGAAGCAAATAAAGTGGATCCAACACTGTTCAAAATCCTAGTTGGATGTTTGAGGTACTTAACTTGTACAAGGCCTGATATTCTTTACGCAGTTGGACTTGTAAGCCGCTATATGGAAAATTCAACCACCACACATTTCAAGGCAGCCAAGAGAATTCTTCGTTACCTAAAAGGTACAATCAACTTTGGTCTGCTTTATTCGAGTTTCTAATGATTATAAGCTAGTTGATACGATGATAGTGATTGGTGAGATATCGATGATCGAAAAAGTACAATCGGCTTCACATTTTTCATGGGAGATACTGCTTTCACTTGGGCATCGAAGAAACAACCAATAGTCACTCTTTCAACACGTGAAGCTGAGTATGTGGCAGCTACATCATGTGTTAGTCATGCAATATGGCTAAGAAATTTGTTAAAAGAATTAAGCATGTCACAAGAAGATCCAACAGAGATTTATGTTGATAACAAGTCAACAATAGCTTTGGCCAAGAATCCGGTATTTCATAATCGGAGCAAGCATATTGATACTCGATACCATTATATCAGAGAATGCATTGCCAGAGAAGAAGTTCAAGTGAAGTACGTGAAGTCGCAAGATCAAGTTGCTGATATCTTTACCAAATTAACCATTGAAGTATGAAGACTTTGCAAGATTGAGAAGTTCACTTGGGATTATAAAATAAGTTTAAAGGGGAGTGTTGAATTATATAAACTTATTTTATGTTTAATTGTGGTAGATGAGTTTGGTAGTTGAGTTTAAGTTGTTGGTATGGTAGGTGAATGTGGTAGATGGAAATAAAAGATAACCATTGGATTAAGGTTGGTGAGAATCAATCTTAACCATTGCTCTAGATGAAGTTTTAGTATAAATAGGTGGTGTTGTTGGTTCATTTTATATCAAGTTAAGAAAGAAAAACAAGTGAGTGAGAAGCAAAGCTTCTAAGTAATATTTGAGTTTAAGTGAAATTGTGGTGAGGTGTGTCTTGTAATATTTGAGTGATCAATAAAATTATGTTTTTTGAGAGGTAAATTTCCAATACCATATTCGATTTCAGGTTCTGCTTACATGTCATTTACATTTAATTTTTTATTTTTATTTTCTCAAATTTAAATAAACAACCGACGAATACTTGACAACTTCCCTTATAAATTGAAGAAATCCTCAATTTGTTATCCGTTCATCAATATTTCTGTCTGAATCAATAGTCTCCGGTGAAATTAGAACTTTCAGATGAAAATCGGACCAAATGTCCTAAATTTTTAAAGTTACTGAACTAAAATCAAATTCTGACAACTTAACGGACAAAAAGTCTAAATAGGCCAATTTTTCGGACCAATTTTACAATTTTTTCTTTTTAAAAAATATAATGCTATCACACAAATCTCATAATATAAATAGGTTCAAGTCAGATAAGATATGTTCCTATCACATTAGGATATGGGTCGGGTAGAATTACATTAATAAGAAATCAAAAATTAAAAATGCACGATATATAACTGCAATCCACAATATTATTCATACAATCAGCTGATTGAATAAACCTCGAAATTCAAAATAATTTTTGAGTTATATTCATACAACCAGATTGAGTTAACCATGAAATTCAAAATATTTTTTGAGTTATAATACAAAAAGTGAAAATGAACGTCTCTCACAAAGCTCAAAAACAAAAATTAGATGCAAATATATCATAAAACTATTCTCCCAAGAAACCACATTGTGGTAACTCAATGGGATTATGATTTGTGGATTATAATCAGATTAAATGAACCAAGAAATTTGAAATTCGAACAATTCCACGTAAAGTTCCATGGGTCTATATATATACACCAGGCTCCATCCTTGGCTTTTACAGAAAACTAGATAAAAATTACTCTTATTTAGATAATATATAACCCACAAATTAAAGAGAAAATGAGAATGAATTCGATTTATTTGGTTACTATAGTCATGACAATATTTGTGGCAGGGGTTTATTCAGATAGTCATCGTGATTGCTTATTAAAATGTAATTTAGAATGTTTGTTTTCAGTAAAACCATTTTGTGTGCAAGACTGCATGGAGGAATGCCTTCCAGGCCTTAAAGCCCAATTGCAATGCGCATCTGGATGTGCACATGCCAAGTGCAAAAGTTTCACCTCAGGTAATATCAGATAAATAAATAGATATATTGGACATTACAAAAACACCCCAAATGTTTGGGCTAATTATTAAAAAAACCAGAGTTCTTTGAAAATTACAAAAAACCTCAAGGTTTGATTTTATCTTACATTTTTCTCGATGATTTTCGGAAATATTTCAAAAAACCCGTGATATTTACAACAATATTACATTATTTAAGACAAAAAGAAACTTGATGGGGTCTTTTTATAGTTTTAAAACATGTCTGGGTATTTTTGTAATTAACCCAGACCTCCAGGGTGTTTTTATAATTATCCCTAAATATATACACGTGTGTGTGTCTTTTTTCAAAAATCGTCAAAATGGAGGAGTATGTTTATATTTTTTTAGCTAACTCTCAATTTATGGTTATGAACAATGACGAGGGCCTGGTGGAGACTGTCGCCCTCCTCAACTTCATAAACTTTAGGGATAATTGTTGGAATTGGTTTTATTAAATTAGGTTTTGACCCGATTTTGATCAATTATTTAAGTAGGGTCATTTATTCAAAGTATGAAATAAATGAGATAAACGTAATCTACACCGCGGGTACATGAATTTAGCATTTTGAATTTCTCAAAACCAATATCGGGTAAATGAGAAATAAATGCATAAAGTTGGTCACTTAAAATACTTTTATATATGGAATGTAAAAGGGTGAGAATATGGAAAGCCATATCCCACATAAGAAACATAGTAAATATTTGACTAGTTAATAAAGAACTTCACCACTAATAAGGAATAATCAAGTGGAACTCATTAAGGTACACCCTAGTGGACCAAGTCAATTTTGACTAGCCTTTGGCTAGCTCAAAAGGCACCGAGGACGGTGCGGAGAATCGTCCGAGCCGGAGCGTGGGCCCGGGCCCGCGCACGTCGCACATAGTCGCATTGGGCGCACTTTGCACTTTACATCAAATTCGAATTTCCTGCTTCATTTTTTCTGCATAACTTTGTCAAGAGAGTTCAAAAACATCTTAGCGTTCGCTGTACTTGCGATTTGTAGTGCAACTATTGCCGAATTCCGTAAGCACCGTGAGCGGGGCAATCTCGTCTTAAATAGAAAGAGTCCAACTCTTGCCTCGACATTTCGATTTATATCGTTACTCTGCTCGATTGTTTTTTCCAGCCATTCGGTATACACCAACCTGTTTTTCCCAACAATAATTACAAAAATTACCTAAAGATGTGGGCCAATTACGAAAAGACTTAGATATGTTTCACAATTACAAAAAAATCTCATCAGATTTGTTTTTATCTTCAATTTAAGGAGATAATTGTAAATTTCTATAAATATCAGGAAAGTTTTTGAAATCTTTTTTTGCTTATAATATAGGGGGTAAGTACGACAGAATCAAAACTTCAAAAGTTTTTTTTTTTTTTTTTTTTAATTTTTAAAAATCTCTGGGTTATTATATCGCAAAAGTACAATTATATGAATTTTGGGAACTCGACATAATCCAACTGCATATTGTCATCCAACAATATTAACTTACGAATTTCCCCCTTGTATATTTTTGTCCCCTTAAATTCATCCTAAAGAAATATAGATAGTTTATGTTTATTTATTTATTATTTTAAAAGAACTCATTTTTTGTTTTACAGATGGTCCTAAATTTAAAGGATGCCTGCAACAGTGCTCTAATGACTGCACCATCAACAAATAGGATTAGTTAATTTTTTTCCTTATTCTTTTATGTTTCTTGGTCTGGATGAATTAATGTATAATAAGGCTGAACGATTTCCGTAATTGTTCCCAAGTAAGAAACATAATACTTTAATTGGGTCCATGTATAGTATTTGCTTTGGGTCGACTCGGCCTAATAAGCCCAGTCTTTTTCAGGTTTGCAAATTCATGGCCCATTCTATCCTTATCGCCGGGCCGGCCGGGCTCAAATCTTTTACATCTAAATTTGCAATACTTAAAAATGCTAAATCCGCGATTAGGATGTGTTATACGTGAAATAATACTACATAACCCAACTTGCGTAAACAAACCACATGTACATTTACGGGATATCCCCAATCATAGAATTTAATGGAATTAAATAGAATTTACAATTCTATAACATTTCAGATGTCCTTAATTTGGATTTTTATGGAACCCATCAAATCTTGAGGTCCTCAACTTGTATTTTAATGGATTGCACGAAAATCCAGTATCCTCAAACATTCAAGGAATTCCATGAAATTCTTTTATAAATGGATTTTGGCGTATTCTGGTAGAATTATAAGCTAAATTTATGAAGGATAAATTCTGATCCACCCCCCTTTGAATTCAAATTCCATTTTTCAATAATAATATATATATATAAAAACTTTTACTAAAAAGCAAAAGAAAAAAATATGAACCAGGTTATGCGGTCGCTAGTTTCCGGTTTTTTGTCCTGTTTAATAGGGTGGCAACGATTTTTTTGCCACATGGTTTGAATACATAATCAGTTCCCATTTAAACCAGTCGAACCAGTTGGTCTAGTTCGTTTCACAACATTGACTCCAATTGCATTACATCAATCTTCAATCTTAATTATGATTCTTGCAATTTTAGAAAGAAAAAAAAAGAAAGTTATGAGTCAACAAGTACATTGATTCTTCTTCTTGGTCTCCAGTCGACTTCTGCAATCTTCAACTTGGCTGCTTCATTTCAGCTCTATAGACCCTATCTATTACATAATTGAATTTACAACAGAATTGGGATACTAACTTCCTAATGTAAGTTTTAGATAGCATCATCAAAGTCTATACAATAAATTTTCCCAACATAGTTAAATTTTGACTTCCCGTTATTTTATTCAATTTGACACCCTGGAATAACAATTAGTATGACTACTCGACATATTAATCAGTTTGACTTTCCGGTATAACAATTATCTTGACTTCCTGGTAGTAATCAATATGACTTCCTGGTATGATATATTAATCAGTTTGATTTCATGGTATAATAATTAGTATGACTACCCGACATATTAATCGGTTTGACTTCTCGGTATAACAATTATTATGACTTCTCGGTATGTTAATCAATATGACTTCCTGGTATGATATATTAATCAGTTTGACTTCACGGTATAACAATTAGTATGACTTCATGGTATATTAATTAGTATGACTTCCCGATATAAAAATCATTATGACTTATCGGTATTTTAATCAATATGGCTTCATTGTATAACAGTGGACCAAGTCAAAGTATGGTTAAGTTATGGAGTGTGGTTAGATAAGTGTAGAAAAGAGTTTTTTTTTTTAAAGTGTGAGTAAAAAAAGCGTTTTTATTATTAAAGTATATTTTGAAAATTCTCCCTTTGTATAATAGGCTTATGTATAGAGCTGCAATCGAACTGATCTGAGCAGAGCTTTTGAGTGTTTGAGTTTGGCTCGTTTATTATCGAGTCGAACTCGAGCCTGAATTTATCGAATATATTGATGGCTCACGAACTTTTTCGAGCTTAATGGAGCCTAAACGAGCTTAATAAATATTAATTATAAATTAAATTATTCTTCAATTTATTACAAAAATAAAATTGTATATATTTAAAATGCATAATATATTTACTAAAACTTATAATTTTATTCAAACAAATAAGTTTATTGAAAAAAATTTATATTATCATAAATAAAAATATGAAAAACTAAAATTAAAGTCAAATTATTAGTTTAATTTATACGGGCTTACTATCGAGCCTATTCACGAGCTTACTAACGAGCCTATTCACGAGCTAACGAACTGAATATCTCTAAATTTGAGAATGGTTTGTTTATTTTAACGACCCTCATTAAATGAACTCGAACGAGCTTTTATCGAATCGAGCTGCGGATAACTCACGAACGGCTTAGTTCATTTGCAGCCCTACTTATGTACCATTAAGGCCTGTTAGGCTGGATAATAATTACCTTACTGGGCCTTATTGAACTATAAATATTGTTCGGGTCTTTATTAGTTGGGTGAGCCCCTCAATTATATATCTACTTTTAGTGTTAATTTATGATTTTTTTTGGAGGAAAATTAATCTATGATTTATAAACAAGACATGTTATATCTAGAAATAAATGAAAATATGGCTTATGATCGTAAACGATGGCGCGATATAATCCGTATAGCCGACCCCACATAGTGGGATTAAGGCTTAGTTTGTTGTTGTTGTTGTATTTATAATAAAGAGTTATGGACACATTTACCCAATATTATGGAAAAATGACACTTTTTACGTTCCTAGACTTTTCTCCAGACTTTTTTACGCTCCCGAATGTATTTCGGATATTTTTATGCACCCGCCAATTTTTCTGGATTTTTTTTATGTGGTTGTTACAAGATTGTTTGTGAGGCCCCGAATTTTAACAACGTGAGATACGGTTTTATGTAGTGATTATTTATTCGGCTATGTATCACAAACCTATTATTAATGAAACGCGACTCTACTTTTATTTATTTCTTCCAACGTCAATTATGCATTTCGCATTTTTGGAGCTTAGCAATTTTATATTCTCCTCTAGTATTTATGCTTGATCGAATGACTATGACTTTAGAAATATTAGACCCTTGAAAATTTAGGAGTACATTTGGATCCTTATCCAAATATTTTATAATATTCTATAATTCATCCCAACCAACTTCCAATTTATTTTTCGATTACACATTTCTTATTTCACATCTTTATTTTAAATTTCTTAATATTGAATTATGGATATTTATACATTTATTTTTTCCCTCAATTTTATAAAGAAAAGAAACCAAATATTTTTTTCCCCTAATTTTCGAAATTACCACTTTAAATGGGGAAAATAACTCAATTTTTCTTCTATCACAATTTTATCATTTTGTATCTCCCAACTAAATTATTATTGGACAAAAAAATAAATAAAATTTTGATAGTTTCATTTCTATTTTATTTTATGTCTTCCAAGCCTACAACTAAAAATCTTCCTACAAATCCGACTAACCCCTTCGTCAAACAAATGAATTTTAAATTTCCCTCTAAAACCTAGCTTTTGGCTTCATGTCCTTAATAAAGAAAGCTAGTTATCTTTTTTTTACCCTAAACCCCTAATTATTCCCATTAACTATCATTAATCTCCCAAGCAAAAAAAATCCTCTCCCTTCTCTCTAAACATTCTCCTACTTCTCTCTACAAAATTCTTTATATCTTCAAACAATCTTCATATATTCAAACACACATTCTTCAAATGTTCAAACAATCTTCATATCTTCAAAACACACATTCTTCAAATCTTCAAACAATCTTCATATCTTCAAAACACACATTCTTCATATATTCAAACAATCTTCATATCTTCAAACATTTCTTCATATCTTCAAACAAACCTCCTTCATATCTCCAAACATTTCTTTATATCTTCAAACACACCTCCCTCATATCTTCAAACACTTCTTCATATCTTCAAACACACTTTCTTCATATCTTCAAGAATAATTTCTTCAAATCCTCAAACACTTTCTTCTTTCTTCAAACACTTAACAAAAACACAAGAACTCTTCTTACTTCTTTATTTTCGAAACTATCACAACTACAATGTAAGGAATTTTCTTGTTCAATCCATTTTGATATTTCTAACTCATCCTCTTCACTTCTTAACCTAAGTTTGATTTTTGGTTTGAGGTACACTTAGAAGACAACTTGAAAATAATAGAGACTTGGAACCATCTTGACTAGACCTCAAGAAATTGTGAAGGAATTTGGACTAGAAGGTAAAAAATGGGATTTTTAGTACATTTTCTTCTTCTCTTCTATTTTCCAAAATTTTGATACTCCATTTTCATTTTTGGACTTTTAGGGCCTGGCCTTAAGAGTTGTTTTAAGAGTGAGCAAAGAGACCCATTTTGAGACCTCTACTAGTATTATTTCATCTACTACACAAAGTAAGTGTAGTTTTACCAATATTCTTCACCTCTTTCGTCTTTGCTTAAATTTTTAACTTCATTTCCTAACTCGTACATTTTTTTTGGTATTCCTTGACCTAGGGGGCTGACCTAAGTCACTTCTCCTTCAAGAGTGATTTATTTCATCTTTCACCAACAAGTTCATTTTTAAGGTGGGTGGAAAAATCCTTTCAACTTCTTGGTGTTTTACTTAAAAATACATGTAGTATTTTGATTTTGAGCACTTGAGATATATATTATGTATTGCATGCTATTTTCTTGTATCAAGTTGGAAAAATTCTCAAGTGTTGTTGAAAAATGCGATTTATCGAAAAATATGGCATACATGTACACTTTTATTGTTATACTTGATGAAATTTTGTATGAGAAGGATATGTATGTGTATGACTCTTGAAATCTATGTTTTGAATGATTTATAACCTGGACAATTCGAGCATAATTGATTAAATTTCAACTTTTGGACTTAAAATACAAAAATGGAAAGTTGGTGGACTTAATTGCAAGAAAATAAAACTTAAGGGACCCCTCTGTAATTTTAGATTTTTGGGACTGAACTCAGGTTCAAAAATTATGTTTTGAAATTTTAATAAAGTTTTAAGAGTTTTTAGATAAATAAAATCAACCCTTAAAAGCCCAAGGACTAGATTGTAAAATTTTAGAAGTTTAAGGGCTATTTTGCGATCTTCGAAATTGTACCAGACCCTAATTTTAAAATTTGAAATTTTAACTCTTAAGGGACTGGAAATAACATATTTTAAGTGTATTCCAAAAATCCAAGTGTTTAGAGCTTGGAAAGTAGTTTTATAAAACTTGAGGGACCAAATTGTAAAAGATTAAAATGGAGGACCAAAATGAAATTTCCAGGACTTATGCAGTCCATGCACCTGGAAATACTAGTTTAACTATAACATAATGATATTTTGTACTCAAGGTTCAAATTTCATAACAATCGGACCCCTAAAAGTCTTACAGACAATTATTTCAAAATGGGACAAAAATGAGATTTTCAAATGTTAAGGGCCTATACCTATTTCTTTTTAAAACTGTTTTTGTCCCAATATCCCACTGACCTTAGTGACATTTTCCAACTGGAATCACATTAAAAGCCCTTTCGGTTTGTGAGTTCTAATTATTTTAAACTTAGGGAGCGAAATGACAATTTTAACAAATTTGGGCTAATGTGAGAATTTTATAAAAACTCGACCTCAAAACTTTAAAAACCTGAATCTTGAACAATTTAGAGAATTTAGGAACTAACCTCCTAAATTTTCAAGGTCGGGACATTTATTTATTCATTTTTTAACCCCAAAAGAATTAGTTTTTACAAAACGGGGCAAATTGTAAATTTTCTTTTTACAAGAACCTAACTCGAATTATTTTATTTTAAAGAAACAGCCTTGCACCCTCTGACTTTAATTATTGATTAAGATATTTTATTTTCTCAAAAATCCCCTGAATTGTCGGATCGTCTTGACCGTCGGGCGACTTCCTCGTCTTGCGATTTCGAATCTGTAACGGACCTATGTTCCACCTAATCTTTCAAGATATCGAAGATTACTTATCCTCCCGATAATCATCTTCATCCAAATAACTCCACCAACGCCATAATTGACTTGCGCAAATTTTCGAAATTTTTTCTAAAATGCTTCCCTGAATCAATAATACTCGACTGCCTGGTTGACTACCTGAACGTGTACTTACTTTCATGTCTGAGTCAACTTGGTGCATCGAGCTCACAATCGGAATGGATACGTCAGGGATGGAACCGAGCAGCTCGGCTGCTATTCCACTCTCTGGCCCCATCGTCTTAATCCCGCAACTGAGGGACAGTATTTGTCTAAGGGAAGCGGGTCGTAGTACTTGAGGTATAATCATGATTATGACGAATCCGAGCCTTGGAAGCTCCAATGTGGTTTTTGTTTTTGCCTATGGAGCGATAAGGTGACAGGTCTTGGACCATCTTGAACGGGAAGTTACAAGGAAGAACGAAGGAATCGTTGTCTGATCCACACGATTTCAGAGTTAAACGGACCCGATTGGTTGGCGCTACAAATCCGTACGCAACCACTACTTGTATTGCATTGGTTGGCGCTACAAATCCGTACGCAACTGCTATTTGTATTGCATTGGTTGGCGCTACAAATCCATACACAACCTTTACTCGTTTGCATAGGATTGGCGTTACATTCAGTACGCAATCCTACCTGTCTTGCCTGAATCATAGTGCTTGTGTGATCACGAACTATTTCTTAAACGGTATAAGTATATTACTTTATAAATATTTATCACGACGCTTGTGGACTATGTGTGAAAACATGCATCATACCTCACGCGTTTTCATACAACTGTTTTCTCGCATTAACTATATGCATCGCCACACTCTCACACGATCACCCCATCCACTGAGATTTCTGTCTCATCCCCTCCTGTTTTCTAACCTTTAGATGAGGAGTACGTTGAAGACGTCGAACCTACCACGGACTGACTCCCGTGCTCCGCATGTCGTACTAGTTCCTATAATCATTGATGTCGAGCGACATTTTCTTTTACTTTTGTTATTGTTGAACTCCTTCGTTCTGTTTTAGTTTGGACTGTAAGTTTAAATTCGGATATTTTGATGGATTGTATTCGGATATTGTCGGACCTTGAGATGTAATTCGTACTTGTGTGTATTCTATTCCGCTGCATTAAACTCTATTTCACTTGGAGTTTTGTATCCTTGGTTTAGACTGTTGAATTATTTCTGTTTAAGTGATTGATCGTCGTCGTGTCGCGTTTAGGGCGTGACAGTTATGGTATCAAAGCTCGGCTAGTAAGATGGAAACTTACACCGAGCTGACCCAGGATAGGTTCCTCTGACCTTGGATTGGGTACCGCTACTAGATGACCTAAGTTGAATCTTGGATGAATATTTGAACTCTTTTGGGCTGTTATAGTGTTAAGATATTCGGATATTCCTCTATTTGGACGTTAGGTGATTTAGAAAATCCGTGATTTAGAGATTATAATGCCTGATATGGTGAGACTCGAAGAATATGAGGATATCTCTTGATAAGTATATGATTTTGATATGATATATTATGGGATCTAGACACCTAATGATATTACTTTGGAAAAATGATAATAGGGGAATCACTAAGTATAATGATCAATGATAATACCATTGTGTTATTCATTCTCAAGTACTTGTATGAGCTTAAGTAAGGGAATTTGACTTGTGGTTTACGTATCACGGATAAAATACATTAAGGATGTGACTATTATACGATCTCGACTAGATGTTACCACTAAATATCCCCTCCCGAGGATAGACAAACTATTTGATCAACTTCAAGGAGCGACGGTGTACTCGAATTTTGATTTACAACAAGGATATTATCAACTGAAGATCCATGAAGAAGACGTTTCCAAAACGGCATTTAAAACAAGATATGGACACTACGAGTTTGTAGTGATATCTTTCGGTCTGACGAACGCACCAACAGCATTTATGGATCTAATGCATCGAGTCTTTCAACCTTATTTGGATCAATTCGTAGTGATATTCATTGATGACATACTCGTATACTCTAAGTCTAGAAAAGAGCATGAACGTCATCTGAAAATTGTTTTGGAGATAATACGAGAGCACAAGTTGTATGCCAAATTCAGCAAGTGCGAATTTTGGCTTAGTGAAGTCGCATTCTTGGGACACTTAGTATCCGACACTGGGATTGCCGTAGACCCTTCGAAGGTACAAACAGTGGTTGAATGGAAACAACCCGAGTCTGTAACGGAGATCAGAAGTTTCTTAGGACTAGTTGAATATTATCGAAGATTTATCCAGGATTTCTCCAAGATAGCTGGACCACTCACTTGACTAACCCAGAAGCAAGTTAAGTTTGTGTGGAATGACAAGTGTGAGGCTAGTTTCCAAGAGCTGGAGGAACGATTCACTACAGCTCCAGTCTTAGCCTTCCAAAGGGAACAAAAAACTTTGTCGTCTACAGTGATGCATCAAAGGAAGGACTAGGAGCAGTGCTCATGCAGGAAGGAAAGGTCATCGCTTATGCATCACTAAAGCTCAAGCCGTATGAGGCCAATTACCTAATGCATGACTTGGAATTGACAGCGACAGTATTCGCATTAAAGAAATGGAGGCACTATCTCTACGGAGCAACATTCACAATTTTCACAGATCACAAGAGCTTGAAGTATCTATTCTCTCATAAGGACCTCAATCTAAGGCAACGGAGATGGATGGAGTTAATTGAGGACTATCACTTTGATATTCAATACCATCCCGGGAAAGCTAACGTAGTATCTGACGCCTTGAGCAAAAAGGCGAGTTTAGCCAGACTAATGATTCGAGAGTGGAAATCATTAGAAGAGCTGAGCACTTGGAACCCGACAAGAACCAATACTCATATTTCATGTGCTAACATTTCGGTTAAACCCGATCTGCTGAACGAGATTAAGGAAGCACAGGGAACAGATGTGCATCTTCAAACAAAACTTAAAGAGAAGATACTTAAGGGAGAGAGTTCAGAATTCTCGGTACATGAAGATGGAATTATTAGATTCCAAAAAAATCGAGTTTGTGTACCGAGTGACGAGCATATTATGAATAGAATCCTCGCAGAGGCACACCGTTCGAAATACACTATACATCCTGAAGGAAACAAGATGTACGAGGACTTGAAACGGAATTATTGGTGGGTAAACATGAAGAACCAGGTAGCGGAGTTCGTTACGAGATGTTTGACTTGTCAACAAGTGAAAGCAGAACACCAACGACCATCTGGTTTATTACAATCGTTGAGTATTCCCGAGTGGAAATGGGAACACATAATGATGGACTTCGTAACGGATCTACCAAGGACCAGAGGAGACCATGATGTTATATGGGTAGTCGTAGACCGACTCACGAAATCTGCACACTTCTTACCCATGAAGAAAACCGATAGCTTGCAGAAACTCACGCAGATTTATATCCGAGAGATCATTCGACTGCATGGAGTGCCAGTCGACATTGTGTCAGACAGAAACCCGAGGTTTGTCTCCAGATTCTGGAAGTGCTTGCACGAGGAATTAGGTACCTCGCTAAGTTTCAGCACAGCAGCACATCCACAAACTGATGGCCAGTCTGAGCGAACGATTCAAACCCTGGAAGATATGTTGCGAGCGTCCAAGGAAGTTGGGATTCACATTTACCATTAGCCGAGTTTGCCTATAATAACAACTATTAGGCCACAATTGGGATGGCACCCTACGAAGCCATGTATGGGCAAAAGTGTAGATCTCCACTACACTGGGAGATTGATGACCAATGGACTCCAAAGGAGAAATGAAAGTCGCCCTCGATTCCAAAGGTCAACTTAGTTCAGGAGGCCATGGAGAAGGTCAAGTTGATCAAGAAACGGATCCGCACAGCTTAGAGCCGCCAAAAGAGTTACGCGAACAAGATGAGAAAGGATTTGGAATTTGAAGCCAGAGACGAAGTATTTCTCAGACTCTCGCCACGGAAAGGATTGATCAATCCGAAGAAAGGAGGCAAGTTGAGCCCGAGATATGTTGGACCTTACAAATTTTGCAGAGGATCGGGAAGTTAGCCTACCGACTCGAGTTACTATAACAGCATGCGAGAAAGCACGATGTATTCCACGTATCGAGGTTAAAGAAGTATCAACCAGATCTCGAGCGTATCATCACCCAAGATACTCCTCCTATGATGAAAAATTTATCCTACATCGAGAAACCAATCTAGATCATTGACCAGCAGATACGTCAGTTGCGTAATAGAGAGATTCCGATGGTTAAAGTGGTATGGTGAAACCACAACTGAGACGAACACGCAACGTGGGAGATGGAAGAATACATGAGGAATCAATATCCAGAGTTGTTCTGAAGAGAATTTGGGGACCAAATTCTTTTAAGGATGGGTGAATGTGAGGCCCCGAATTTTAACAAAGTGAGATACGGTGTTATGTAGTGATTATTTATTCGGCTATGTATCACAAACCTACTATTAATGAAACGCGACTCTACTTTTATTTATTTCTTCCAACGTCAATTACGCATTTCGCATTTTTGTAGCTTAGCAATTTTATGTTCTCCTCTAGTATTAATGTTTGATCGAATGACTACGACTTTATAAATATTAGACCCTCGAAAATTTAGGAGTACATTTCGATCCTTATCCAAATTTCATCTTATTCTATAATTCATCCCAACCAACTTCCAATTTATTTTTCGATTACACATTTCTTATTTCACATCTTTATTTTAAATTTCTAAATATTTAATTATGGATATTTATACATTTTATTTTTTTTCCCTAAATTTTATAAAGAAAAGAAACCAAATATTTTTTCCCTAATTTTCGAAATTACCACTTTAAATGGGGAAAATAACTCAATTTTTCTTCTATCACTATTTTATCATTTTGTATCTCCCAACTAAATTATTATTGGACAAATAAATAAATAAAATTTTGATAGTTTCATTTCTATTTTATTTTATGTCTTCCAAGCCTACAACTAAAAATCTTCCTACAAATCCGACTAACCCCTTAGTCAAACAAATGAATTTTAAATTTCCCTCTAAAACCTAGCTTTTGGCTTCATGTCCCTAATAAAGAAAGCTAGTTATCTTTTTTTTTACCCTAAACCCCTAATTATTCCCATTAACTATCATTAATCTCCCAAGCAAGAAAAATCCTCTCCCTTCTCTCTAAACATTCTCCTACTTCTCTCTACAAATTTCTTCATATCTTCAAACAATCTTCATATCTTCAAACACACATTCTTCAAATCTTCAAACAATCTTCATATCTTCAAAACACACATTCTTCAAATCTTCAAATAATCTTCATATCTTCAAAACACACATTCTTCAAATCTTCAAACAATCTTCATATCTTCAAAACACGCATTCTTCATATCTTCTAACAATCTTCATATCTTCAAACATTTCTTCATATCTTCAAACAAACCTCCTTCATATCTCCAAACATTTCTTCATATCTTCAAACACACCTCCCTCATATCTTCAAACACTTCTTCATATCTTCAAACACACTTTCTTCATATCTTCAAGAATAATTTCTTCATATCCTCAAACACTTTCTTCTTTCTTCAAACACTTAACAAAAACACAAGAACTCTTCTTAGAAGACAACTTGAAGATAATAGAGACTTGGAACCATCTTGACTAAACCTCAAGAAATTGTGAAGGAATTTGGACTAGAAGGTAAGAAATGAGATTTTTAGTACATTTTATTCTTCTCTTCTATTTTCCAAAATTTTGATACTCCATTTTTATTTTTGGACTTTTAGGGGCTGACCTTAAGAGTTGTTTTAAGAGTGAGCAAAGAAACTCATTTTGAGACCTCTACTAGTCTCATTTCATCTACTACACAAGGTAAGTGTACTTTTACCAATATTTTTCACCTCTTTCTTCTTTCCTTAAATTTTTAACTTCATTTCCTAACTCCTACATTTGTTTTGGTATTCCTTGACCTAGGGGGCTGACCTAAGTCACTTCTCCTTCAAGAGTGATTTATTTCATCTTTCACCCACAAGTTCATTTTTAAGGTGGGTGGAAAAATCCTTTCAACTTCTAGGTGTTTTACTTAAAAATACATGTAGTATTTTAATTTTGAGCACTTGAGATATATATTATGTATTGCATGCTATTTTCTTGTATCAAGTTGGAAAAATTCTCAAGTGTTGTTGAAAAATGCGATTTATCGAAAAATAGGGCATACATGTACACTTTTATTGTTATACTTGATGAAATTTTGTATGAGAAGGATATGTATGTGTATGACTCTTGAAATCTATGTTTTGAATGATTTATAACCTGGACAATTCGAGCATAATTGATTAAATTTCAACTTTTGGACTTAAAATACAAAAATGGAAAGTTGGTGGACTTAATTGCAAGAAAATAAAACTTAAGGGACCCCTCTGTAATTTTAGATTTTTGGGACTGAACTCAGGTTCAAAAATTATGTTTTGACATTTTAATAAAGTTTTAAGAGTTTTTAGATAAATAAAATCAACCCTTAAAAGCCCAAGGACTAGATTGTAAAATTTTAGAAGTTTAAGGGCTATTTTGCGATCTTCGAAATTGTACCAGACCCTAATTTTAAAATTTGAAATTTTAACTCTTAAGGGACTGGAAATAACATATTTTAAGTGTATTCCAAAAATCCAAGTGTTTAGAGCTTGGAAAGTACTTTTATAAAACTTGAGGGACCAAATTGTAAAAGGTTAAAATGGAGGACCAAACTGCAATTTCCAGGACTTATGCAGTCCAGGCACCTGGAAATACTAATTTAACTATAAAATAATGATATTTTGGACCCAAGGTTCAAATTTCATAACAATCGGACCCCTAAAAGTCTTAGAGGCAATTATTTCAAAATGGGACAAAAATAGGATTTTTAAAAGTTAAGGGGCCTATACTTATTTATTTTTAAAATTATTTTTGTCCCAATATCCCACTGACCTTAGTGACATTTTCCAACTGGAATCACATTAAAAGCCTTTCCGGGTTGTGTGTTCTAATTATTTTAAACTTAGGGACCGAAATGATAATTTTAACAAATTTGGGGCTAATGTGATAATTTTATAAAAAAATCGACCCCGAAACTTTAAAAACCTGAATCTATAAACAATTTAGAGAATTTAGGAACTAACCTCATAATTTTTCAAGGTCGGGACATTTATTTATTAAATTTTTAACCCCTAAAGAATTGGTTTTTACAAAATGGGGCAAATTGTAAATTTTCTTTTTACAAGAACCTAACTCGAATTATTTTTATTTTAAAGAAATAGCCCTGGACCCTCTGACTTTAATTATTGATTAAAATATTTTATTTTCTCAAAAATCCCCTGAATTATCGGATCGTCTTGACCGATTAATACGCGATCATCGGGCGACTTCCTCGTCTTGCGATTTAGAATCAATAACAGACCTATGTTCCACCTAATCTTCCAAGATATCGAAGATTGCTTATCCTCCTGATAATCATCTTCATCCAAATAACTCCACCAACGCCATAATTGCCTTGCGCAAATTTTCGAAAATTTTCCTAAAATGCTTCCCTTAATCAATAATACTCGACTGCCTAGTTGACTACATGAACGTGTACTTACTTTCTTGTCTGAGTCAACTTGGTGCGTCGAGCTCACAGTCGGAATGGATACGTCAGGGATGGAACCGGGCAGCTCGATTGCTATTCCACTCTCTGGCCCCATCGTCCTAATCCCGCAACTGAGGGACGGAGTTTGTCCAAGGGAAGCGGGTCGTAATACTTGAGGTATAATCATGATTATGACGAATCCGAGCCTTGCAAGCTCCAATGTGGATTTTGTCTTTGCCTATGAAGCGATAAGGTGACAAGTCTTGGACCATCTTGAACGGGGAGTTACAAGGAAGAACGAAAGAATCGTTGTCTGATCCACATGATTCTGGAGTTAAACGGACCCGATTGGTTGGCGCTACAAATCCGTACGCAACCACTACTTGTATTGCATTGGTTGGCGCTACAAATCCATACGCAACCGCTACTTGTATTGCATTGGTTGGCGCTACAAATCCGTACGCAACATTTACTCGTTTGCATAGGATTGGCGTTACATTTAGTACGCAATCCTACCTGTCTTGCCTGAATCATAGTGCTTGTGTGATCACGAACTATTTCTTAAACGGTATAAGTATATTACTTTATAAATATTTATCACGACGCTTGTGGACTTTGTGTGAAAACATGCATCATACCTCACGCATTTTCATACAACCTTTTTGTCGCATTAACTATATACATCGCCACACTCTCACACGATCACCCCATCCAATGAGATTTTTGTCTCATCCCCTCCTATTTTATAACCTTTAGATGAGGAGTACATTGAAGACGTCGAACCTACCACGGACTGAATCCCGTGCTCCGCCTGTGGTACTAGTTCCCATAATCATTGATGTCGAGTGACATTTTCTTTTGCTTTTGTTATTGTTGAACTCCTTCGTTCTATTTTAGTTTGGACTGTAAGTTTAAATTCAGATATTTTGATGGATTGTATCCGAATATTATCGGACCTTGAGATGTAATTCGTACTTGTGTGTCTTTTATTCCACTGCATTAGACTCTATTTCACTTGGAGTTTTGTATCCTTGGTTTAGACTGTTGAATTATTTCTGTTTAAGTGATTGATCGTCGTCGCGTCGCGTTTAGGGCGTGACATTGTTTCGAATATGTTTCAAACAGGTTTTATCTAATAAAATTTCAGTGAAATAATAATTTATGCCCCCATTAAATAACCAATTTTATACTCGAAAGCTAATAAAAAATCAAGAAATATACACATAAAACAAAAGACATTAATCAAAACACATTGAAAATAATATAGAAAAAAACACATGAATGAAAAATACAATTAAATTTTTTTATCTAATGCATTGAAAATGCCAAAAATATGGAAACAATCAAAAAAACAACATAACAACATTCAAAACTATATATACTTCAGAAACAATGTAAACAATATCGAAAATACCATATAAACAAAAAGAGTTTAAAAATAGGTAAAAATTGCATTGAAACATCGAAACTACATGGAAACAGTAAAGAAACATCATAACAATATTAAAAACAGTATATAACAACCCATAAATAATGTAAACAATATAGAGAACACCACATGAATTAAAAGACATTAGAAATAGGTAAAAACTATATTGAGACATTGAAAACTACATGGAAACAACAAAAAAAAATTAGAACAATATTAAAATTATGATAGAATAACACAGAAACAATAGAAACAATGTACAAAACAACGCATGAACAGAAAAAAGAGCGTAAAAATAGGTAAAAGTTATTTTTGAAACATAGAAATAACCAAGAAACAAATATAAACAATATTGAAACAACATAAATAACATATAAAACAATATAGGAATAAAAAAAATCGAAAAAACTATACAAGAGCCTAAAAAATAAAAAAAATAAAATCACCGGGAGCGTATAAAATTAATATGAGCGTATATTGTCTCATTTTCCCAGAAAAGTAGGGTATGTTTGTGTAACGATCGGGGGCTATCTTGAGCTTTTTCCCTTTGGGCTTTCCATCAGCGTCGCCACTCATGGACTTCTTACCCCTGGAAGTGGGTTTCATCCCCTACACTTGAACCCAGGACCTCCAGGCTAAAGTCCTAAGTTCTTAGAGTGTGAGTAGGAAGTACATGAGTAGCGACGAGTGGAAAGCCCAAAGGGGAGAAATCCAGGAAAGAAAGCTCGTTTGGAATAACCCCGATCGTTGTAGTCTGCCAATTTCTCTATAATAAAATATCAACACGAATATAGAACAAAAGACATACAACAAACACCCTTCACGTGGTAGCCTAGTAGAGTAGAGTTGGTTCTTGAAGTCAGAAGTCAGATGTCTCCAATTCAAACTCTCACCTCAGGCTTGCCCAGTGCGGTTTAATTATCTGGTTGGCGTGGTCTGCAGACCACTGCATCAAGTCCGAGAGTTTACCCAATGCGTAATCGGAGAGTAATGGTTGTGGATTTCTCGTTATCAAAGAAAGAAAGAAAACAAGACGACATATACAATAATCTACTGAATGTAAGCATTTATAGCATAGGAGCTCACAGGTAACCATGCATAATCCTAATTTAATCATTCTTTGACTTACATTGTTGCAAAACATTAAATAGTAAAATGTAATCATAACTTTTTCCCTTGATGAAAAATCATCTATTTACTAGACAAGCACAGTTATCCTTATTTGACAAAAGAACCCCTATTATGTCTATAAATTATACTCCATCTAAAACTTGTGAATAATAATAGTGAAAGATAGTTAATTAGATTCAACAAGAAATTCACATGGATAAAAATAGCACGAATTTCATATATATAGAGATTACCATGATGATCATGATGGTTTTTCTAGTGGGAGTTGGTGCACAAGGTGGCCAATTTTCATCAGCTGGATGCGCAATAAAATGTACCATAAAGTGCATTTTTGTTAGGCGACCTCTTTGTGTGAGTGAATGCTTAAAGGGTTGCGACAATAATCCAGTATCACAAGCCCTATCCAACTGTCTAAATGGTTGTGCAAATTCCAAGTGCAAAAAATTCACATCAGGTTTGCTTTGAAAAAAAAAACAAATAAAATAAACCCCACTTATATCCCACCTAATAATAAGCATGAAATTTATGTCACATGTATATGGAAATGTTTTATATTTATAGGGGCACTTTCATGTTATTTTAATGTGGGGTAAATTGTGATTTTAGCCTTTAATTATAGGTGTTGTCAATAACAGTCATGTAGAAATCAAGATTTGTAAAAATGTTTTGTAACTTTCAAAACACTCGATTTTAGTCCTTTGGTCGTTGGACAGTGAAAATTCTTGGGAAAAATCCATGTGTCCGTGGACAAATCCTCCTATGTTAAATCCATTTTTTGCTTACATGGACATAGCAGCAACGAGTTGACAATGTTGATTGAGACAAAAATTTAGGAAAGAAAAACTCATTTGAAGGATATTCATATAAGAAAAACTCAACGAATGTGGCTAGACAAGTAAACATGTGGATTTTTTGGGCAATTTTTTAATTTTTGGCGACCAAATTAAAAAACTGAAATTGAGAGTTTTTTTAAATTAAAGTACGAACACATTTTTGCTAATAGTGATTTCTACAAGACTATTATTGCTAACAGGTCTCTTGTGAGATGGCATGAGACCGTGAGACGGTGATACTTTTAGTATAAAAGTATCATCGTTTCATGGTCTCACGGATTTTCACCGTGTCACATAAGTTTTTGCGTTATTGCTAACACCTATAGTTATAGAACTAAAATTGTAATTTACCCTTTTAACGTGTAACATGATCATTCCCTATTATAAGTATTCACTCGGCATTTATTGGTAATATTTAAAATACGAGATAAAACACAATTTGAAATGAAGGATACACAATGAATCTATTGTAAAGAGTTCAACCCAAGATATCCATAAAATTAGAGGGTTGAATATTAACCTATGTCGATCATAACACAATTATTGTTTGCAGATCTTCCTAAGTTGGACGAATGTGGTCGTTTGTGTTCAGAAGATTGCATCGAGAAGTATGCTTAGTGTTTTTCTATTTATTTTTTGTTACTTTCTTATAAAGTAAGAAAATGTTATATAATAAAAATATTTAAAGATGTAAAATTGTCATAAATGAAAGTTTCTTCAGGTACATTATTAATTCATTTCGCAGTATGTTTGTACACACACACCAAAAAAAAAAAAAAAGAAAACTCGCCATTTGTTTTCATTTCCCCGCGTACATATAATGCTTTGAGGCTCATCAAAATATTTTTTTCTTTCGCCAAAATGATAATTGCAAAGGTAACAAGTAATTAACTCGCAGATCCATCATGTCGATATTGCACTAATAAAAATACAGTTAAATTATAAATATGGGATTCGGACTAGCCTGAGCCAAGGAATTAGTAGCCCAATTAAATTTTGGCTAGCCCAATTTACAACATTTCCCCAATAAGCTTGGGATGGGCCAGCCGTTTAACTGCTTTAGTATAAATATGGAAGCATTTCTCAATAGAAATATAATAAGGGTTTTGACACAATTGTCTCACCAATGATAGATTTTTACACTTTCAGATACGTTTTTGGACAAATTTACGCTCTCGCCCTTTTTTTACACAAATTTACGCTCCCGCAAAATTACCGGACTTTTTTACGTTGTTTCAAGATTGTTTCGAACATATTTCAAACATGTTTCTTCAAATAAAATTTCAGTAAACAAAATAAATTTTGTCCCCGTTAAATAATCCATCACTAGTACAAAAAACACTATAAAAACTGCCAAATATGCATCGTTTCCAATGACAACACGATGCCTAATGTAGGCCGGTAGCAATTTTGAAAATAAAATAAAAACTTTAGGCATCATTTGTTAATATAGAGGCGATGCATATAGTCCTTTTATTTATTTTTAATTAAATTAACAGCTTTGAGTATCAGTTCCTCCCTAGAAACAGACGCCTAAAAGGAACTTTGGGTATCGGTCTTTAAATAAAAACCGATACTTAAAAGTTTTTTTTATTTTTTTAATTAGTTTTAGGTTAATTAATTATTTCCAAACCCTAACATCATCATCATCAACTGGGTTTCACTCCTCCCATCAAAACTCAAAGTGCCCACCGTTCAATTTCAAGCTCCAATCCAAACATCATCATCTTCCCCAAGTCGTACGTCCCCGTCCTTCTCCGTCACACGAGCCGCCGACCACCGTTAATTTCCTGCTTCTCGGCACTCTTAGCCTCACCCGAAGAGTAAAAGAGGAGAGAACAAAATGAAAAGGCGCACTCGTCACCGTTCATTAATAGTAGGAGATGTAGTTGTTCTATAATCGACGGCTGATTATTTCGTGATTATTTATTCAATTAAATCCAGTTCCCAAGCCTCGACGAAGCCAAACGTCTCCCTCCTGTATCACGCAGGGAAGGCAGACGTCCGGAGTCCGGTATGTGAACTAGATCATCTAATCTTTCATTTCCAGTGTTTTTTGATTTTTTTATTAGGAATTATTAGGAGTAACAATTATTGAATGAGTATTTTACAATTTTAAATTGAAATAAATCCCACACTTATAACCAGGTCAAACACTACAAGAAAACATTGAAATTCCAACGGAAAAAATCCGTTGGAATTTGACCAATTTCCGTTGGAATTATCGATTCCAACGGAAATTCCAACGGCAAATGAGTCGTTGGTAAAATGGCCATTGGAATGCCAAAATTCCAACGGAAATTCCAATGGAAAAATATTCCAACGGTAGTTCCAACGGTATTTGTCCGATTAGTTCCAACGGTATTTGTCCGATGGAATATTAAATTGTTGGAAAAAATCCAACAAATATTCCAACAGTAATTCCAATAGAATTATACCGTTGGAATTTAGTCCAACGATGATTCCAATGGTATTAATCCGTTGGAATATATAATCGTTGGAATGAACTCCAACGATTATTCCAACACTATTTCCAACGACATTATATTGTTGGAATCAATTCCAACGATAATTCCAACAATATATTTCCATTGGAAGTTAAGAAAAAATTCCAACGTTTCTTTGTTGGAAAACATTCCAACAACAATTCAAATGGATTTTTTCCGTTGGAATTAAAAATGTTCCAATTGTTTTGACCCTCTAAAATAGTTAATCTATTAGCGACAACGTGCAAATATAATATCATAAAAAGTCGATATCAAATATTTCCAAATTTACGATATAATTGGTCCATCACAAAAGAAACAAATCAACAATTCTAAAAGTAATAATATCATCACAACAACTCCCAAATCATTCAACAAAAAATAAAGCCAACACAAACAAATTAACAGTCTTCATAATCATCATCATTCCCCACATCTTCATCAACCCCAAAATCTGCATTAGCATCATGAAGCATACCATTTGGTCCATTTCAAAAATTTTCATCATGAACGGCAGGTTGCACCCTTAAAGAAGAGGCATCATGGCTAGAGGAAGGGCGTGATATGCCCGTGAGCTTCTCCAAAAGACTTCGGATGGATGCCAATTCACTCTCTAAACGCTCCTCAATAATACTCATAAAAGATAGCAGATTCATCCAGTTCAGTTTCACCTTGTGATATTTTGCTTTTCTTCAACTTCTCATAAGTACCCTACACACAAAATACAAAGTGTGCAAGAGATAAAATTAAATAATATGAAATTTATGACACATAAAAATATATTATGAAACCAAACATGAGATACTTACGTAAGATTTCAGCTTTAGAATTCGTCCACTTGCCAGTTTTCTCATCATAGTTTAGCTTATGATACACCTCGGGAATGGTGGCTTCCCTCCCTAACTCCAATCCCTAAAAGAAACACGAAATATACACATCATAAACAAGAAACCTCAGTTTTAGCAGAGTAAAAAGAGTAGTAATTGTGATTACAGAGTGATTACAAACAAAGCTTTAAAAGCTCAGCTATTAACAGTGTAATACGTATCAAAATCCAACAACTATTTATACCATTTCTCAATAGATATCAATATCAAGTTTTACAGAGTGATTACAAACAAAGCTTTAAAAGCTCAACTATTAACAGTGTAACACGTATCAAAATCCAACAACTATTTATACTTGAGCAACAATACAAAAAATAGATTCCCAATTGCTAATCGAAAACAACAGTAATTAACTAATGCCTTTCTCACTCTGAAGCTAATTCAAGTTGGTCCATCATGAATACTTTTGGGCAAAGATATAGCTGAAAATGATGTACATTGGAGTTGAAAAGGGAGCTTAATTCCCATCTTAGAAAGAGAGTCAACAACTTTATTACCCGGTGAACTTAACTTCAAACCTTGGAAGCTGATTGTGAATATCAAATTAAGGGATAATTACTAATGACCCCATGAGGTTTGGGCTAATTACAAAAAAAAAATCAAGAGATGTCTCAAAATTACAAAAAGCCCGCTCATGTTTGAATGTGTCTTAAATTTAAGGGGGTAATTGGAATATTTTTAAAAATACTAGGGGTATTTTTGAAATGCCTTTGGGAGAATTGTAAGCAGAATCAAACCTCAAGAGTTTTTTTTACAATTTTCATTTTCGAAGGTTGAAAATGTGCTCTGGAAAAAAATATTTGTGGCTATAAATGTTGGTATCTGAAGTCATTGGAGCAGGATTAATTTCAGAAAACAAAAGTTTTTCCATACCAGGCATGAGATAAAATCGCATGGTGGGCTGATTATAGACATCGCCAGATCCTTTCCGCTGATACCCCAAATGTTAGTTTCTCTGGCAACATAGATTTGTTGTCATTGAACAAGATTATGAATTGCCACTAATGTTAATAGCTAAAGTTTTCTAGTACTAACAGTAAATACCTCTGTAATTACAACATGATCTGTTTCAGTAAATGCAGAGGCGAACTCCCTCTTCATTGCTGCTAGGCGACTGCAACAACACCATTAAGCAGGAATTCGATACTGATAATCAAACTGACTGGAAACACACATGCAGCATGAAATCAAAACCTGTAAGTGTGGGGCTGGAAAACTACCAAAAGCTCTTTTGAGGGAAACATCTTTCTTGCTGCTTGAAGAACTGCGCGGACTTCAGTGGGGTGGTGAGCATAGTCGTCAAAAATATGGTATCCACAAATTGCACCAATCAACTCAAAACGTCTGGAAACACCTTTGAAATTTTTGCGATTTCACCATATCGATTGATTCATAAAGTTGTCTTTTGGCTTTTATTCACTTAATTAACTTGACCATGCTACAAAACCAGATATTCTTTTGGCTTTTATGTTGATTTTCTTCACTATTTTCCTACTATAAGTGATATTCTTTGATGATGTACTCTTGCAGACTCCATATAATGTATTTCTTTGTGAAGAACAAAAGTTGCACTCAGGAGCTGACAGGCAACAAAACACTCTCATACACTTGCACAAACAACAAGCTCACTTGATCTAATATGATCCAAGGCTAAAAGAACATAATTAAATTAATTCCAAAATTTGTTTACTCATGATTCATGAAATATAAGTCTCAAGACATTCAGAATACAGTCGGACAAAGTTTATGATAGCAGCGTAGCAGAGTCAAGTATCACACATCAAGAGTGTGGAAAGCAGAACGCAAACTTCCAAAAATATTAGAACATCCGTGTCTGAAAATTCAATTACATATTGAAGAGATTATAGTAGAGTACGGCGATTTTTTTCCAAAAATTCAAACACAAAATTGCACCTATTCCTTTCCCTGTAATAAGAGTCACGTCTAGAACAAGAAGCAAACATAAGCTAATCGTCAAGTATTACCCTCAAAATGCAATGGGGAATAAAATCAAGGAAAACAACAAGGCAAAATTCCACAAATGAATCCATTTCGAAAATAAAACCTAGAGTCCCCAAAACTTACCAACCGAGAATATGATGGTGCGAGCGGGGGCGACGGAAATCTCGAGCTGATACCGGCGGGGTGACGGGCGGCGATGGGCGGAATGACGGAGATGAAACGAGAGAAAATGAATCACAGTTTCATTTTGGGAATTTCTGAATTTAGCTTTCTAGCTAATGTTGAGAAAATGAATGTTGGAATAACCGAGAAAATGAATGTTGGAATAAATGGTATGTGGAGAAAACCTGACTTCAGAAATTGTTTGCAAAATAGAAGCAGAAGTTGTTTGCAAAATCACTTTTTTGGGAGAGAGTGGAAACTGAAACTTTCAGGGTGCGATTGGATATACTTTCATTTTGAAAATTTTCTTTTCGCTAGAGAATAGTGAAAAAAATATTTTGATGAAAGTTTTTGGAAAATTTTGAGAGTGTGAATGGATATGTAATGATGAAAGTTGATTTGATTTAAAAATAGTAAAATAATGATTGGATGTGATTGATAGTTAGAAATGTGTGAGTGAGTGAATAGTAAAATTTGTGGGAGAATGTGTAATAATGATTAGTATTTTGTGAAAAAATGTGTAGATGTGATTGATGTAAGAAAAAGTGAAAGTGAGAGAATAGTATATTTTCTGAAAATTTTCATAAACAATCGCATTTTTTGTCAAAAAAAATTCTCTAGCGGAACGAAAATAAAATTTCGTTCATATCCAATCGCAGCCTCAGTCTCTAATTTTTGTCTATCAAGTCAAATGTGTTTGCAAGCCTAGAAAAAAGGATTTTAGTTTTTTTAACTAAAGTTGCTATTGAACCTAAAGTTGTTGTTTTCTAACTTGCTGTTGAAGTAGTTGCTATTGAACCTAATTTTAGTAATATATATATATATATATATTTCGGTTATTCGGTTCGATTAACCGAAATTTTAGAGGGGAACCGAACCGAATAACCAAAATTATAAAAAGTAAAAACCGAACCAAAATTTTCGGCTCGGTTTCGGTCTGAACCAATTTTTCTAGCCGGTTAACCGAAATGTGCACAATTTTGTTTATTCCAACGATTTTGTTTATCACTTGAATTAGTGTTGCAAATTTTCCAATGATTTATTGTGATATTGGAATTTCTGTTGGAATTTAATATTCCAACGAAAATTCCAACTGTTTATTCCAATAGTCTTGTCTACTGTTGGAATTTATGTTATAATTTTTCCAATGGTATGCTGCACCGTTGGAATCACTATTGAAATTGTAAAAATTCCAATAGTATTTTCAATGGTTTATTCCAACTATTTTATTTACCATTGGAATTACTATTGGAATTTTCCAACAGTTTATTTTGGTGTTGGAATTTTCGTTGGAAGTTTAATTCCAACGGACATTCCAATAGTTTATTCCAATGGTATTGTATACCATTGGAATTACTGTTGGAATTTTCCAACGATTTGTTGTGGTGTTGGAATTTTCGTTGGAATTTCTAAAATTCCAACAGTTTTTTTTCCGTTGGAATTATTCTGTTGGAATTTGATTGTTTTCTTGTAGTGAAAGAAGCTAAAAAAAGCACCAAAACCAGAGGACTCTGCTACGTCAACCAACTCAAAGAAGCTGCACAAACTTCTGTAAGTACAAGTATTAATTAACTCATTCTCAAGATGTTCACTATGCGTCGTGGTTAATTCAACTGAGATGCACCACTGTAATTCTGTGATAAGTACAATGGTGACCTGATCTAATCGCTATACTATGCTGAAAAAAAAATGTGTTTAAAAAAATAACAAAAGGCATCGGTTGTTGTTATGAACAGATGCTCAAACTGACTTTATGCATAGTTTGTTTGTGGCAAACTGATGCTTTTGGTCAACTTTATGCATCAGTGTTTGCTTAGAAACCGATGCCTATTGTTTACTTTATGCATCAGTTGAAACCGATACCTACACATGTGATTATAAGCATCGCCTTCATAAGCATCGTCGTTGGAACCGATGCTTAAAGTCGTTTACAACCGATGCAAATCGTCAATTTTGTATAGTGCATGTTATACTCGAAAACTTATAAAAATCAAGAAATATACACATAAAACAACGCATATGAAAACCAAACAATTAAAAAAAATATATTATAGAAATAACATGAATAAAAAACACAATTCAATTTTTGATTCAATGAATGCAAACATAAAAAACATAGAAACAACCAAGAAATAATATAGAAACAAACCAGAAACAATATAGAAAATACCATATGAGCAAAAAGAGTTAAAAATAGGTAAAATTTGTATTTAAACATCGAAAACTACGTGGAATCAACAAAGAAACATCAGAACAACATTAAAAACTATATGGAAACAACCCAAGAACAATATTAAAAACGCCATATGAATAAAAAGAGCTTAAAATAGGTAAAAATTGTATTTACACATTGAACACTACATGGAAACAACAATAAACATTATTAGAACGACGTTGAAAATATTATAAATTAATACATAAACAATATGCAAAACAATACATGAATAAAAAAAACAACATAAGAAGTAGGTAAAAGTTATTTTGAAGCATCGAAACATCAAAGAAACAAATTTAAAGAATATCAAAATAACATATAAAACAATACATAAACCAAAAAAAATAAAAAAATGTAAAAAAAATTAAAAAACAAATGTGCAGGAGCGTAAAAAAGAAAACAATATAGATACAATATTGATAGAAGCATTTTTTGTGGTATATTTAACAGAAAGAGGGTATTTTATGTAATTTTCCCAATATAATATAGTACTGATAGACCTATACGTCTTCCCAACTTATAATGGGACTAGTAATTCTTCAAAACTACCAAATAACTAAAATAGAAATATTATTTTTAAGACGACAAATATAATCCCTTAAAAAGCGTAGTAATCAATTAACATTTACTCGTTTTCTCTAAAACTTGTTCAAAATATGTTGGAAATTGGTTTCTATTAAATGAGTTTTGACCCATGTTTGACTAATTATTTAAGTGGGATCATTTATTTATTTCACAAAATAAATGATGTAATCGTAATCTACATCACGGGTAGATGAAATTAGCATTTTGAATTTCTCAAAACCAATTTCGGGTGTGAGAAATTAATGCATAAAATTAGCCACCTAAATATCTTTTATATAAGGAATATAAAAGGGTGGAATATGAAAAGTCATATCCCACGTAGATGATTGGTACGTGTTTTGCATGTATTTTGAGCTTAATTGTAGATAGAATTAGTTGTTATGCATGCATTACTTAAGTGAAAAGGGCTTTATTTCTGTTTTGTGGAAAAGGTATTACGCTTTGCTCGTTTTGTAGGAATTTGTTGATACTTGTAGCATTTTGGCAACAATTCAGAGCATTGCGGTAAAGAACCGCCGATACTTGAAGTAATGTACGAAGTTTGGAGTTGAATTGGGAAGAAGTCAGACGAACCGGGCGAGAAACGGAAAGAAACGAACAAGTATCAAGTCCAGCAGGTGCGCACGGGCAGGGCGTGCGTCCATAGCACGGCCCATGTGCTAGCCAGAACTGATAATCAAGCCATGGCAGGATGCATGGGCTGGTCGGGCGTGATGCGCTCGGCCCGTGCGTCCTTCAGTAAAAAGAAGGATTCTGCGGCACCTGAGACGGGCTGGGCATGCGCTAGGCGCACGGCCCATGCGTCTGTGCGGGGAAAACAAAGTTTGACAGATTTTGATCTAGGTTTTGGCCCAAACGAAGTACAAATATAGTCAGGGCGACCACAAACAAGAATACACTGATTTTTGCCCTAGAAAGCAGAGGAAAGAGCAATTTTCCACCGGAGAATTGGAGAGATCGATCAAAGCTACAACAACACGCTTGAGGATTGAAGATAGATCGAGAGATCATCGACATCCCCGAGTCTTCGCATTCCATAGTATCTTTATTTTCAATTAGTTAGAGATGAACATGAATAATTTGTCTATGGATTATTTATTTTCTATGTCTGGCTAAACTTCTTGTGATTCTCGGGTTTGGGAGTAGGTTAATGGATACTTTTATTTGATGATTAATTGCAATTGAAGTTATTATTTTCCAACCCTATTCGAGTACTTTGTTCTAATTCTTGTTTTATCAAAAAGCTATTGATTTAACTTGTTTGATGTATTGATTCATAATTCGAAAGATGAGTTTCAATACTAGATCTGTGAGTACTTGACATGAATATTTTCAAGATTGAGAAGTCTGTGAATATTTGTGAGGATATTTAATCTTTTGTGCTTTTGGGAGTTGGATATCTCATGTTGAGTAGAGATGCTAGCATAGATATTCCAATCAACGTTTTTACATGCATCTCGAGAGAGGGGGTAAATTACCTTTGTGATTGTTCTATAGGGAAGAATACGAATAACTTTGGTTTGATTAATCTGATAATAAAAGAGGATATTAACTGAAACTATAACCCAGGAATCCATTCATCTCCTTGATCTTTCAATCAATCTTTACTTTGTCTTTTTATGCTAAATTCTTGTCTTAGTTTTACAAAACCAAATCACTCAATTCTGATCGTCTGGATAAAAATAAGGCTATTATAATCTCAATACTTAGTATATTAATTTATTAGTCTATGTGGATTCGACCTTGCTAACCCTATTCTATAAACTGCACCGTACACTTGCGGTGAAGCTAAAAATAAGGCGGACAGTAGAAAACATATTAAATATTTGACTAGTTTATATAGAGCTTCACCATTAATAAGGAGTAATCAAGTGAAGCTCCTTATGGTACACCCTAGTGGACCAAGTAAATTTTGGCTAGCTCAAATAGCACCAAGGACGGTGCGGAGCACCGTCCGAGCCAGAGCCGGAGCCGAGCCCGCACACGTCGCACATAGTTGCATTGGGTGTTTTAGAGGCGAACTTTGCACTTCGCATGTACGACTCGCGAGCTTTAAAGTTTTGACAAATCAAACCATGGTTCGGTGCAGTGGATCGGTGATGTGGCAGGACAGCTCAGGTGGTAGTGACTTGGCAAGAGTCGTCCAGATGGAGACATGTGGCACGCGGTGGCAGTAACTGGACGCGCCTGCTCGCTGATTGGACACGATTGTTCTATGTGCAGGGGTGCGTAGTAAAGGGTGTGTACCTTCGGAAGAGATGCAATCTGGACCATCAGATTTTTCCTGTTGATAAGAAGGTACGATCCAATAGTCCAGATCGATCCGGACCAATAGAGGCACCTGTTCTGAACATGCATCTAGAACTTTATATAAACAGACCCCAGGAATATGTTTTGAACATCAAAACATACGAAATTTGCATACTTTCAGCATATTGAGTCTGTCTATTTTTTTTTTGTCTACACTTTCGAAAGTTCCAAAATACGTTAAGTTCGTTGTAAGTTCGGCTTTTGCAAGTGCTGCTAAGCCGATCTTGAAAGTCGTTGTATCTTAGAGATGTTTGCCTAGAACCGTTAGCACTTTTGTACAGGGCAATTTTGTCTTGCATATAGAGAATTCAATTCTTGCCTCGACTTACTTTTTTGTCCCGTTATTCTGCTCGTTTTTCTGAAAAACCAAACACGCCAAACAACAATGGCAAGACAGAATTCTGTTTTTTTGAAAAATGGCTAACATAAGTTTCACTCCGATGGTTCCTGCTCCCGCGCATGGAGAAAAACCGGCAAAATTTTCTGGTGTTGGCTTCAAGCGCTGGCAACAGAAGATACTGTTCAATTTGACCACTTTGGGTATGTCTCGGTTCTTGAAGGAGGACCCCCGACTATTGGTGAAGAAGAAATAGACAACCAGAGGCGAACTGCTATGGATGCATAGCACAACAACGATTTTTTGTTCTGAATGGGCTGGAAGACACCCTCTATAACGTCAACAGCTCATTCAAGACGTCCAAAGAATTGTGGGATCTTTGGAAACGAAGTACAAGACAGAAGATGCTGGCACAAAGAAATTTATTGTCGGCAAATTTCTGGATTTCAAGATGGTTGACACCAAGACGGTGATTAGCCAAGTTCGGGAAATTCAGATCATACTTCTTGACTTAGTGTCTGAAGGGATGACTCGGAATGAGTCATTTCAAGTGGCTGCAATTATCGAAAAATTGTCGCCATTGTGGAAAGACTTTAAGAACTACTTCAAGCACAAGCGCAGGAAAATGGGGCTTGAGAATTTAATAGTTCGACTTCGGATTGAGGAAGACAACCAAAAATCCGAAGTAAAGTCCAGCAAAACTGGAATGGAGGCAAAAGCCAATCTTGCAAAATCGAGCACTAGCAAGAAACGGAAGCAATCCCGAAATGCTAAAGGGAAGGCCAAAAGTTCAAAGGAAGCTGTTACAAGTGTGGCAAGCGGAATCACATGGCCAAGGATTGTCGACACCCAAAGAAAAAGAGCAATCAAAATGGCAACCAACAACAAGTCAATGTGACTGAGGACAAGTCTATTCCAATAGACATGTCGGAGCTCGATCTCACCGCCGTTGTGATTGAAGATAATATGGTGGATAACCCAAGAGAGTGGTGGATAGATATCGGGGCTACTCATCACATTTGTGCTGATAAGGAGATATTTTTCTCCTACACCCCGATCAATGGAATAAAATGTTCATGGGGAACTCTTCGACTTCCAACATCATAGGGCTTGGAAAGATTGTGCTAAAGATGACTTCCGGAAAAGAGCTTATGCTTGTAGATGTGCTTCATGTCCCGGATATCCGCAAGAATTTAGTTTCCAATCCCATGTTAAGCAAGGCTGGTTTTAGACTAGTATTTGAATCCGACAAGTTTGTGTGACCAAGAATGGTCAGTTTATTTGTAAAGGGTACCTTGATAGAGGTCTCTTCAAAAGGTCTGTAATGAATGTTTTCCGCCAAGAGGCGAAGAATAAGAATTTTACTTATGTTTACTTGTTGGATTGTTCTAATTTATGGCATGATAGATTAGGACACATAAATTTCAATACAATTAAAAAGTTAATGAATCTGAAATTAACACCACCGTTTAAAACCGATTCACAAGACAAATGTGAAGTTTGTGTTGAAGCAAAATTGGCTAAAGCACCGTTTCATTCGGTGATGAGAAGTACCAAACCTCTCTAGTTGATTCACACAGATGTGTGTGATTTAAAACTTGTACAAACTCAAGGTAGCAAAAAATACTTCATAACTTTTATTAACGATTGCACAAGATATTGTTATGTATATCTTTTGATAAGCAAATATGAAGCTTTAGTAGCTTTCAAAACTTATAAGAATGAAGTAGAAAATCAGCTTAATTTAAAAATTAAGATGATTCGAAGTGATATAGGCGGAGAGTATATTGCTCCGTTTGAAGAATTCTGCTCGGAAGCGGGTATAATTCATAAAACGACAGCTCCCTACTCACCTCAATCAAATGGTGTAGCAGAACGTAAAAATTGTACTCTTAATGAGATGATGAATGTGATGTTTATAAGCTCTTGTTTACCCCAAAACTTGTGGGGGGCCATACTTTCTGCAAAATATATTCTTAATAAGATCCCACACAAAGATAAAAATAAAACTCCATATGATTTATGGAAAGGACGTAAACTGTCATATAAATACCTCAAAATGTGGGGGTGTTTGGCTAAAGTCGAAGTACCTAAGCCAAAACAAGTTAGAATCGGTCCGAAGATGATCGATTGCATTTTCATTGGATATGCTGACAATAGTAGTGCATATCGCTTTTTAGTGCACAAGTCAGATATTCCTGATATAAATAAAGGAATTATCATTGAATCAAGGAATGTTGTATTTTTCGAGAATATCTTTCCGAATAAAGAAAAGAAAGAAGAAAGCTCGAATAAACGAACTTATGAAACTACAAGATTATCTCAAAGTGATAATGAAGAGGAACCAACATGCAGTAAAAGTACAAAAGTAGCTAAGTTTTTTGGTCCTGATTTTCTAGCTTATATGTTAGAAAACGAACCTAGAACTATTCAAGAAGCTTTGTCTAGTCCAGAAGCTCCTCTCTGGAAAGAACCTATCAACAATGAAATAGATTCCATCTTGCACAATAATACTTGGGAGTTGGTTGATCTCCCTCTAGGATGCAAACCTTTAGGATGAAAGTGGATCCTTAAAAGGAAGTACAAAGCAGATGGATCTATAGATAAGTACAAAGCTCGGTTGGTAGCCAAAGGGTGTAAACAAAAGAAAGGATATGACTTTTCGATACATATTCTCCTGTTACGAGGATCACATTCATTCGTATTTTCATTGCTATTGCAGCTTTGCATAACCTTGAGATACATCAAATGGATGTGAAGATTGCCTTCTTGAATGGTGAGCTTGAAGAGGAGATTTATATGGAACAACCCGAGAGGTTCGTTGCACCTGAACAAGAGAGAAAGGTGTGTAACTTGTTAAGTCACTTTATGGAATAAAACAAGCACCTAAGCAATGGCACGAAAAGTTTGACACAATTATGTTGTCAAATGGTTTCAGAATCAACGAATGAGACAAGTGTGTCTACATTAAAGGTACAACTGATGCTTATGTCATTGTCTACCTTTATGTAGATGATATGTTGATCATGGGTAGTAGTCGTGATTTAATCATGAATAATAAGAACATGTTAAAGAAGAACTTTGACATTATAGATATGGGATTATCTGATGTAATATTAGGGATAAAATTCCTAGAACTTCTGATTGAATTGTCTTGTCACAATCCCATAATGTCAAAAGCATACTTAAAAAGTTTAATGCTTTCGATAGTCCTCCGACTAAGACACCTGTAGATATGAGTTTACATTTAGCCAAAAATAGAGGAGAACCAGTTTCTCAGCTAGAATATGCAAGGATAATTGACAGTCTGATGTACTTAACGAATTGTACACGACCAGACATTACATATTCAGTTAGTAAGCTAAGTAGGTTCACAAGTAACTCGAGTAAGGATCACTGGAAAGCCTTGAAAATGGTACTTAGATACTTAAAGTATACCAAAAACTATGGAATACTTTATACGAGATATCCAACAGTATTAGAAGGATATTGTGATGCCAATTGGACATCAGACACAAAAGACTTCAAGTCCACAAGTGGTTATGTATTCACAATAGGTGGAGAAGCGGTGTCATGGAGATCTTCTAAGCAAACGTGTATAGCTCGATCCACTATGGAATCCGAGTTTATTCCTTTAGATAAAGCTGGAGAAGAAGTTGAATGGCTTAAAAATTTCTTAGAAGATATTCATTGTTGGAATAAACCAGTGTCTTTTGTATTGATACATTGTGATAGTCAATCAGCAATCGGAAGGGCACAAAGTAGTATGTATAATGGTAAATCTAGACATATTCGTCGAAGACATAACACCATTATACAATTGATCTCGAATTGGGTTATTTCGGTTGACTATGTGAAGTCTAAGAAAAACCTAGTGGATCCGCTTACTAAAGGTATAAATCGAGATCAAATGTACAAGTTGTTATAGGGAATGGGTTTAAAATCCACAAAATAAGAATGTTTATAGCAGTAACCCAACCTTGTGAATTGGAGATCCCAAGACCTTGGTTCAATAAGAAAACTAAGTTATGAATATCCAGTTGAACACTTGGAAATTGTTTCAGCTCATTCCCAGAATGTCCAAGCGAAAAACCATGCACAATGTGGTGAGGTTAAGTTTATCTTTTAATGATTCCTATACCTAAAAGGTGGAGTATGTCAGGATACTCTTTATAGGAGATCACCTATGTAAGTGAGAAGTAATGGTCACTTCTAATTGGAACACTTATGAATCTAAGATATGGTCCAGGGTCGAAATAGACACAACGTGAGAACAAAACGTGTTAGAACTGTTATTGTGCAAGTGATGTTGTCTTGGTTTACGCAAATGGTTGAATAGTCAAGACATCGTGTCACTAAGCAACTAGTAAATCCGATAGTACTTTACTAAGGAAGGTTCAAAGCCACAAGCTACCTATCCCGATGCAATAATGGTTCGTTGAAACTTTTGAATGAGTCTGCATACATGCATGCATTAATGTTCATTCATGTGGGGGATTGTTGGAAATTAGTTTCTATATAATGGATTTTGACCCATGTTTGACCAATGATTTAAGTGGGATCATTTATTCATTTTGGAAAATAAATGATGTAATTGAAATCTACACCATGGGTAGATGAAATTAGCATTTTGAATTTCTCAAAACCAATTCCGTGTGAATGAGAAATTAATGCATAAAGTTAGCAACTTAAATGCCTTTTATATAAGGAATATAAAAGGGTGTGTATATGGAAAGCCATATCTCACATAGGAAACATATTAAATGTTTGACTAGTTTATATAGAGCTTCACCACTAATAAGGAGTAATCAAGTGAAGCTCCTTATTGTACACCCTAGGGGACCAAGTCAATTTTGACTAGCTGTTGGATGGTGCAGAGCACCATCAGAGTCGGAGCCAGAGTTGGGCCCTGACCCCCGCGCGTCGCATTGGACGCTTTAGAGGCGCACTTTGCACTTCGCACGTATGCATCGTCGTAAGGAGCTTTGACAAATCGAACCATGGTTCGGTCCAGTGGCTCGGTGACGTGGCAGGGCAGCTCAGGTGGTCGTGACTTGGCAAGAGTCATCCAGATGGCGACATGTGGCACGCGGTGGCAGTGACTGGATGCACTTGTTCGCTGACTAGACACGACTGTTCAGTGTGCAGGGGTGCGTAGTAAAAGGTGTGTACCTTCGGAAGAGATGCGATCTGGACCATCAGATTGTGCCTGTTGATCAGAAGGCATGATCCAACAGTCCAGATCGATGCGGACCAATAGATACACATGTTCTGAACAGGCATCCAGACTCTATATAAACAGACCCCCAGGAATATGTTTTGAATATCAGAACATACGAAATTTGCATACTTTCAACATATTGAGTCTGTCTATTTTTTTTTTCTGCACTTTCGAAAGTTTCGAAATACGTTAAGTTCATTGTAAGTTCGGCTTTTGCAAGTGATGCTAAGCCGATCTTGAAAGTCGTTGTATCTTAGAGACGATTGCCTATAACCGTTAACACTTTTGTATGGGGCAATTTCGTCTTTTGGATAGAAAATCAAATTCTGGCTATTCTGCCCATTTTTTGTGGAAAACCAAACACCACAAACAACAAAATATAAACCAACCATTACGAAAATCATAACTATAGGGCAAAGAGATCAAACAGAAACATATAAATCGTTCTTCATATAATATAATTCTTACAATAACATCGATAAAAAGAATTATCATTTTATTCATCTAGTAAACTTTTGAACCCATAAACATAATCTTGGTCTTCAGTTTTTGCAGTAGTTGTCGGAACAATCATCAAGGCACCTTTTCTTTTGATTTGAATCTGCCCAAAAAACACAAACGATGCACTAATTAAAAAACAAAATTATATAATTTCATGTGCAAAAACCAGGACTAAAATTAAATATGTATAATAAATAAAGAATAAATTACAAATACTACCCTTGATTCTTGGCCTAATTATAAAGAAAATCAGTTATCATTCAAAAATACAAATTCCCCTTAAGATATTATTTAGAATCATTTAGGTCTATATTAGCTTAACAAATATCGATACAATTTGTAACATAAAATCAATATTAATAGGGTCATTGTAATTTTAAAAGATAACTGGTTTTTTTATAATAAAATTAGTACCATGTGGATAGTAGGCACTGGCGTAGCTAGGGGGGGCCAACCTGGGCCCTGGCCCCCCCCCCATTTTTTTGAAAAAAAAAATTTATAGCTAAAAAATTTTTTAAAATTTTTTTTTATTAAATATTTACATGGTTTTATTTGCATTTTTTATCCAAGACATTTCGTGTATCAGATCTACCACCCCCATTTATTTCCTGGCTACGCCATTGATAGTAGGGGAAGGGACACTCATATGAAATCAAACTCAGGTCAATCGTCCTGACATCACAAATCTCTACCATTGAAGCATGACAAGATTGATCCCTTATAAAAAATTAAATTGAATTTTGTGGGTAATTTTTGTAATTAACCCTAAAATAAACAATAAAAGAAATTTTCCCTTAAAATAAAAAACCTGTGATATTGGCACAATTGAGAAGTGAACAACCATCCTTGCAATAGAACGACAAAGGTGAAAATCCTTGTTGGTTTTTGCCATTTGAAGAACACGAATGGGTGCAGCAATATACACAATACATTTCACATATATTTGGAATACCACCATTGGCACATTCTTCACCACATTTTTTGGTACAATCATCCTTTGAATTTGTCGGTAAACTTGTCACCGTGACAATGTTTGACATCGCCAATAATATTAATGTTGTTGTAATAACAACATTTGCACCTTTCACTTCCATTATTTTTCTCTTGCTTTCTTTCTTTTTTTTTTCTTTTTTTCTATATGGGGCTCAAAATATTTGAATTGTGTTTTCGAAGATGATTGTGTGAAGAATTTATAAGGGTGTAAGAATATCACAAAAAGAGAAATATTTTAATTATTCGTATGGAATGATTAATAATCAGATCCATTTTATTGGGAGTAAGATTTTATACAGGTTGGAAATATTATTTCATGATTTTGATTACCTTTTTTTCCCCATGAAATTTAAGATTATTCCTTAGTTTTTCTAATCAGGATATCATGTTGCTGGTACTAGAGTACTATATCAAGCATAGACATTTCTCATATTCGTTTAATAAATTTGACATATATTACCATATAAACCAAAAAAGGAAAAATTGTAAATTATTGAATCAACAATTTATATTATAGCCTTCCATTTTTCTAACTTCATTTTAAATTGTCTACAGTTTACCAGATGTTTCGTAATTATTTATATATTTTATAATGAGACCGAGAGATATTTTATTCGAATGTAAAAATTAACCAAATTTATTTTATAGGGAGTAAGTTGAAAATTTTATTTCATGATTTTGATTACATTATTTTTCGTAAAATTTATGATTATTCATAATTACTCTATTACGTACCACAGTTTTTATTTTATCCACTTAGTTAATCGGATGGGATCTTCTATTGCGGGATTATATTGCATCTACTATTCCACCGCAGAGATGATTGTCACGTGTATAGAAGTTATCATATAATTATAATTCACTACAAGAAAACATTAAAATTCCAACGAAAAAAATCTGTTGGAATTTGACCAGTTTCCCTTGGAATTATCAATTCCAACGGAAAATGAGCCGTTGGTAAAATGGCCGTTGGAATGCCAAAATTCCAATGGAAAAATATTCCAACGGCAGTTCCAACGGTATTTGTCCGTTGGAATATTCAATTGTTGGAAAAAAATCCAACAAATATTCCAACAGTAATTCCAATAGAATTATACCATTGGAATTTAGTCCAACGATGATTCCAATTGTATTAATCTGTTGGAATATATAATCGTTGGAATGAACTCCAACAATTATTCCAACACTATTTCCAACGACATTATATTATTGGAATTAATTCCAACGATAATTCCAACAGTATATTTCTATTGGAAGTTAAGAAATCAACGTTTTTTTGTTGGAAAACATTTCAACAACAATTCCAACGGATTTTTTCTGTTGGAATTAAAAACATTCCAATTGTTGGAATGCTTCTATAGATACTTTTGACCCTCTAAAATAATTAATCTATTAGCGACAACGTAGAAATATAATATCATAAAAAGTCGATATCAAATTTTTCCAAATGTACGGTATAATTTGTCCATCACAAAAGAAACAAATCAACAATCCTAAAAGTAATACTATCATCACGACGACCTCCAAATCCTTCAACAAAAAATAAAGCCAACACAAACAAATTAACAGTCTCCATAATCATCATCATTCCCTTATATCATCATCCATAACCTTTACAGATTTTGTTGAAGCTAACAAAATAAAACGATCCCAACACAAAACAGACATCACAACATCTTTATGGCCTCGTAAAGTTTGTATATACTGCAAAGTTTCCAGGCTGCATACCTGAACATAAAACACAAATCATAGAAAAGAAAATAAACAATGACAAGATTTTGAGGACCATTGCTAGAAAATTCTTCTTAAAAGAAATCATAGATAAATCAGGAACGTGTTTTGTTTAAGTGTCCAAAACAGAAATGTTGATTTTTTTCAACTGCTTTTTCCAAATTAGAACGCGAAAAAAAAAATAATAATAAACCTGATGGAAGCAGTAGGGGAGGGGAGGGCAAATTGTTTAAGTGTGTGTTACCGCCTTTATTTTTTTTCACAATTCACACATAAAAAAAATGCATTAAGAGACGTAGCAATGTGATGGGCCATACATCAATTATCAGTTTCTTTCTAATGATTTGCTCACACATAGCAACGAGATGGGCCATAGAAGAAGTCAACAACAAATTAAGAAACAAAAAAGCTTACTATCAAAACCACAAGCTTCCTGTAAAACACATCAGAATATAGCAACTATAAGCTATTTTATTTAATTATATCGAAAAGTTTTTAAGTACCAAAAAGCTGTTCAGATCCTTTTACCACATTCAGGATAATTCAAATTGTAAAACATTCTTAAGGGCATATCAAATTTGTTTATACTCAAACTGTAAAACACTCTTTATTAGTGTGGATTTTGTAGACTTACATGGAAGAAGAGGATACGAAAAGGACTTACATGTAACAAAGCACAAATTACATTAATGGAGAATGTTGGAAAAGATAAACTCAAGAAAGACTCTCCTTGGATCTTTGATAAGAAGCCAATTGACATCTCATAATCCTGCAACATAGTAACTCAATAAGGCATGAAAAGTAAATTACAATTGATAATCAAAGTGCAATAATGTGAATCTGAAAAATAACAGAACTGATGTAAAGATAACAGAATTGATATTCATAAGCATGGAAGAGGAAGATAATTAAACATCAGTTAATACATTGCCATGCATTCAATCATGCAGTTAGAAGGACAACAAACTTCTCATGTCAACTTCTCATGTCCAGCTGCAACTAGCTCTGTAATGTCTTTTCCCTTGTGTCAAAAGAAGCTAATCCTATCATCATCAACTTCAACTCCAACTACAAACGGATATAAAAAAAATTAATTATAATCAAAAGCAATAGCTAGTTACTACAGATGCTTACGAAAGGGGAAATGTTCGTTGGATTTTAATTCCAACGGACATTCCAATAGTTTATTCCAATGGTTTTGTATACCGTTGGAATTACTGTTGGAATTTTCCAACAATTTGTTGTGGTGATGGAATTTTCGTTGGAATTTCTAAAATTTCAACAGTTTTTTATTTCGTTGGAATTATTTCGTTGGAATTTGATTATTTTCTTGTAGTGATTTTGGAGCATATAATCAAGCCTAAATTGTGGGGTTTTAATATAGTAACTTATGTACACGTGACAATCATCCGTGCGATGGAATAGGAGATGAAACACCATCCTGAATAGGAGACACAATCCTGGATTCCGGAGATCCCATCCGTTAATCCTCGTATTTACTTAATAAATTTGACATTTATTTCCAAATCAACAAGAGGTGAAAAAATTGTAAAGTGAATCAACAATGTATTATAGCTTTCCATTTTGTCCTAATTTCATTTTAAATTGTCTAAGCTTTACTAACAGATGTTTCATAATTAGTTATATATTTATGAATATCCTGTAATTATATATGTAATAATTGATTTCTTTACTCAAAAGAAAAGGGCAATATAATTAATCATGATCGGATTAATTGCAAGATTTTATCTGCGACAAAATTGACTACGGAGTTTACGAAATTATTTTGAAATGTAATTTTTGCAATACTAAAACTAACAATAAAACAACCATGGTGTTTTTTGGGAGAAAAGAAAAACCCAAAATTAAAAAATAAACACAAAAAAGACAAATTTCCCCAACTCACCAACCAAAAGGCCAGATTTTTTAAATAAAAAATAAAATGACCAGATGTCCATCAAATGTAAGATATATGTACCAAAAGTGGAGAATTTTTGAGATAAAACCAACCAAAGGCTGTTTGAAGGAGAGTGCACCACTAGACAAGTGCATATTTGATATTCCACCACCGTCTTCATCATTAATTTTTATGGTGTTTGAATTTTTTTATTTTATTTTAAGCATTGGCATACATTAGATAGCCACGTATTACTTAAAATAAAATAGACAGCTCATTGTTAACTAAATTATCCAAGTATTTTTGGGATTAGCTCACTGTTATCTTCAAATCTTCAAATTTCCAACTAGACTTATATACTTGTACACAGAAAAACTAATTGGTTAAGGTGGGGTAACTCTTGACCTCTCTTTGAAGAGATCAAAGATTCAAGCTCCACGGAGCACAATGGTAGAATAATTAATATTAAGGATTTCATGTGGTAGTGTGGAAGACTGGAACTCGGTGGGAAGTTGTGGTGTCAGCTGGATAGATAGGAGTCCTGAGAGCCATTGTACATTCTCGCGGTTTACATGAGGTAGTTCCTGAGGGAACGGGGCTGTATTCCCGAAGACTAGTCATGTGGAAACATGAAATCTCCGGTAGGAAAAAGAAAAATAAAACATTTCACTTTTTCGTTCAAATAACATGTGCTTCGGGACATTAACGACAATTCCTATTGCATTTTATATAAATATATATATATTAGTTGGGAAGACAACCCGTGAGTGGAAAATGTAAATGGGAAGCGCCAAATAATGGCACGCGAGGAAAATGTAAACATCAGCAAAATCCAAAATGTAAGGTTAAAACTATCCCACGGGCTAGGTTTTTTGGATTCTATAATCTAATCAGAATTATTTTTAAAAAAAATATTGGCCAGGTTGTCACGAGTCATTTTGGTGCCCATTTAGTCTTCACCTATAATGGGCAAATTAGCAATATGCAAAAATGAGAAAATTTGATCCCAAAATTACCTATACCTACATTTTTCGTTTTTCTTTTCCAAGTAATACGAAATAGAACACACGTACAGACGTACTCATATGGGATCAAACTCGTGTGAATTGCCCAAAAAGTACAAGTTTCTAGCTTTTAATTATATACACTTTAATTATTTGATCCATCCATTTATCACAACATTTGCCACCATGAGAGTTGAGTGGTACCCAAACATGGGTATAACTATACTCATGGTATGGAAAAATTCTCTCGTCCTCCTCGACCGCTGAGGAGTCCCAGTCCTCCCATCGGAGTTTGTTCCTTTTAGGGTATTGTCGTGGTCGTTGTTTTCCTTCATGCAACTCTACTACCTCTACTCCTCTACCTCCCCACTACTGTTTTCTTTCCTCCATAACCATCCGCCTGAACAGTTCATCCCTTCCTCCCCGCCCCTTGAGTCGTGATTTTTATCTAGTGGGACACTTGGGTTTCTCCAACATGCATCATGCAAATTAGCTTTCCTATGTTGTTGTCAGCTTATGTCTCCTCAACTTCCGTGCACTGCTAGTCACCCATCACCTCCGCCCATCTCAGCTTCCTTTTGGTAATCGCACCAATACAATCGGCACATGGAGACAACATATTCCACTGTCAGGAAAATTCTTTTCAATCCCTCATGCCTTTTAACACCCAATCACACGTCCTTATATCCCCATAACCCACCCCCAGCGTTTTTCTTTCTTCAATCTTTGCTCCTGGTTGCCCTAGTATTCCACACCCCTCACCTAGCCCCGTCCCCCCCGACCCCACACCTCCCTTCTTTTTCTTTTTTTATACCACCCTAGCATCTAGCTTCCGAGTTTTCCTCCTTTTTTTCCTCCATTTTTTATCATCTCCTTTTTCCACCCCCACTATCGGCCGCTATATACACTAAGGGTTGTCTCCCCACGTTTTATTTTTTATTCCTACTCTTTGTTTTTGTGTTTCAGGTGCGGACAGGTTTGACCCAAGCGAACGAGTATGGGTCCATCCAATTGAGGTATTCAAGCTGGTTTTTGTGTCTCAGAGTAGTTGTGGAAAATCTCCATGAAAGATTTAACGGAACCGAAACCAGGGTTTTAGAGCTTAACATCTTTGAAGTAGGGGACATACGAATGTCCGCATCACTCAAGGACACTGTATGGTCGGCAAACTGTGCACTCACAAATCCATAAACTCTTTCTACTTGCTCGAAGTGATGAAAAAATTGTGGAAACCAAAAAAAGGATATTCGGCTAGGGAATGGGGAAAGAATCTGTATTTGTTCTGGTTTGACGACATGAAGGAACGAGATTGGGTGATCAAAAATCAACTCTGGCATTTTGAAGGTTTTCTATTTACGATCAAAAGCATATCCGGGATGGAACAACCCTCGACAATCAATATATCTACGCTTCATTTTGGACTAGAGCTTACGATCTCCCTGTGGCGTGTATGAACGAGAAATCAGTGTGCTTAATAGCAAGACAAATAGGGACTTTCGAAAAATCGACACGGTTTAAAATAGCATTTGATTCACAAAGCCCATCCCGAGATGATTGACAATTAAAGTTAGTGGTACCTCTCTATGGATTCCTCTAAAATATGAATCTTTGCCCGTATACTATTTCTGCTGCGGAATCATAGGACATCACTTTCGCGCATGCGAAGAATACTACAGCAATGAGGCACCCGATCCATTGGAGGCCAAGTACGGAACATGGTTGAAAGCCTCACCGTACAAACGTCCAAGAAAAACCACTCCCTCTCACCCAAAACACTCGTCCTTTTCAGCCACTAGCCAAAAAATCCCACCCCCAAACAACCAACCCCAACCTCCCCCATGTACAAGACATGCACAAAAACAACCCCAAACCCACCACCCGATTACTTTGACACACCCTCATCATCTTACACTACTATTACTGACATTATATAATCTCTAGCCCTATCCACCAATAATCCCAACCTAGCCCCAAACAGACCAATCATAGCCTCACAAATCAACCAGACTCCTCCACTAATCCCACTCTACGCAACACAAACCCAACAAACAATAATCAACACCCCAACCCTCACACAACACTACACAACCCCACAACAAATTACCAACCCTCAAACTAGTGACCCCCTCCCCCCATGATAGACCTCACCCATAAGCAGAAACCCTCAACCATGCGCCGAACCCCGAAACGCCCTACCTACTCTAAACCCAATCTTTGTGAACCAACAACCACAACTATCAAACCTAAACGCAAGCTTACAACCACCTTTCTTATGAACTCGACCCACACACCCAACCCCGTGGAAAAAAAAACAAAAAGTCACAGACATTACAGAAGACAACTACATAAATTCTCGAACAGTAGAGACTGCTGAGGTACAGTCCCGCTGAGCCCAATGAGTTGTCTGAGTTGGAACTATCGGGGGCTTGGGAACCCCTGACAGTTCAGGTGCTTAAACGAGAAATCAATAGAAAAGATCCTGATTTGGTGTTCCTTATGGAAACCAAATTAACGAATGTTGAAATGACTCAAGTTTGCAAATAGTTAAATATACAGTGCTCCCATATTGTTGATTGTGACATGAGTTTGGGCGGCAGGAGAGGAGGACTATGTCTACTCTGGAAAGAATCAATAAATGTTTCTATTTCGCTATCCTCATTACATGTCATAGATGCGCTCATCTCCGAGGGTGACTCGTGATGGCTCAAAAGCTACTCTAGAAAACCGTAGGCAAGTGCACCTATCGTTTTGTAGTATAGATTATTGAGTACCGAGTGTCATTCCCACGAGAATTATAAGTACTAATAATTACCGTCTTTTTGTTATCTAATCTAGCAATTTTCAGAGTTTTGTTTGTTAAAATGGAAAATTTAAAATAATCGCAACTTACAATAAATTAGATAAAAGTAGATTGTAGAATGAGAAATCAAGAGATAGAAATATGTTTGAATGTAAATCCCTCTAGAATGTTTTTGTGATTCAACAAAATAAAAATTCAACCATAAGCCCTTAAGCAAAAACCAACCTCTTTTAATAAAATCCCATGTTATGTGGACCGTAGAAATTCCCGATTTAAGTTAATCCCTTTCTCAAGGCGAAAAACTCATAATCTCAAGTTGATTAACTGAAATCTCTTTCTAGTTAAAACCCCCAAGATTGCATTATAACGATTTATGAATTCCCATATTAGGTTTGACCCTAATCCAGAAGATTTATGTCGTCCTATATCTAGGATTGCATGCAACTCTTTTCACTTATACAATTTCTTTTTCACCATAAATCTTTCGATTACCCGATGAAGAAAATTTATCAAATTAATATACCGGAAATATTAACTCGAATAAGATAAGCATGATATAAGTGAATCACACATGACATGATGATTTTATTAAAAACATACGAACCTCAATCACAAATCCATTCTAGAGTTCATTACACTCAAACACTAAGATTTTAGCTACTCATGATTTTGACAAAAGAGTAAATTACACAAGAAGATTTAAGTATTGTAGACATGGTGTACTTATCTTTCTCAAAACCTCAATGGACTTCTTCCTTGATTGATGATGTTGCTCCAAGCCTTCTTCTCCAATATTGCCCCAAGCTTTCTTCTCCAAGACCTCTTGATCCCAATTCTACTTAATGAAGTGAATACAATGAATATTTCCTGAGTATCTAATGAATGAATCTCCCAATTTCAACCCTGGCTTTTATAGCAACCAATACATTGATAGTACTCTCTTTTATTAAACAATCACCCCCATTTTCCTTGTTGGTTGGTGAATTCTTGTATTCAAGTGATGAGGATGGGACATGGAGACATGTTTCAAAGAAAATAGGGTGTTAAAAGTGTACAAAAGTGGCCAAAATGGGTTGGTTGGTGAGTTTTCCCAAATTCCGCAAAGAAAAGTTGCAAAAAGAGGTCCCGGACACGGCCATGTCGCCCGACACGGCCAGGTCGTGCTGTCTAATTGTGCGGCAGAACTCGGCTGACATGGTCGTGCTTCCCAACACGACCAGGCCGTGTTCCTGGACACGGCCGTGTTGGGGAACACGGCCGTGTTGGGGAACACGGTCAGGCCGTGTTGGAGGCTGTTTTGTGCAAAAATTTCGAGTTTTTGGCTCCCGACGGAACACGGCCGTGTTGCCCGACACCCCCTGCCCGTGTTGGACCAAAAAGGCCCCGAAATTCGAGCGTTTTTGCATCCTTAAACTCCCCGGTATGTTTTGACATGAATCCATGGTCCGAAATTCACCAGAATTAGCCCCGAATGGTCAATCTACATCAATAAAATCACCTCGGAGTAATATGAACTATGTACAATCAAAAATTTACAAAACTAACAATAAAATAACTCGAATTCTACTCAAATATACACATAAAACATGCATAAAAAGACCCTTATCAAACCACCTCCAACTTTGAACTTTGTTTGTCCTCAAGCAAAACATTATATCAAAAAGAGGGATTCAATAAATCACAACATACAAAGATGATTTTTTTTTTCAACATATTGAACATAAGCGAGTCAAGTTCTTGGCCTTCTCAACCTGAATTAACCATTAAGTAAAAACATAGTTTTGTAAAGCGATTGATCACAAAAAGATCAGAATATCGGCAGGCATGATTGACTTGAAATCATCACTCCACAAAATCGATAGTTATGAACAACTTCAATTCAATAACGCCATGAAAATACAAGAATTCAATAGATCATTGTAGTTAGCCTACTAGTCATATAACCAAGCTTCTTGAACTTTATTGGAATGAGAAGTCAATGAGTATTCATTCTCTTTTTTTTTCGTGTTCTCTTTTTTTTTTTTTGGGACCTTTCGAGACATGCTTCCACTAGGTTTATATTTTGAATTTCTGTTCAAACACTCCTAGGGTGGTTTCCCATACTCATATTCGTGTCGCCGTTTTACGTAAAAGACAAACATGGGGCTCATGAATGCTCCTAGTTACTAAGCAACAACAAATGAGGAGTATAACCTCGATTGGTCCGGTTTTTTTTTTCTTCTTTTTCTTTTTTTTTTCATTTTTCTCTTTCTCTTTTTTTTTTATTTTATTCGCAAGCTTGGTTTAACAACTCGTTAACCACTACTAAATCACGAGTTCTCAGACGTTCATAGCACTAGGTATCGTCGTATATGCCTTAACACATCAAGTATTTATGGTGTTAGAAATCTTATCAAAATTTTGCCTGCATCCACGTCAATCTATCCTAGATAATCAATTGCTTCACATTGAAAACACAAATTAACAAGTTAATGTAGGTATAATTGGGCTAAGTTATTGACTAGCAAACATTCAATTTGTTAAAAAAAAAAAAAATCACATCTCTCACAAACAAGCATACAAGCATTCCGAAAATGCTATTGTACCCACCTCCAACTTTTAAGATTCACATTGTCCTCAATGTGAAAGAAAGAAATGGACAAACACACACCAATACTCAAAAAGCAAAGAAATTAGAATGATATAAAAGAGGTGGGAAAAGAAAAATACGACCTTACTACAATAGTGGAATCGGTGTTGAGCGACCATTGGGTTGTTTTGGTATGGGACCTTCAACGACATCTTCATACCTAATTAAAGTTAAGCAACACACAACTCGAATACCGTGAAATCTCAAATATTCCCAATTAGGACAACCAAGAAGAAGCTCAAGAGTTTTTTTTTTTTTTTTTTTTTTTGAAAATGACTCTAATTAAGGACTTGTGATTATTTTGAAAGAAAATAAAAATAAATAAAAATAAATGAAAACAATTGTACACAAACATCGGGTTGCCTCCCGGTTAGCGCTTCTTTAAAGTCGTATAGCTGGACTAACTCACCTAAATGTGGAGATTAGTCGGGCGGAGCTTCAAACTTATGAAAATCCCTTTGGTGTTTAGGAGAACTACCCCCAACCTCAAGTTTCAAAATGTGTATTTCGACCTTTCCGGTTCCCTTTTTGGGCATAAGCTTCCAACATGGACTTTGAACAACACTTTTCTCCAAGAGTTTCTCATCATGCAAAGGAATTGAATCGACAAAAGAACAAGTAGTATCCTTTTCAATATCAACATGAATTTTAAAAATTACTTGTTCATCCCCTACTCTCAAAGTTAATTTTCCCTCATGCACATCAATGATAGATTTCGCCGTAGCCAAGAAAGGACGCCCAAGAATTAGAGGAACATCAATATCATCATGCATGTCAAGAATAACAAAATCAACTGGGAACATGAATTTATCAATCTTGACTAACACATCATTAATATTACCTCTAGGATGTTTAATCGATTTATCGGCCAATTGAATGTCCATCCTAATAGGTTTAGGTTCACCTAATCCCGCATGCTTGAATGTTTCATAAGACATCACATTGATACTAGCTCCCAAAATTTACCAAAATTAGCCCCGAATGGTCAATCTACATCAATAAAATCACCTCGGAGTAATATGAACTATGTACAATCAAAAATTTACAAAACTAACAATAAAATAACTCGAATTCTACTCAAATATACACATAAAACATGCATAAAAAGACCCTTATCAACTCGCAAAGCCCTTGGCGCCTTACGATCGTTTACGGTTGGCCTGAGGATAATCTTAAGCACTACACATGGGAACTTCTCAAGGGGTTATATACCGCCTCGGAGAAACCGTGGCTTTGTCTCGGCGATTTTAACAAAATCCTTTACCATCACAAGAAAACCGGGGGCATAACAAAAAATGACTCAAAAATTGCGGCTTTTCGAGAAGCTATAACGACTTACGAGTTAGATGATCTGGGGTTCGAGGGCTTCAAGTTCGCATGGACGAACGGCTAGGCAGAAAATGCAAATATTCAAGAATATTTGGATAGATGTATCGCCAATATCCAATGGGTCAGTCATTTTTCGGACTATAAAGTTGAACACCAAATACGTTTGGCATCTGACCACTGTCCGATTATTGTATCTTGGTCTAAACGGGCAAATGGTAATCAGAAACGGAAGAGAAGCATTTTTATTCGAAAAAATATGGTTAGACGACGAATCATGTAGGCCGCTGATTCGAGATACATGGTCTGCATCACCACCCGAGCTTAACCCGATGGCGATTAAATCGAAACTAGGCAACGTGGGCACAACCTTGCTTACATGGGAGAAAACTCATTTTGGGAATATTAACCACCTCATCTCGACGTCTAGAAAACAACTAGGCGACATTCAAAAACTTCCTCAATCTGCAGCGAACATGATAACGATGAAAAACTTGGAAAAGAAAATTGAAACACTCATGCAACGTGAAGAGACTATGTGACACCAGCGATCCTGGGTAAACTGGCTTCGTGACGGTGACAAAAATACGTCGTTCTTTCACAGAACCGCCAATGGAAGAAAGAAGCGAAACACTATCAATTGGATTAAGGATGAACATGGTAGACATATTGATGATCCTTAACAAATTGATTTTGTCCTAAAGAATTTCTTCCAACAGCTTTTTCATTCCACAAATGCTCTAGACATGGAACAGGCTATTGGAGCCCTTGACACGACGATTCCAGAGGAGCTCCACGATCACCTTAATGTGCCTTTCATAGAAACAGAAATTACGGAAGCTCTAACCCAAATGCACCCAACAAAAGCACCCGGACCTGATGGTATGCCCCCTCTATTCTATCAAACTTTCTGGCCCTGAGGCTCCACATGGATATTTCTCATGCTATACTTGATATTCTTAACAATAATGTCGACCCCACCCCTCTCAATCACACTCATATCGTGTTAATTCCAAAGATTAAAAATCTGGAGTCCCCTAGCGATTTTCGTCCGATTAGTTTATACAATGTGGTTTTTAAAATCATTACCAAAGCAATAGCTAATAGATTGAAAATCATCTTACCCCACCTCATCCAACCCATTCAAGAAACTTTCATTCTGGGATGTCTTATCACTGACAATGCGCTACTCACTTTTGAAATTTTCCACGCCATGAAAAACATCTAAAAAAAAAGGGGCTCTTTCGCTCTAAAACTCGATATGAGCAAAGCATATGATAGGATAGAATGGAATTTTCTTGAATGTGCTATATTAAAAATGGGATTTGGTTCGAATATTGTTGATATTATCATGCGTTGTGTAACCACAATATCCTATTTAGTCTTAACCAATGGCGTCCCAGGTAGTATTTTTACCCCATCACGTGGCCTTCGACAAGGCGACCATTTATCCCCTTATTTATTTCTATTTTGCGCAGAGGCGTTTTCAGCTCTTATTCGTAAAGCTGAACTCACAGGTGGGATACACAGAGCGAAGATTTGCAGACACCCCCACCCCCCCATTTCTCACCTATTTTTTTGCAGATGACAGCCTAATTTTCGGGAGAGCTAACATAGAGGAGATTCAACAGACTAAAGACATTATTATGGCATATAGTGGGGATCAGGTCAAATTATAAATTTTGATAAATTCGAGATTTATTTCAGTAAATGGATTCGAAGGACCAACGTGACGGAAATGGCAGCACAATTGGGCGTTAAACTGGTTGATAAACATTTAATCTACTTGGGCCTCCCTACATCCATTGGACGGTCGAAGAAGACGATCTTTCAGAGTATTATCGATAGAATCAGCCAAAAATTGAAGGATTGGAAGGCAAGAACATTATCAGTAGCCAGTAAAATGGTTCTTATTAAAAGTGTAGCGCAAGCGATCCCCACTTTTATTATGAGTTGTTTTCTGCTTCCACAGAACGTCTGCGAAAAAATAGACTCGCTAATTACAAATTTTTGGTGGCAGAGAAAAAACAAGGAAAAGCAAATTTATTGGAAATCTTGGCACTTATTTTGCTTCCCGAAAGCAGAAGGATGGTTTGGCTTTCGAGACTTATCCTCTTTTAATAGGGCGATGTTTGTTAAACAAGGTTGGCGACTACTTCAAGATGAAAAATCCCTTCTAGCTCGAACCTACAAGGCACGCTACTTCCCAAATGGGAATTTCCTAAATGCAAAAAATGTCTATAACCCCAGTTTTACTTGGCGAAGCATTTCGACAGGACAAGAAGTTCTACAAGAAGGAGTTAGATGGAATATCGGTGATGGCGCGAAGATAAGGGTGTGGACTGACCCTTGGATTGCTGGTAATAATAAGTTTAAACCTCATATGGCATTTTGGATGGGAACAGGGAAAGCAAAGTAAAAGAATTTATCGATTTGGATAACCATTGTTGGATAAAGGAACGGGTTCGTGAAAATTTCAGCCGGGAAGACGCTGATAAAATTCTGGCCATCGCACTTCGCAATACATTTTGTGATGATCAGATTTCTTGGCATTACACAGGGAACGGAGTCTACACAGTCAAGTCGGGATATAGGTTAGCTCTCAATAAGTTGAACCTCCTTAGGAACCAACCATCACCCTCTCGAGCTCTTCCAACTATTTGGAAGTGGATATGGAGCCTTCATGTACCTCCGAAAATCCGAATTTTCTTATGGAAAGTGGCCCATAGGGTTTTACCAGTAAACACATTACTAGCACGAAGATCGACTAATATATGCCTGGTTTGTAAAAGATGCGGAATGGCTATCGAAACCATTGAACACGCACTCTGGGACTGTCAGTGGAGTGCCTTCTATTGGCGCGCCTTCCCTCTCCACCTGGAAAGCCCTATGACAGGCCCTCACGCCTCCTTAGCTGATATGTTGGTGGAATTCTCTAAGGTCAAAAATGCCGAAGCCGAGAACTGCTTTGCTGCAGTTTTATGGGCACTATGGTACGCAAAAAATTGCTTCCAATTCAAAGGGAAAGAACTCACCCATGTTGAGAGTTTTGTTGTAGCCATGCGTTGCCTTCAATCCTACCAAAGAGCCCATAAAACATCAAACCACTCTCAGACAAACACTACAGAGGAAAGAAACCAAACTTGGACAAAGCCCCCACTAGGGAAATACAAGATCAATTCGGACGCTTCCGTCGTTAGCTTGAAAGAAACCAGAACGGGTGCAGCTATTTGGGATCACGAGGGACGTATCATCTGTACCCATGCAAAACACCTCGCCCCTGAATATCCAATCGACGTGGCGGAAGCCTTGGCATGCCGGGAAGCATTAATTTTCGCACGGAGCCTCAACATATTGTCGGCCATCATAGAGACAGACTACAGGGACCTAGTGAATCAACTCGAACAACAACCCGAAAACCTGACATACGTGGGAAGCATTATTTCTGACATTAAACGTCTTAGCTCGGAGTTTCAATCTATCTCTTTCTCTTTTATTCCTAGAAGGGCCAATTATCTGGCTCATAATTTAGCTCGATTTGCTTTTTCTATTCCTTGTAATGAACCTTACTCGGGAGAGGTTCCGCCCTCACTCCAGCACATTGTAACTCTTGAGGCTGATGCCTAGTCGTCTTATGAAATTTCCATATTTCCCTAAAAAAAAAAAACATTTGCCACCATCAATGGGACTGCAATCCATAAAAAATAGATATTTTGCTGTTCCTTTTTTCCTTTTTTCATTTATTTGGAGTCTTTGTATTTGTCCCAAAAGTATGTGACATGTAATGTTTTAACTTTCTAAATCATCAAATATACTAGAGTTTTTTTTTCCCATTGGTGTCTTTGCATTTTTTCCCAAAAATATGTGATTGTGCTAGTATTTAATTATTTAACTTTCTAAATTTAGTATGAGACTACCACAGGAAAAGACAAATAACAATCACATGTTGCATTCTTGTGACTTGAATATATCCAATTGAACTACTTTTTCCATTATTTTTCACCTAGCCAAATTGAATCTTTAGCCGCAGGTTTTAGCTCTTATATAACACGACAATCAATACATTCATACAGCATGTGTTTTAGCACTTTGAAAATTCTCTTCAAATCAGTATATAATTTCCTCATCCATCCAATTTGCTCATTTGCCCTTAAATATATAATATTTGATTTGCATCTATAAAATAAAAAAGAGAAAATAATAAGAAGATACACTACTGTTTTAGTGACCATGTGTAATGTGCATCTATCATCCATCAAATATTTTAGGGTTAACTACAAAATACACTTGGAATTCAATCTTATTACAAAAACTCATTTTCAATCTTATTACCAAAACTCATATATATTTTAAAATTACATAAAATATTTCGATTTTACAAATTACACCCTCAAGATGGTGCATATCTGTTAAATAAGTACAAACCTCAAGGGGTGTTTGTATTTTGAAAAATAATTAATTTTTTTATAATTAAACCAAACCTCAAGGCAGTTTTTGTAATTTAATACGAGCTGAAAAAGGGGGGAAATGCAACATGAAATTAGGTCATTTTACATCCAACCTAATTATTTCTTTAGCGACTAACAACCTAAAGGTTCTTCACTTTCCAACCTCCCTCCAGTCGGGGTTGGAATATATATACATATATATATATATATATATATTCCGAATCACATGCACAAATTTTCGAAGAATATTCCAATTTCAGTTGCTAGTTGCACAACTCATGTTGTTGGTTGCCAAATATATAAATTACATTTAAAACAAAATTCCCATTTAATCAGGGACGGGCCGAGAGGTGGCTGGATGGGGTCATCGCCCACTCTCAAACTTTTATGTTATGTAGTACATATACCTATACATTATATATTTATATATAAAAGTTATTTGTCTCCCTAAATATTTCCAATCTCGCCACCCCTTTCTCAAATATTTTCAATTTTGCCCCCCAATGCTACAGTTTCTGCATTTAATCCAACAATTTTTAAGTGCCGTCCAAAGCAAAATGGCTTGCTGGCCACTCACATGACTGACCAGTGATGCTCTATATATAAGTTAGTCATCATAGGCCAAATTTTTTCTTGAATAGAACAAACTTATTTAAAAGATGGAGATGATGAAATTAAGGGCACTTGTATTTGTAGTTTTGGCTATGGGGATGCTGACAGGGAAATCCAATGCCTCTTTCAAAGACTGCTACACCAAATGTTTTATTTTCTGCATGATTGAGCCTACTCAAACTCTTTGTTCTTGCACCACCCACTGCTTGAAAGACTGCATTTTTCAAGAAATCCAAAATGATGTTGGTGAAGATGGTTCAGACAACCTAGGCTTCTGCAAACTTGGCTGTGCTTTTTCCATGTGCTCTGGTTTTAGCACTAAAAGAACCCCCAGTAAGCCCACACCCCCTCTCTCTATCTCTCACACACACAGTGATTCTGATATTGTTTGTTTAATTTACCCTGTTTTTTTTTATTTTTGTTTTTATTTAGGGATAATTGCAAAAACTACTTTGAGGTTTAGCCTAATGAAAAAAAAAAAACAGTTATGAGTTATCTTTTAGAACTACAAATACCCCTTGATATTTGTTTCTATTTTGCAAATTGCACCACAGGAAGAGGGTATTTGTTAGGTATATAAACCTCTAATTTTGAAAGATAACTTAAGGTTTTTTGTAATTAGGCTGAATCTGAAGGATAGTTTTTGTGATCATCCCTTTTGTTTATTTACTTATTTTTTGAAATAGTCACAAAACACTTTGAAGTTTCAGCCTCATCAAAAAAACTATCTTTTGAAATTATAGATACTCCATTGATATTTGTTTCTATTTTATAAAATGCACCCATAATATGGGGTATTTGTTAAGTAAATACAAATCTCAAGGAAAGTGTTTAGAATTTTGAAATATGATTGTATTCTTTCGTAATTAGGCTAAATCTCAGGGGTTGTTTTTGTAGTTTAGGCTTATTTTTTTATTTTCTTTTTTGGCAGATGGAGATAAGGTTGATGGCTGCGTGGGATCCTGCTCCAATAAGTGCACCAAGAGCTACTCATCATCACCTTAGAAGATATTATATGCAAAATGTTTAACTTTAGTTGGAAAATACTGTCAATTGCTAAACTGCACTAGATTAGTAATCTCCTTTGAAGTTCATGTTTTGAGTCTAAGTTTTACTCTATCTAATTTGTGATCTATGACTTTGTATGTCTTTGATGCTTGAAACAATGCATGTAATTTGATGCAAAATACATGGATTCTTTTCTCACACAGATGAAGCACCTTTCTGACAAAGATTTATTTGATTATCATTTTCTTTTGTAGTAAGTTTGGAGTAGTGGTTGGGTTGGAACTGCAGTATTCTAAAAAGCGCTAGGTGCTAGTTGGGCGGCAGAATGGGGCCTAGCGCCTAGGTGGAGTATGGGCGAGGTTAGACGGGACCTGGGCGTTGTTAGGCGGAGCCTAATCGGAAAAAAATTCTAGGCGGACAAGGGGAGCCTAGTGCCTAGGTGGGGACTAATCGAGCTAAGCGGGGATTTTTAGAATAGTGGTTGGAAGGGAGAGGATAAATGTCAAAGAAACTGAGTGATACCACTTCAACTACGAGCACGTATTTTATTTGATTATCATTTTCTCTATAACTTACTATCATAAAACAATTTGGATCTTACATTCCAGTTTAATTGTCTTATATCCTACTCCTAAAGGGTACAATTGACACATAGGTTAAATAGAAAATATTTATATACTTGGCACTTATCTAAGGCGTAAATTATACAAGATTAAAAGATTTAAATATATTTACAAAAACTACCCCTAAAGTTTAGCCTAATCACAAACGACCTCTATTATCTTTCAAAATTACAAATGTCCCTCACCATTGTTTTTATTGTATAAATTACACCCTCAAGAGGGACGTGTATATTAGATAAATACGCGTTGAGAAAATATCTGAAATTTTGAAAAAATACTAGAATGTTTTTGTAATTAGCTAAACCTGATGGGTAGTATTTGTAATTATCTCATAAATTAATTAGTAACACAGGATCCAAAGTGAACATGAACTCATGAAGTAACCCGTGAACAAGATGCAGAGTTTACAAATGATAGATTTAGGGATGTGAAAGCACTGACAAAAGTTAGATTGGTATTAGGAAAGAGTTAAAATTTGAGGTAATAGTGGCCTTTGGCTGGGGTGGTTGGCATTGCACAAGAATAGGCATCAACAAAATGCAGTACAAATAATGTACCATAAATTCAAAACTCTTCCTCAAATTTGTATTTTAGCACCAGATAAAACTCAATTAATAGGATAAATTAGTAATTCATGTTAATAGGATAAATTAGTAATTCATGTTCCAGAAAGGGCAAGGCTGGTCCTGTGGTTTTCAAAGCCCGAGCCGGTACATAAATTTGGCACCCGGCTGTACTAGCGTGGCAAAACAAATTTTTAAAAACTGCTAACTAGTTTAACCTTGTGGATCTTTGGACATGAAAAGTAAAAGAGATCCTCAAAAATGGGCATCAAATATATAGAAACATACACCAACAAACTCAGTCGGAAAACAAATATATCTAAACTCACAGAACCAAAAACACAGATTTCTTCTAAAAAAAAAAAAAACATAGATTTAGTTTATAGTTTCTCTAAGAATGTTCTAAGCAAGTTGTCGAAATCCAAGGTGTCTATACTTTTTCTGCATAAATGCTATAATAGTTCACAACCAGCTATAACTGAAGGAAAACGTCACAAAGCTTAACACCATGACTCGGGAATCGACTACATTACCAAAAACGTTGTTACATAAACGGCACTTCAAAGAAGCCGTGGACTTCAAGTATTTAAACTTTCATGTCTCCAGAATAACATGACATAACTCAGAACCCCTCATACATTTCCAAAAAAGGAAAAAGAAAAGACAGACAGAGAGAGAGAGACACTTTTTAAGGTCTACAACAGATTAACAACAAATGAAAATGACTCATAAAATACATAAAGGGGTTTGCAGTTATCAGACTCCCGACGCTAACTCTCGTTTTACCTTTCTCCTCTTGCAAAGAGAATGACAAAATGCAGGTACTACCTTTCTCCTCTTGCAAAGAGAATGACAAAATGCAGGTACTAACCACGTTGAGTACGCAATTCCTCATACGCTTATTATTTATCCAAAGCCTTTGGAGAATTTTCCGGGGTTTTCAGAGTCATGCCTTTATGCTCCATGACAGCTGCTCGAAAATCTTCAACGAAAGAAGCATCCCTAAACTTCAACGCAATTGTAGAAAGACCATCTTTCCCTTCACTAGCACTATTAACGCATGCAAACGTAATGCCTTTCTTGTCCATATTCGTAAGCTTCATGTCCGGAAAAAGACTAGCATTCAAAATTAACCGATAATTTCCTCTAGCCCTCATAATCAGTCTCGCTTTCCCAGCCCCTGAAGTAGAAACATTAACCTTGAGTTCTCCCTTCCCCCTTTCTTTCCAAACTCCATCGATGTACTCAAAAAGAACAGAATCGGCACTGAAAACAGCTTTCTCGTTTTCTTCTCCTGTTTCCACAGAAACCTCCTGCATCGGAGGGAATTTACTGCCCTCACTCTTACTCTGAATATTCGCCACAGAGGTACCAAAAATTGAAGAGTTTTCATTATTAGAAACACCAAAACCAAAGGTAGGATTAGGATTGTCACTCTTCAAGCCAAACAGGGAATTAGTATTAGACCCTAGAGGAGACCCATCTTTAGGAATCGATCCGAATGAGAATGAGCTACTAGAAAACCCTGTTCCAGTAATTCCAGAGAAAGCATTTTGGCCACTTGATAGTTGTTGAAATGAGCTAAAAGGGGCAGTGTCTGCATTCTTTTGAGCATTTGCCTCCCCGTTTTCTTTTTTCTCATCATTTCCCTTGTTTTCTACATCCTTTGTGACATTAGTCTCATTATTGTCATCTTCTGTAGCCTTTTTCACATCGGCCCCAGAATTTCCACCTTCTGTCACCTCCTCGACAAGCGACTTGGCTGAGTCATCAGTTCCATCCTTCTGAGCATTTGGTTGGGCTATTGACTCATCTACCTTGCTTTCAGATTGCTCAGCGTTTTCATCATTGACATCAGTTTTCCCCTCTGCAGTAGATTCACCCTTTGGCTCATCAACCTTATTTTCAGATATAGTGTCATCAGTTTGCTCAGTTTCTTGACTCTTACCACTAGGTGCCCCTACCTCAACCTGCACAGAATATGAAGCAGGAGTAACCAATCGGATGGCAGCAAATGGATTAGAAGCAGATGGGGCAGCTGGAGCTGATGGTGCTGGCGGGCGACGGACTTTCACAATTCTCCTAGTAGCCAAAACCTCATCGCTCGCTCTTTTGAAAGTTCCCGCCTCTAGTTCAGATGACTCTTCATTGTCATCAAGACCAGGATTATCACGAGATAGTTGAACTCCAGCAGCTCTCTTTTTGGAAGTTTGCAAGCTGTTTTCTGCATCCCCCATGGCTGATTAGGTGAAAAACCTATATAAGGTGTTTCCGTGAGCCCACTGGAAAACAGCGGTCTCTGCATGAAACCACGGCAAAAACTCAAGAAAACATAAATGACAGGAGGTACTGGATATGGTGTCCCTGCTCGGAACAAAGCACAGACAAATCACGTGTCCAGCTCCGCTACATTTTTAATTTTGTATTATAATTATGTAAAGTACTATAAGTTCAACGACAAAGAAATCCAGAATGACTAGACAACTTCATAATGACAGACAAATGAAAATTGGTCTGTGGTCGACCAGGTTTCCGCAACATTTAATTACAATATTAACAAGTAGACTCATTGATTCAGACCACTAAATTGGCATGCATGTTGAGGAAATAATTTGCACGAGTCTCACATGCACATGCATGCTGGATATTAGGCTTATTAGCAGAAAAGTCGAACATGTCGGATATGGATGAAACAGAGAAAAAAGAATCATATGGACCGCATTTCTACAAATCTATTAGCTAGAAGTTTTAGAAGTTAACCAAGTTGAGTTTTGAAATAAAAGATTTGAAAATTAAGTCATTTCCATTAAGATCACGACCAGCAGCCATGTCTCTTGTTTCAGAATGGGTAATCAAATTTCCACCAATAAAGATATACATTACAAGGAAGCTTTTGATAACAACTTTTTGTGCTTTTCTCCATATTATGTAACAAAGATGCATCAGATATAATCACCCCGTGAAACCTGCGTGCAGGAAAACAAGTTTACGAGGGAGACTGGGAGAGAGAATCTTATATCATTAGAATGATTGCAACAGCAAGTACCAGCACATATTTTCAGTTGTTCCATCAAACTAACGAAGCTAAACAGAAATTTTAACTGGTAACTACGCAAATGCAACATATATTGCTAAAGGGAAAACCGAAATCCCAGACCCTTTAAACAATTCCAACCAGAAAAGGTGAGAAAATTTGGAAAATGAAAAGTTAGCTGATGATTTGTGCACTAATGAATTTCCAAAACAAATTTGCACCAAGGTTTTTTTTCTCAATTTGACTTCACTAGACTTGCTTCTAGTTTCCATATCGAAGTTAGGTTGGAAGCAATTAGTGGTTAATCGATGGGAACCTTAAAGAGATGTAACTCATGTACCGAAGTAGAGTTGTTAGTTTCAGTGTAGTGTACCAGTATTAGTATAGCTTAGTCCTTATCTCGCTCATACCAAGAAAGAGGAATACGGCGCTTACTGGAGATAGAGCAGGAAAGGCTATGTACGGGTAAAGGTAATCGACTTATTCGCCTAGTGGCAATCTTTCACAGGAACATAGTAGGTCAGGGTACATGTGGTCTAAGACCTATTAGCGTACCGGATATAGCCAAGTAGTTGGGGAGGTTCACATCGACAGGTACAATCTCATTCCGGTAAAGCTAATTCTTGTTTAAAATGATATCAACACGAAGAATAGAATTTGAATAGGTTATTATACCATTTTTATAAGACGACATTTTAATAAAAAATTGTGAGGAAATTCTGGAAGTGCATATATATACCTATACGACATGAACCAACAACCATATTTATTACCCCTTGCATCAACCTGCTCTATTTCCCATTACTTTGAATATCTGCAACGAGATGTTCAATAATATCGGTTCAACTTTAAAGCAACATATGCTTTCCGTTCCAAAGGTTTCTCTCTTTTTCTTTTCTTTCCATAATAAAATAAAAAACTATTGGCACATAGATTCTCTCATTTTACACAGAAATTAGGGAAACTGGAATGTAAGTGTAAAGTCGGCGTCTGGCGCTTGACAGATAAATGTAAATCATTAGCCATCATAAATCATTGTGATAAAATGTTCTAATAACAACTCATGGGAGATCATAAATAAACCCTTATCCATTTAGTTGTACACTGAAAAGTATGCTGAAATGTTACATCATCCAAATTCCATATAATAATGAGCTGCAGCATTAAAGACAAACTACATTTAGAAACCTGCATAGAAAAAGAAAATCAAATACCTAATCCATCTCAAACAACTGTGCAACGATATTCCAAAATAAAATAGACTTCTGGGAATCCAAAATCCAAATTCTCTTCAATTGGAAAATTGTTCCATCACTGTTCTCTTTCAAGAACATCAAACCGGAGGTGGGGGAGGAAATCACAGGCAAGAAAGTTTAGAAGTTTTTCTTTGTCTTTCAGTTGAATCAGGGTTTCACACCAAATTCCGCCAATATATACACTGAATTCTAAAATGACAAAAACCTAACTTTTCGAGATAAAACAACTATCTCAAACCTCAATCGATGTAAAGATTCGTGAATAATTCAGATTAAAGTAGCACATTTAGCAAGCGATACGCTATAAAAAAGCATAAAATTAAAAAAATATATATACACTACAATCGCACATATAGATAAACAGACAAAGATATAGATACCTACCTCAGAGAATTTCAAGGATTTGGTTTCGTTTAACTTTGAAGCATAAACTCTTCTGATTTGAATTTTGTTCGGATCTGCTAAAACCCTAGCCCTGGCAAGAGTGGAGAGAGAGAGAGAGAGAATGAAAACAATGGACGAGCGAGCACCAGCTTTTATATATATACATATTCTCTCCTTTCTTATTTCGCTTCTTTATCGGGTTTTATTTATTTCCTCTTTTCATCATAAATAAATAAATAAAAATTTATTATTTCGCCTTTTTTTTAATAAGTTGGCAGTATTGGTTGGCTGGAGTGAAGAGAATAAATTTCAAAGAAATTGAATGATATCGGATTTGAACCCAGGTCAATACCCTTAGTCCCTTAGAAAAGATGAACGATATCACTTGAGCTAAAAGCTCGTGGTATTTTTATTATTTCGCTTTGTGCCTGATTTTCTAATTTTATTTTCAATATTACTTTTCAGTTTTAATATTTGCAATGAGATTGAAGTTTTGTTTGGTTTTGTGTGAAAATAAAGATTATGTTAAATTGAATGGTTTAAGATTTAAAATATGTAATTTTAAAAAATAATTGACATTTTTTAATGTCTGTTGGTTGTGCTGAAAATAGACATGTATTTGGTTTTATATTGAAATTATTTTGAATTACTATATTATTTATGTTTGTCCAGAGGGAACTCATGTTGAAATTTTTTTTTAAGAATATGTTGAAATATTTTTAACATAAAAATATTTATATGTACAATGATAAGAATTATGTGGTTGGTCATGTTCCATGATGTACATGTTGATTTTACAATATCAATCATGTAATAAGACATTAATAGAGCAATTATCTCAATTATCTCAGCTCACTGATGTTTCATCGTATTTTCCATGCAAGTAGAAAAACCTATGATGATGATGAAATTTCATTTCTTTTCTCTTTTGTATCTCCTTCATATGAAAGTTGCGTCAGGAAGGACATCCGGCATAAAATTTTGTCACTTTGCTTTTTGTTTGAATTTATAGTGTTAGCTAATTTTAGACAATTAATTGACACTATAAACTTCACACCATCGATCGCACATAGTAGGATAAAGTGCAATTGTTGTTGATAAGAATTATGTGGGCCACGCATTTTAAATTATGTGTATTGAAAATGATAGTGTTTGTTCTAAAATATTTTAAAGAAATATTTTGGGGAAATGGGCAAACCAGATTCATTTCGCAATTTCCATACGTGAAAAACGTCAAACATTAAATAAAAAGAATTTCTCGACGTATAATTTGATGAATCGAGCCATAGTAATCTAACAACGGTATGCTTTGACAACGAGGACTATGGTAATCAATAAACCATACAATTTTTGAATCATTAACATAGTTGCTACTATGTATCTACAATTCACAACAGCACAAAATAAACTTTTCAAAGGAAGAATTGACATCAAAAAAATTATAATAAAACAACTATGCCGCAACTAAACTACATAAACGAAACTCTGGAAAGTCTACAGTATGTGTACCCCTCGACAAAAAATTCATCGCGCTTATCACCCCACTAGCAGAAAGACACCCGGTCCCTTGATCATCTCTTTAAGGTAACTTCTAGCATAGCTGGAACAAGAAAACTTAAGTTGTCTAAGAGACGAGGAAATGGAAGAAAAATATTTCTCATGGAGAAAACGAGCATCCATGTATTAGCAAAGAAATCCAGAACCAAGTTTCTTGTGTTTAAAAGCCTGTGAAAATTTGCTTTGATACTCTCTCGAAAGGGTTAATTACGAAAACTACCCCCGAGATTTAGCCTAATTACAAAAAAAAATGAGTCACCTTTTAAAATTACTAATACCCCAAGATATTTATTTTTTATCTTACAAATTGCTTCCTCAAGAGGGGGATATTTGTTAGATAAATATAAACCTCAAGCGGTATATGTAATTTTGAAAGATAACTGGAGTTTTTTATAATTAGGCTAAACCTTGGGTAGTTTTTGTTTATCCCACAGAATATTCAAAGAAGTACATTTTTGCTTGGAACAAGTTAGAAGAACCAAAAAGTATCATAATTTAAAAATGATAAATCTTTGTTAAGAAAAAGATTCTTAGCGCATGTTATAGGCTCAAGCAGATAAATTTACAAATCACTTAGTTGACTATGGCTTTCAATTTCGAAATATATGGGAGTAAAGATTTGACAGAAAATTAGAAACAAAAATACGTTGCAGACAAACCTTCAGTTCTTACCATGAGAGAAATAGTTGACAGCTGGAACCGACTGTCTTGAGTGACTCAGTGATGTGGTGTAAGCACTGCCAACCCAGTAAGAGGGGAGGAAAAAATTAGGCTCAATGATGCATAATGACCAAGCATAGTATGAAAATTCATGATAAACAAGAGTTAATCAATATCATATGAATTTGATAAGATCATCATCCTAGAGCATCATGACATTCTATAAATTTTTCTGTGTTGAAACAAATCAAGAAAGACTTTACAATGAAATGAAGTTCCTGAAATTCTATTATATTATCCCAACAAAAGTATGTGCCGAACTTGCCTAGAAATTTAGTAATTCTGAATGCAAATTGATTTCAACTGAATCCTAAGTTTTAGTGGATATTAGATGAAAAGGTGCAGTAAAAGCATATGGATGAGCACAAAATAAACTAAAACAGTATCACAGCTACGAAAATTGGGAGTCAACAAACAACTAAAGGAAAATATATTAATCACCAGCAACAAAACTAGGAATTTCACACCGGCCCAACCAATTTGCTTTTAGGCTGACGGTTTTCCTTCATTATTCGTACCCCACTCTTCCTCAGCCTCGTTGCCATTAACGAGTACGGCACCATCCGTAGATTCAGCATCCACCACAACAGCCTCTTCTTGACTCTCATCATGTCCCTCTACTTGTGTATCGTCAGGACCCTCTTGCACTTCTCCATTCGGCTCTGCATCCTAAACAAAGAAACAACAGTACTTAGTGCCAACAAAAATTGCATAAGATATAAAGTTAAGATCTTGGAATATTACATCAAGGAATACGAACACAGATACTACAAAATCTAATACATGATTCAACTCTGGCATTTTTTTCAACTTTTCACATCTGGTGAAACGCATTGACAGATGTATATGCTAAAAGTTTCTCCAAAAACTTGAGCAGATATCAGAGACCCAAGTTCCAATAAAAAGGATCCTCTTTTATGTTGTTCCATAAATAAAAATGGAAGTTCCAGCAAAACAGAAATAAATTCACATCTACCTCATAATCCAAGCCTCCATTTTCCAGAGGTTCATCTTCTTCTTCCAATTGCATGTTTCTAAAAGTTTCTACAAGACTTGCGGTTGATCTATCAGCGTGTTGCACGTATTCAGCTGCAGGAGGATAGTTACCCCTTCAATGCAAATGGAAAACATGTTATTGTTGACTCCTTACATGACTCACTTCAATTATTTCATGTTAAGACATGTCTTATTAAAAGGCAAAGGAAAGAAGAGATCTCCTAAGAGAAGAGAACGTAAAGATAAATCACACTTCCACCTTGAATTAAATTTACATGTTTTACATATTCCAACATCAGAAAGGGAATATTGTGTATACATTCATATTTGTTATTTAATTCCAGATCAGTAAGAGGAAATTAAAGCTGAAATACCTTGTCTCAGCAGCTTTAGCTTCAACAGCAAGTGCAACTTGCCACTCCTCAAACAAATTTGGATATTCTTCTGGATCAGCAAGAGATTCTGCAGCTTTCTGATTAATCTGCAAATTGCATTCAAATCGAATCAAACAACAATAAAAAAATTCAATAACCTCCAGATATATTCAAATTTAGTTCCTCCAGGTTACACTGAGAGAATACGTACCTGTCAGTTATCATATTCTGGAAAAACTACAAGATGGATAATAAAATGAGTAATAACCAACCTTATTGAGGTCCTTTCTCCAAAGACCAACAATTTCTGACACCTTACTTGGAAGGTACGACCGAGCCATCAATGCAGCTTCAGGTATCCGATTGCTGCAAAGAACTCGTGTTTTATTAGGGTCACAAAATGGTGAAGCAACCAGATAAAGTAACAAAAAGCTTTACCTGTCAACCAACAGCTGTAGGCAGTCTTCCAATTTACCCAACATAAATAGACAAAGAAAAGCAACATTGTTTTTCCCATTCTCTTTGGAAAGAGATGCAAGTTCAGCAATTCCTTCAGCATCGCCTAAAGAAGAATAGAGTAGCAACAAACCACTCAGGTCATTTGCTTGCTTCAAACACTCCTCTGCCATCTCCAACTGAAATGCGAAACAGCAGCATAAATTTTACAAATGATACCAGAAGTGGATTAAAAAAAATGCATGAAACTAATCAAAAATGACAAACAATAAAGAAAGAGAGAGCATTGAAAAAGCCATATGGGCAGCGAAGAGATTTAGGAAATTCATTCAACATGCTCAAAGAGGTTGTTTGATAGAGAAAGGGGCAGTATATCAACGTGTGTAAAAACAATAATTTCACCATTTAAAAATAAACTCAGAATCTCATAAGTAAATTCTAATACATTCTCAGCTCAGAGCCTATGATCAAGAAAATACCATTCCAGTAGACATAGCTAATTCACCCAATTGCTTCCATTTAGACTCACTCTGTGCTGCTGTTGCAATTTCCTGTAGAGAATAACAGAAAGTGCACTTGTAAAACTACATACTTATCCAGAGAACAAAATTTCTGTACATAATATGAGAAAGAACCATCTAAAGAACATCCTGTAAACAAATTGGAAGTGCTTCAGCCGAATAATTATATTACTACCATACAACCAAACGAGTGGACAATGTTCACCTTCGCAATTTCTAGCTTGCCTAGATGTATGGCTAACTCAAATCTGTAGTCGGGATCTGTAGCAACTTCAAGTGCATCTTCTATCATTCCTCGTGATTCCAAGAAACGGGCCACACTGTTGATTTATATCCCAAAATCAAGATAAATAAATGGTTCTAAGAATTAACAACCCAGAATCAGACAAGAGAATATGCAAAATGATGAAGGGACAGCATCATCATCATCAACTACACCTTATCCCACTATGTGGAGTCGGTGGTGTGTTAATTAACACTACAAATTCACTCAAAAAGCAAAGTGGCAAAGTTTTACGCCGGATGCCCTTCCTGACGCAACCTTCATACGAAGGAGAAGTGAGATGAAATTCCCAAACCATCATCATCATAGGTTTTTCCACTTGCATGGAAAATACGATGAGACGGCGATGAGTTGAAATAGTTGCTCTAGTCATGTTGATCAAAAAAAATTATTCCCTAAAAAGATATATTTTGCAGCATTAGTTGACTCATTAGAAACCATGAAACATTGTTGTTACAAATAAAGAGTTCCTTGTTTAGGAGTCTTAGTCTTAGTCTTCTCCTTCATGAATTAACAGTCAGCGCAAGAAAAAGCATATCAAAATAAGATCTATATCAGCTAATACAATGATTAGCTAAGGATGATAATGGACTCTTTAGATTAGCTTAATCAAATCAGGCCAATCCATGCCTGTAACTGCATGTAGAAATTGATTTCTTTAAATATGAAATTATTATGGAATATCATGTATAGATTGCAGTGAAAAATAAGTATAGTCAACTGCAAGGTTAAAGATGCTAAAGACCTGTTATGATGCTCCTTTGGAATTGATGGTAAGACCTCATTTGCCCTTTCCAGATCACCGCGCATTACAAGAGTCTTGTACTCAATCAAGCCGAGCAGCAAAGTATATCCCATAACACTGCCAAAAAGGATCCAAAGACACAAATGAACAGTTGCAGAACCAGGCAAGGACCTTTTCCCTCACATGAAGGGCAAGGAGAGTCAAGTTAACAGGTATTTAATTTACTAATTAAAGATTATGGCAAATCTCCACACAATAAACAAATGATAATGGAAACAGCTGTTGCTTCAAAACCCTTGTGTAAATGACTCACTTAAACTCTTTGTCAACGAGATAAACACGACTCTGATTAGCAAGATATCCAAGCAGGTACATAGGTCGGTCTAAATGAAACATTGTTGTCACCTAAAAAAACACATAACAATATCAAAATCAAATAGATTTTACATAAAGATATGTTTTATTCTCATATTCTGCAAGTAATATAACTAAGGAACAGTAAACCATACCTCACCACCAACGCAATAATTAAGTCTCCAAGAAGAGTTATTGTAAATGAAACAATCCCCAACCCAAATTCCAGTCCGTACTCGTTCATTAATTTCGTAAAGAAGCTCAAAAGCATCTTCCACACCTTGTTCATCTACTGATCTCCCACTATCCAGATGAGCAGAAACTACATTGCGCTGCAATATGTAAAGGCAAATCCAGTTATCAAAAACTTCACTAAAAGGAGCCTCCATACAAATTCACAAGAAAATCAAGATGATAGTATGCTTACATTAAACTTAAGTATGTAGAATGACGTATCACTGGCAATGGCAACCAAATCACCACTATCAGCCCAATAAAGATTCTGGAATATATTGTCAAGAAACAGATAAATTAAGGATCATGACCTATATGATCCACAATAGTAATGTATAATAAATATCTTGAGCAGTAACTTCTTACCTTCACAGTGACATCAATTCGTCGTATCAACCTGCATTCCGCCCAATCATAAAAACAAATAAAATCATTTGAGCACATGGCCAATAAAGTGCCACCATAGATATGCTCAGCAGAAAATGTTGGACGAATACTTTTCTTTTCCTGAAAGAAAACACCATTCTAACTGTTACCGTACGCAGATGAAGCAAAAAATTTATGGACTATTAAGGTTCCGATGATGGTGCACATGCACATCATTCTTGTATAATACGAAATCATGAAAAGCTAAATAACTCATGACAGACCCACAACATTATTCCATAAGGGAGGGGAAAATCGCATAAGAAATATCAAAATTCTGCACCACACAGATGTTCAATGCAGCAGAAAACAAGTTGGGGTTCTAAAAACTTGGAAGAGAGCATAAAGAACCAAAGGAACAAAAAATCCAAGAATATATTCCAGTGTAAATTAAATCTAACAAGAACTAGGAACAAGTACAAGAAAAAATAAGAGGTGAAAAACCAACCATGAAATTTTTACTGAAGATTTTAATCTTTGATGTACTTTCCCTAACAGCATATTCTCCTTCCGTTGACCAAACAAATTCCAATGCTGAGCCAAATGATCTGTTTCTCCATGCCAAAGCTGTGTATATGATGTACTCACCATCTCCACACACAACAACAAACCTACCATTAGGGTTGTGCTTTAAGCTCTGTAAAAAAAATGTAAATAAAGTAGCAAAAAATTAGAAGAGTTGACTTGAAAGTAATCCTTCAAGAAAACACCAAGAAAGTGATCAAAGAAATATATATTTCCCAATTTTTACTTTTCATCTAAAATCTTTCAAAGATCCTCGACACACATTAGTCGAAAAAGATAGGAGAACAATTAATCAAAAAAGGGAGGCGAAAAGGAAGAATAACATCGCTAATCCTCCTTGTGTTCTCTTACACATATTCAATTAGCAATTAGCATAAGTCAAAAAACATGACGAGCTCCCATGATTGAAAACCATAAAATCGAAACAAGAAAGCATGTTGGATGGAGAACGTAAATACATTCATTCGTAACGCCTCTTTCCAATACATAGCATGTTAAAAGCTAGACTATTCAAGCATATATATATATATATATATATAATATATGATTTATCACGTAAGACATGCAAAAGGAACAGAGTTCACGTTTTTAAAATGACATTCTAATATTTCAGCAAAAACATAGTCAAAGAAACCGGATAAACATTTCCAGCTCGGAAGCATCTCAGGTAGCTTGAATTACTCCAAAAATCTATCAAACTATAACAAAACCTTCGGGTACGTCACAGAGGCAGCTAAGCTAGAAGGTTCCAAAACGCCAAACCAAAATCACTCAGATGATATCCTTGCAACTTTCGCAGTTAATAATAAATGCATAAACAATGGACAACATCTGTAATGCTGTTTGATAATCACATAAAATAATGTTGATAAGGAAATTAACTTGAAAACTTTTCAAATAAGAACTCTAAAATGGTCCAGGTACTCCATGTATGCAAACAATAAGTTCGACATAAATTCCCTACTACTTGAGGTAGCTATCGCGGTTATAAATCCATGCATATTATGACATAGAGTCAAAAGATTTCCATGTTTGACTATCAACTATATCAACTAAGAACACAAAGATCCAAAACTGAATATTCACATTCTTTACCAATACACACAGAATAAACAACATTTACGCATAGATAACCTAATGAAATATCCAATGATAAATGAAGTAAAGAAAAGAAAGTGGACAAATAAGTAAGAATGTTCTTGCAATGATATTAGGTTTAGATATATGTGAACTTTTGCTTGAATTAGAACTAGACGGGGACAGAGACGAATTCACCATATGATTCAACTATATAAAGGAAAAATAACCTGTGGGTAAAGGTCACAGGTTCCCAGTTCCTTAACAGCCAAAGGCAATCTTTCTCCATCAGCAACCTGAGGGAAAATGTAAAGCAGTTTCCGTGAAGCAATTTTCTCAGCAAGGATTTATAAAGTCCAAGTGTTCATACCTCATAATCTGCTCCAACGCTCTTAATGTTGACAGTCTGAATTTCATTATGCTTAGCCCAAATGATTTTCCCACTGTTGTCCATACTAGCAACAGGTACCTCTCGACCAAGCTTTACCATGATCGTTCCTTCATCATAACCAATTACAACCCTGCACATTGTATCCATCAAATTAAGCTGCAGTCCCAACTCCAAAATAAAAGAGGCACGCATATAGGAAGACTGAATGTCTAGCAAGTTTCTCTATCATTTACCCAATTTGTTATCTCATCAGGTAAGAAACCTGAATTAAAGCCTATACAAAGCCTATAACCAGCTTCTTGGACACCGATATAGACATTTTAATGAAAAATTCACCCATGGCTAATTTGCTCAGATATAAGTATAAAATTCACATCCCAATATCTGAGCAAGATGAAACTTAGGACTTTCAGGCACCTACAAATTTAAGCTCTACGTGAGCACCAACTGCAGCATTAATATCCAACTTCATGAGTGATAGAATCCCACAACCAGCACATGAAAAATCAACTGCAGATAAACTTACCGCCTAGAACCTTTCATGTAACCAACTGCCCAAACTCTTTCAAGACCATAATTTAATGTGTTCTCAAGTCTGCAAGATGAAAGAACTTGTGAGATAATGATTGGACAACCATATAAAACTAAATTCTTATGTAAGGAAGATGAAAAAACAAATTAATTACAGATAAAGCTATAGATAAATGCACGCGCATGAAATGTATATAAACATAATGGTGTTCATTTGGTAGGAACTAGGGCGGTTTACAAACAGTCATGATATATTAAGGATGTGCTTCATTTGTGAGTTCCTCAATCTCAAATCTCAATATTGGGTATCTGTGAGAAAAATGACCTAAGTGAAGGTTAATGAAATGTGTATAAAAAAATTAACAATAATTTCAGCAGGAACATATCTGATTTTTAGGCACAAAAATTATGAAAATTCCAGGAAATTCACACTCGACAGGTCAATTCTCGCTGAAAAACAACCTAGATGAAGCAAAAGATGATTCCCAATAGTTCAAAATTGTTGAGACTCATTTCAGAAGAATTTGAAATTTATATATAAATAAAAGGAATTACATAGTATATGTTGTAATAAATGTTAAGTTTGATACTTAAGCAACAGGAGATGAGTTAGTTCGAGGAGTATAATCCAAGTACTAGGCCATCTTTTAGCACATAACTTACCTGTAAGTGGTAGAATGCCATATCCGGACTGTACCATCCTCAGAACCTGTAATTATAATGGGAAGTTCAGGATGGAAACAAACAGCAGAAACATTGTGCGTGTGGCCTTCTAGTGTCTGGACGCAGCTCTTTGTCTGATAATCCCAAACCTGTTTTACAAATCCTCTACGTAATTTCAGATTTAGTTCAAGGAAACTCATAACACCAGAAGTAGAAAGGCAAATGAGGGACAACCTTAGCAGTGTGATCATCAGAACCAGTAATTAAATAGGGTTTGTCACCACCAGTAAAATAATCAACACAATTGACTCCTTTCAGGTGCGCATCTAGGGTAAAATTTGGGTCAGGGGAACCAAGATTCCAAATCTACAAAAAGAAACATTATGAACTCATAAATGTCAGGTCAAGTTGATTAAAAATCTTGTAAAATTTGAGTAATGAACAATTTCGCTCATACCTTAATAGTGCGATCAAGTGATGCACTGGCAAAAGTATTGGTGTCTTTAGGATTAAATGTCAGTTGCATCACGTAATGGGAGTGACCCTCGAATATTTGAGTGCATGCCCATCCCTTTTCCCAGTCCCAGAGCTTTATAAGCATGTCATCAGAGGATGACAACACATATGGAAGAGTCGGATGAACAGCCACACACCTAATATAATCTGTATGGGCCTCAAATACTTTGACCTTATCCATCGTATTGTAATTGTACACACGAATAAACATGTCATCAGCACCAGCAACCACCCACTGCTTTCGTGCTATAAATTTTGCAGACCTAACTGCAATATACATGGTATGTATTAGCACTAAACTGATCCTCACCATGATGAAAAGGTTCTATTAAAGTATATATTTACCACCTCAAGAACTACAAATAAATCAAATCACCAACCTGGTAGTTCTGTAACCTCAAAAGATTTAACCATTGTCTGCAGAAAAAGAATCCAGCTTTAGAATGTAATTTAGGGTTAAAATAATCAACCACGGAAAGGGTTATTTGTGAACTAGCTCAAAAAACGCAGAGAAACTGTTCAAATCGATAAAAATTGAATGCACACATTTGTCATCATAATAAAAAGGATGCAAACAATGTTCAAGTGAATGTTGGTCCACAGAAACTTGCCTCTAAAAAGTGCAAACTAGTAGATACTGTAAGACAGCATTTTAAAAAGAGGGGATATTCCCATAAGAAAGGAAAAAAGGAAATGGGGGTTCAAACCCATCAACTCTCACTCTTTGTTTTGGTTTTTTTCTTCCTTAATCAGAACAGAAAAGGCGAATCCAGGGCAATTGTAGGATGTAAATCCATCTTAATGATTCACACACTCGCACTTACAATCAAGGAGACGAAAAGGAATGAGACATGAAAAAATACCTAATCACAAGAATTATTGGATTCGTAATATCATTTTAGCATAACTTTCTTTTACCTGTTACTATGTTCCACGAAGTGCGAGGCATTAAGGAGCTTATAAGACTTTCCCCAAAATGTACTCATCACTAAGAAATCTTAATGCAGAAGAGGAACAAACTCGTATCTTTAAAGTTCAAAAAGAGAAAGTATATTTGCAAAAAGTCAAATTAATAGACTTCTCTCTACAAGATGATAATAATGTCTATGACTCTACGTCCTCATCGAAATATTGAACATAAGAACTCCATTCCATCAAAATTATTGTATTTCATTTTATAGGAAAATAGTTGTATTTTCATCACTGGACGCAATGAGATTCACACGATATGGCTAGTTCTTCTAACCTTTCGTCAATAAAGAGATAAAAGTTAATAGTTACGCGGACATCCTAAAAATACCCATGTGATCAATTTAAAAATCTTCCATGCTGAGAGAAAATAATCATGTCAGCTGCATTAAGCATACCTGGGTCTGATAATTCCAAATGCCAACAGTCCCTGAATACAAACTTGCCAATATCCTGTGGAAGTACCACACATTAAGGAATCAACATGATTTCTAGAAATATTCTCAAGAAAAAAGACATTTAAAGATGTAATTATTCTCCCATATATCAGCAGGTCAGGCAAACAGGTCATCCAAGATATATATAAACAACCAACCAAGAACTGGAAGCAGAACGTAGTAAACTGAAAAAACGGATCAAACCCTAAAGGATAAAATTGGACTTTTTTACTTCAGCTCAAACAGCTTGGAACTAGGTTTTGACCACTTGAAAATATATATGACCAAAACTATGTCAAATGTTGGTAAAATATCTAAAAATGATAGCACAAAGAAACAACAAGAACAAACATAGTGTTCTTTCTTCTGCTATAACTTAAAATTTAACCAGGAATCAATTCCATAAATGCTAACATATAATGTCAAATGCCACTACTATCGAGTGAGGGGAAGAAAAAGGGCATACTAATCGATTGTATCTGAACATACCATGGCTCTGTTGGATGCAGATCCACAGATTTTACTCTTTCTGACCTCTGCGCAAGTTTCCTCTGATGCAATACATCGAAAATTCAGCAACCAACAATCACTCACTCACAAGCATACACACACACACACACACACACGAAACGGAATTGTCAATTCAAATTATTTCAGTACCTTGATTTCTAATCTGAGCGGCTGCAGCACAACAGCAGAAAAATTCAATACCAACAAATAGAACAATCAAAAAAATTGAGTTAGCAAACAATAATAGCACCCCCCAGATCTCAAGTACCCCTAACCAATCAAAACAAAATCCAAATCGATCAGTGAAATCCAAAGTAATCAGAATGTCGAATCTCCCCAACATTAAAAACAAAACAAGTCTCAAATTAACCAAACTCCACAGAAACAGCAGATCTGACACCCAATCGCAAACCTAAAATCACATTAGCAGAGACATAAAAACAGAACGACTCACCATTTTTCACAGTAAGTTCAACAATTGGGAAACCCTAAAGATCCGACTCTATAATCGACGAGTGAATGAATGAAGAAACACGCACTTGAATGCTGAGATCAAGAGAGAGAAAGTCGCGTATTAATATGTACTCTTGAGAGAGAGAGAGAGAGCGCATATAACAGCAAGAGTGTAGAAAAAATTCAATCGAATAGATGAAGGTAATTTCTCCTCTCTTTTTTAAATTTTACCATTTATTTTTTTATTTTATGTTATTTTGTTATTAGTTAATATAGGATATTATGAATGATGCTTTGGATTGAAGAAATTTGATACATTAAATAAAAATGTAATGCAATTTGAATTTCACCGTTGAAAAGAATAATTAATTAGGATGAACAGTTTTTATTTGCATTTGGCATTTTGAGAAAATATGACACAATTTTGGTATGACTACCTTTAATTTGTAAATATTGATAAGTATTTATAAAAATATACAAAAAAATATATACAAAATTTTGTTAATATTCATCAAAAATTGAAAAATTTGGTTAATTTTGAAATATTCTTACTTGTTTCTACAAATTTACACCTATATGTCGGAATAGATTATTTGAAAGCTGATAATGTTAAAAGTAAAAAAAATTGATAATAAATTTTGTAAAAGTAATATTTAAACAAGATGAAAAATCTTTCAAAAGAAAAAAAACAAGATGAAAAATATACATCCATGATCCAAGTCCAGAAAATTAAGGCCCATGACTTTGGACCACTTTGATTTGGGTTGTCCGAAATTTGGGTATCAAAACATCTAACTTCTTGACAAGGCCTACGTATCCTCAACCGGGCCTCAAGCCCGTTTAACAGTATCCTTTTAAACATTGTGTGGTCTATTGCCACTTTTCATAAAAATTAATTAATAATGGAAAAAAATGGAGGAAAGGTGTATATTAATTCCCCCTCTAACTCTATTTAAACATATGATATAAAAAAAATACCAACTAACATGATTTAAATTTCTGGGAATTTTTCGGTCCAGAAAAAAATTGGGAATTTTATCTAGTTATGACTTATCCACATAATTATTTAATGCATTGTTATGGCCGACGAAGAACAATTAATTAGCACAAATTAAAATAATTAATGTAGTCACTTAATTATGACTCCAATGAAAAATAGTAAATAAAGTCCAGCTTCTTTATGATGCAATATTTGCGTCTAGTTTAAGCAGGACCTAAATTAAAGAAAGAATAATTGCCCTAATCTTAAGCAATGGCAATTAACAATTAGAAAACACTAAGTAAATTTTATTAGATCAATTGGCCCGACTCGATCAATTGAACTGTTGATCAATAGCAAAACTGATTTGATAAGAAATTATTGCTTTTCTGGTGCAGAAAATAGAAGGTGGACAATATGACTTTTTTTTTAATAAGTTGGAAGTATTGGTTGGAGAGGAGGAGATAAATTTCAAAGAAACTGAATAATACATGGTTCGAACCCTGCTTAATAATCTTATAAAATGTGAGTGATATCACTTGAGCTACAAACTCGTGGTAGGACAATAGGACATTTGTGATCCCTACTTGTTAATATCTGAAGAATGAATCCATTTTTTGAAGTTGCACACATAGACGTAGCTACCCTAGGACGAGTGCGGTCGGCGGACCGCACTCGATTTCGGAGTGACCTTGTTAAATTTGATTTGGACCGCACTGAAAATTCGGCCGAAGGTCTAGTTCACATAAAAAAAATTAAGTTAAAATTTAAAAAGCCAATAATATTTTTTGTCTTGACCCAAAATATTAAGAATTACCTAGTCCAATGAAGGTATATGAGTGGATAAATGATTATCTTGTTTGTTATATATAGAGATATGTCTTCCAAACTTGATAATGACAGTTTTTCGGAAGTATTTTTCGAATGAAGTTTTGTATCTAAAAGTCTATTCCATAATAATAGTTGTAAAAGTCTAAAAGTCACTTATCCCAAAAGTTCATTGTAGATAAACCATAATTGGAGATTATGAAAACCCGAAAAAATTATTGCAAGGTACGACCTTCATATTTGCCTCTTTTTCTATTTTTTTTTCAAATATCGGTCCGACATCCGTCCTGCTAAAACGAAAAGAATTTTAGGCACCATTCATGGTCGAAAAAAATCCTGGCTACGTCCATGGTTGATTTGAGATATTATTCTATCCTCAAGTTAATTATCACTTTTAGTTTTTCTTAAAGTGGTCATGAGAAGTCTGAGAGTCACAAGTATGTCATAAATAAAGCTGAAACTTGTTATATCTTGAAAAATATTACTGGTATAAAGTATTTTCATTTGTAGCCAGGAGGAAATATAATTCTTGAAATTACAATTGAAGTGGGCATTCCTATAATTCTTAATTATATAATATTATGCAATCAACTGCTCATAGACATAAATAAAGCCTGCATTCCCCATCTTAGTAGATGGGAAAAATGGCTTCTAGATAAAAAACCGAGTCAACTGGAATTTCAGAGGTCCAAAAGGGACATGGCCCATTGGCCCAAAAAAATGGGTGGGTCGGCCGGTCCTGTCACTTTATGTGTATGGTAATGGGTTGGGATGACATTTGGGCCTCAAAATAGTGTCCAACGAATTCGGGATTTCCCGATCCGATCCAATTTTCATTTGACCCCTTGAGGCTATAGCAGAAGTAAAACCCAGTATAGCTCATTTGACAAGTCTAGCCCATTTGACAGTTCTACGTGTTAGTATGAGAGAAGAAAAAAATTGAAAGAAAGTATCACGGATAAAATGCAAAAGAATTATCTCATTCAATTGATGACACTGCATAGTTAGTTAGGAAGAATAAAGATTGCACTTTGTGTCATACAACGTATTACAATGGGAAAACCTTCACTATGACTATTATAAAATAGAATAGAAATATACAATAAACATAATCTAACTATTATAGATTACCGAATCGAAATGGAAACTACAGAATCTGACGTAAAAACAACAACTTACGGAATCGATATGGAAAGTCGAAGTCGAGATGGAACTATTTCGCATAAACAAATATGTCCTCGCTTAGCGCCACGGAATGACGTTATGTCCCCAAAAATAAAATAGCATTATGTCTTTGTGCGGTAACACCACTAATATAAAAGCACTCTTCGAACTCGAAGCGTAAGAGGGCGGAGTTGGTGGACTCAAATGCGAGAAATGAGGTATGACCACGAGATGTTACGATATCTTGTGTCAACAATTTGAGAATATGCAATAAAATATGATTTTTCCGTATAATTTACGTAATAAAAAATCATATATATGGGCCGCCCGCTCCACTAAAGGTAAGGAGGTGGCCTGGTTGGAAGTTTAGTGGTCTGCCAAGAGGAGGAGGCCTAAATGGGTTGGTTGTTGCGGGCTGCGGCGGGTGGGCTGGCCGGCTGGCTAGCTGCCCAAAAAAACAAATGTATAAATTAATACTTTAAAAATTAATGACCTTTTAAAATAATTGTTTCTTTTTACGATATCAATTTGGGTTAATAGGGCATATTAAGTATTAACAATTTCGATTAATGAATAAACTTTTGCACTCCAATGTCATCTCCTTGCTGTACTTCTGGGTTGTGTAACTTTCTGTGTTTTTTTTTTGGAATGTAACTTTCTGTGTATTTAAAATTATAAGGTTTTCTTCTCTGAAAGTTAAAACATGAAGACAACAGTTCTTAATAACCAACTTATTTATCTGCAAAGATATTAGATATCTCTTTTTAATAATGTCAAGTGTTACATAATTTGCTTCTTCAGCTATATAGAATGACTTTTAGATCCCAGTAGATTTTGAGGTGAGAATTCACCTTTCTCATGGGCTCCATTTGTGATAAAGTCATCTTTTTCTTTTGAATATCAGTTTTTGGGTTTGAAAATGCCCAGATTTTAAATAGGAAGATGACATAAATACCAACCTATTTTTGGGGGTATCTGCAAAATACTAAGGTTTTTCAAAACTACCTAACAATATGTTTGTCGCATTCTAATTACCAACAAATACGCTCAAACCCAACACATTACCAAACAATATATCTTGCGTATAAAAACAACTACCAAAAAATCAAAAAAGAAAGCACCAACTAGAGATCCGAACGAAGCAGCGGTCATAACAAGTGCGCAAACACTTTCCGAAAGGAAAAGAACAAGGAAAAGACATATTTTCGAGCACAAAGGGAAGAAGCGTGGCGGATACACGTAGGGGAGATGGGGGTACAATTGTTCCCCAATTTAGAAAAAAATCAATAATACTCTTTAGTAAAAATTAATAATAAATATTTGTATCCCTATTTTTACAGAAATAATTAGAAAAACAATAAATATTCTTAATATAAATTCAAAAAATTAAAAATTTACTTAACGACATGAATAAATAAAATACATGGCAAAATTTGCAAAAAAAAAAAACCCAAAAAAATAAATCTAATAAAATCAATAATGTTACCAAAACTATGTATTGTTGCTCTATTTTCTATTTATACCCTAATTAGTTCTTTTATATATGTGTATTAATTTTTCATGTATTGTTACACAATCGGATTTTGCAAAAATATAAACAATATTTTGTTGCACGACTTTAAATATTAAATAGTGTTTATGTGGTTTTATTTAAAATATTTATCGTCTGCTTCATTTTGAAATGCAGGGATCCACCACTGGGAAGAAGAATCGGACTACACATCAGAAAAGAGAAGAAAAATATGCGAGGAACAAAAACAACAAAAATAGAAGAAGCGGAATGACATTTTTTTCATATTTGTTTCAACTATGTTTCTTTCATGTTTCAAAAAGAACAATAAAGAAACAACAAAGAAACAACAACGAAACAAAAAATAAACAATACTTCTTATACGAAAAATTTGAAAAATAATAAAAACAACAGATCAACAACATAGAAATACAAAAAAACAACACAAAGCGGGAAAAAAAAAAATCCATAGAAACAATAAATAACAAAATAAATCTAGTAATATAAAGGAAAAAACACCATACATCAACAACATCAACATCTCTAAATCCAATAGCTTTCTTTTTGGATGATTTTCCCTTAAGAACTTATTTTTCATCAACATCGACAAGTTTCATCTTTAGTTTTAGAAGATGAAGAAACCAGGCTCCAGGATTTTGAACAAGAAGATAAGGAATCAAAGAGAAAACAAACCATCAATGACGGAAAGAGAGAAGGGAAGTAACATATTGGACAAGAAAAGGAGGAAAGAGAGAGGAAGTGACAAATCGACAAGAAAGTCTTTGGAGCGTAAAAGGGGGAAAAATTAAAAAAGAGAGTACAAAAAGTAAACAAAAAGGAGTAGAGATGTGAAATGTTAGTAAAATCGGGATTTGTGCAAATGAATGGTATTTTGTGTAATTTTCCCTTTTAAATATCGTTATTTTTTGGGTGGTTTGGGTTTTAAATATCGGTTATTTTAAATTCACCTAGCCCACAACTTGTGGCGGTTTGGAGTTTGGGCCAAGATATTCTCGGCCCGCTAAGAAGACAGACTGACCCGCCCCGTCCCGCCAAATGGTGGGCTTTTTTCACGATTAAGGTTGGTTTGGCTCCGCTCGGCCCGTTTTGTGACTCTATATCTGCATACAACAAATCCCTTGTCGAGTGTTACAACCTCATCAATGACCACGATATGAGGAGTTACAAACTTCAACAAACACATATGAATGCGGACACCTACAAATTACAATGTACAAATTCACAGGAGCCCACGATTCTTGAATATGGGCCAAGTCCATTTCGAGTGACAAAATTATAGTGAACATGAACCAGGCCCAAGCGACAAGCCCGACCATTTGAGGCCGGGCCTGTGACGTGGCCCATTGTGATCGTTCACTTGTATTATAATATATCAAACCAATAGCACCTTCTAGTATATAAACTAGGATAAACAAACATTTATATTCTATGTGGGATAAAGTTAAAACATTTCAACTCCCGTTACATAATGTCCATTCGCGTGGCCAACTTCGTATATTAATTTCTTACTCATTGAAATTCAGTTTGAGAAATAAAAAATACTAGGATCATAAACTCGGAACGTAGATTAATAAGGTACAATCTAATTCTTCCAAAATTAAATATTTAGCCACCAAAAATTTGGTCAAAATTGGATCGACGCCCCACTTTTCAAAACCAAATTTCCAACTCTTTGCATTTTAGTTTCCATATCAAACAAGACTAGGGAACTAAACTTGCTCACATTACCAAACCCCACTTACTGAAGATAAGCATAAAATCAACTTCACTGAGTTTAAACCTAGCAAAATCATTCTTCAATGGCAAAAACTTTGTGAGACGGAGCCCTTACACAAAGTTTTAAAGGTTTTTTTCGCATTTTATTCTTCTTAGGGTTTACATTTGTTTTTTAGGGTTTATTTTGTTTTTGGGTTTTTTTTTAATTGATTTGGGTTTTTAGGATTTTTAGTTTTTTTAGGTTTATTTTTTTTTTATTTTTGGGTTTATTTTTGTTTTTAGGGTTTATTCTTCATGGTTCATGTTTTTAGGGTTTATTTTTGTTTCTTCATGGTTCATTATTATTTTTAAATTTATTTTCATGGTTCATATTCTCAAGACGGAGCCCTAAGGAGGTCCGTCTCACGGATTTAGATCCGTGAGACCGTCTCACAAGAGACTTGCTCTTCTTCAATAGCATTTTTGTGTTATATAATCACCGGCCTGCATTTTGTGCACATGATTAGTAGCACTATACTTTGAGATCCTCTTTATCACTACATATATTTTAGAGCAATTAGGTCATCATTAGCCAATGTGTACTGTAGGCACATGATGTCCAATACCATTTCATAATGTTCAAAATGGATCCACATAGGACCTTACATATCTTCCCTCTATGGAGGATGTGGAAGGGGTTTCTTATTTTACTTTTATATATATTCCCTTGTTTAGTTCTTATCTTCCTTTAGCGTGGTTTCTATCTCCCTTTATTTTAATGAGAATTTTCTCAATTTTAATTTGGTTATCTAATAAATTGTCCCATTGTATCATTTTGGGCAGAAAATTCAGATATCACATTGCC